>JZKD02S2160851.1:0-19603 GCA_000966675.3 Picea glauca
AGATTCAGACCAGGAAGCTACAGCTATTAGTTTGGCCCATTCGGGTGACTTTGACTTTGCGTGCCTCATATGGGTCATACTGACTTGGAACCAAGATCATGATAGCTTGTTGAAAAGCTTGTTCCGATCCCTGCCACTTGAAATTGTTGTACCCCTTGAATAGAACAGTTTTGACATGAGGAAGAAATGCCATAGGAAGGCCCACAAGTCCCTGAGTGCACCCAACTGATACTCTTTCAAGGGTAGAGGCCACAATAACTATGACCCCCGCCACTGTCTTTGACTGGAACCATAGCACCAAGGGGAGTTCATGTAGAAGTAACTGTGTAAAACACCATGTTGAGCCCAGAGCAGATTTTTGGGTCAACAGTCTCTCAAGACTATTCTTCAACGAATGATCAATTCTACCAAGTCAAATTGGAATTTGATGTTATATTCAGCATTGTGGGCCTACTGAGCGTCTGTAAATACTGCCACCATTTTTTCACCTTTTCAACTCGTATATGGGTTGGAAGAAGTCTTACCTATTGAGTGTTAGATTCCTTCTTTAAAGTTGGCATTGGAATTAATGTTGGACACTTCACTGCTTGAGGAACGCCTGTTATATCTTGAGTAGCTCGATGAGAAGCTTTATGATGTAGCCTTAGTCAGTGAGGTTCATAAGCAATGAGTCAAGTGTCAGTATGATCAGTCTGTTCGTCCTCTTATTTTCTCAGAAGGTGATATTGTCCTGGTCTATGATCAAGACAAACATCCCCCAGGGGAAGGCAAGTTCACACCCATGTGATTTAGATCGTTCATTGTGAAAGAGGTCTTGAAGAAGGGCACTTACTGTCTGGTTTATTTTGAAGGAAATATCTTGGCGGAGCCTAGAAATGGGCTCTACCTCAAGAAGTATTACTCTTAGGTTGGTCACCTGGGTGATTTCGTGTATATATGTATAGTTTCTTATACATTTTTATTTTTTGTTTTGTTTTGTGGACGTGTAGTTATTTATGTCATCTTTTTCACTGTGGCACATGTTGAGTGAATCAGAGGTTTATTTTTGGTTCACGGATGGCGCTAGCCGGCACACTCGGAGGCTTGCTTCCACATCTTGGGTGATTTTCTCACCTGGAGGCCAGTTGTTATCTTCCGAAGGTATTTGTCTAGGTGACGCTACAAACAATGTTGTCGAGTACAACACAATGATAAAATTTCTTTGCGACGCTTTGTCACATGGAATTTATCACCTCCGGGTCTATTTAGATGCTTAGCTGGTTGTGTACTAGTTAGATAGGGTATACCAAGTTTATGATCCCACTCTGCACCTACGATAGTGCCAAACTCAAATTTGAAGGCACATATGTCCAACAGTAGTTTACCCCTTTTTCGGTCCGGATGGATAATTTCATGAATAAAGGTATGCTCTAGGAACATCGATTCACTAGAAAAGTATTATAAGGCGTAAGTTTAACCCTTTTTCAGGCCTGAGGGACTAAATCTTTGAAAAAGGAACATTCTCCTTGGTTTTGGTTTATCACCTTTTTCGGGCCTTGGAGATTACTTACGAAAAAGGAACCCCCCTGGATTCCATAGTTAAGCTCTTTTCAGACTCCCTAAAATTGAAAAGATCATTGAGTGACATTGTTCCTTCAAACTTGTTAAATTGGTCCAGAAGAACATCTACTGGCATGAGTTTAACCCTTTTTCCAGCCTATAGATTATAGCAGAAAAAGGTACACCTCGGGAGATTTGTCTCATCAAGAGAGTTCTCCTTAGTTACTTTTATACTTTTTCGGGCTAAGGAGACTAAACTCAGAAAAAGGTTGTGAGTCCATAGTTAAGCTCTTTTCAGACTCCTTAAAATTGAAAATATTGTCAAGTAATCTTGTCTGTGTCACACTCGTTAAAATGGTTTTGAATAGATGTCTTTTCGGTGCAAGTTTACCCCTTTTTTGAACTGACTAGACTATCTCTGAAAAAGGTACTCCCTGGAATCTTCTTTTCCATTTTTTTCAGACTCTCTAAACGTGAAAAAACTATTGAGTTTACCTTCTTTGGGCTCGTAAAAATTACATAGAAGGGGTCTCATTGTGTCTTGCTTAATCATATTTGTGAGTCTCATCTTTGCATCTTTGGCCTAATGTTGGCTCCATGTTGCTCTCAGCTAAACCTTTGAAGCATTCCTTATACACAAGTCGTGTATCACTTCTTGCCTTTGCAACCTGACACCTTGACCCATGGAGGAATTTTCCCCGAGTGTCATTTTCCTACACATGTCTCCTTGCTTTGAGCATTAGTATGTTCCATGCACTTGGAACTAGTATGATTTCTTGCAACACTCATTCCTCCTTTGTAATGTAGCATTTTTTTATTCTTTTTCAAGCTCTTAAAAAATTGAAAAAGACAAAAAAATCAAATATTCCAAAAAGAGGGGATGGGAAATATATATTATTTTTTCGACAGCAAAGAGTGTCTCCCTTGGACAAATCACATCCTTTTGTTTGTTCGTTAAGCATTGGGATCTAGTATGACCTTAGGAAGTGGTTCTTGCTATATAGAGTTATGTCCTCCTCCGTTTGGTTACTCTTCCAAACACATGGAGAGGTTGTGTTGCCTCCTACATCACAAACTTATGTCAATATCATGTTTCCCAAGTCTGATCATCTTTCATGCTTTTGTCCAAGGGAATTTTTACCTAACCTGAGTCATCCTTTCTTCAGTTTGTCTCTTGAATTCCATGAGTCAACCATCCCAAGAGTCCAGTCAAGTCCAGATTCGAAATCGACAAAGTTCTTTGCCTAATCATCGATATCCTCATGTATTTTCCCGACGAGTTGTAGAAGACCTTAGGGTAGTGAGTTATGCACTCCCATTGCAATCCTACCTAAGTTTTGAATATCTTGAAGTTGTTTCTCAAGCTCTAAAGGCCTCACCTCCAGCCACAGGCATCACTAGCTTCTTGAATATACATACTATGCTTGTATATCTTCGATTGATTTTGAGATGTAGATCCGTTGTGTATTGCTCGCGGCTACACTTTATATAGTTATATGACATGGATCTGTATTGTATTTGATTGGCATCCATAATTTACTTCATCTCAAGCATGGGTATGCCCACCTTGGAGAGACAATTATCATTTTACAGATGGCACCTCCCGAACTCTGGTCCCGAGCTCACTCAATTTTGTACATTGGTGAAGATGTTGTAATGTATTTCGGCCATCAGTTTCTCTTATGTCCTCACACATTAGGGGGCATCTGTTATAGTGCTAAATTTTGTATTCATGCATACATGGCCTTTGCTCTCTTACTTGCATATTTTTCCAAAGCACTGTTGAGGAGCTCTTCTTAACAAACCATTTTTTAGAGCATGTACGCGCCCTGCACCACTACATCCCACGTACATACACTTGGTTCATGCTATACATCCTGCATACATATGTTCATTGCACACTAAACAACCCGCGTATGCTTGCAAAAGTTGCAAAAAATAAAAAGTTGTAAGGAATTCAGTGAAATTCATGAGCTATTGGAGGTTTCCCAACCAATTCACCTGATATATATTGTTCCCCAACCGAATAACCATCCTTCTGTCATATAAAATGAGGTGTCGGGGTCTCATTTCACAAACAAGCATAAGAACAGTGAAACTATGCCCATTTCACTTCCCTTCCTTGCCTAAGAATTTTCAAGCTTTTGTGAGTAACTTCCTCAGCATTCACTCATTCAACCCCTTTTCTTCCATCCAATCCATTCCCTTTCCTTGAGAAGATAAGAATATTGTGAGAATAGGCCTATTGAAGGTGTACTTGGAGCATTGTAAAGAGGAGCTCGGACCAGGTTTGAGTCTTTGTTTGATGAATAAAAGAGTCAATTTTCCATGTCCCAAATCATGATGTTTATGTCTTCTCTTTGATTTATATATGACATTTAATATCTAACCTTAATTTATGAATAGGAATAGCATGATTGTAGCCCTTGTTTTCTTATCTTTTGATGCATGTCAACCTTGGGAGGAGACTTGTAGTCTTTGGAGCTACAAAGCTTGAGGAGATCATCACCAGATGTGGGATAAAAGGTAAATTTACCTGATCTTCTCTCCTATTGCTTTCTTTTCATTTATTTTGGTATGTTTGGGGTAGAGTAGAAACTAGATTGACTTTTATACAGTCATTCACTCTGTCTACATCTTAAACCCTGGTGTAGTTAAAGCAAGGATTTTCCTGATAGCAGCAAGCCTACACACCTACTACCCAATACCTCATCAAGATTTCTCTTGAACTTGATATTCTGGCATCCTTGTGGTTCCTTCTACTAGAACCTTATCAACTTCCTTTTCTCCTCAGCTTCCATAGTTGTAGGCTTCTGCACCTTCTCTCTTTCTCTCAAGAGCTTCACTTTCTCCTTTCTCTAGACAACTCTACCCACATCGCAATTATGGAGTTGCCTCAACAATTTCTACCCAACTGCTACTGGAAGTTGTTCCTCTTTTTGTTACAACTTTCTTGTTGTAGGGTTCTACCACAAATCTCCTTTTCTTTTGAAGTTTGCATCATTTTTCTCTTTTTCTATCAATCTTTTTTTTTCTTGCATTTTTCTGTCATGGAGTCAACATCATCTTCTCTTTTCACTGGTCATATCTTAAGCAATCCTAAATCTTCCACTATAATACCTACATAAAATTGTTTCTTGTAGATGGGATGTATTCCATCAACAAGACACCTGCAATCTTTTTCGCTCAACTGCTTACAAAACATATCTCTTTTACAATACCTAACAAGACAACTTAAATTTTCCATTGATTTTGATTCTCCATGTCTTTGTAACATTGAATACTTGAAAAAAATAAAAACATACCTATTTTTTGGAATGGCCAATCCCAACGCAAAGTCAATTTTGCACAAACAATAAGTTGAATTGTCTTTCGCCTTGACTTACAACAGTGACATTTTACTATGATTCTCTTACTTTGTCTTCCAAACTCATAACTTTGACAATTTAAATTTTTTCACTAACATTTTCTTATGCAATGACTTGATCATCAATATACGCTTGGGTTTGACAATTTAACTTTTTTCACTAACATATTCTTATGCAGCGAATGGATCATCAATATAAGATTGGGTGTTAGGTAACACCAATCATGCACCCTATTACATATTGATGACTTCTACTTGACTCCTTTAAAATTACTTTGCTTTTAACAATTTTAATGACTTTCACTGACTTTTGGTTTCAACATTGACTTTGACTCTACAAAAGAATAGCTTCATTAAGTTCACAAGATATTTTGAGTCACACTTCCATTTGACTTGATTAAATGCTTTACAACAACAAACTTCATTTTTACTGGACTCATTACATCACCTTGTAAAAGAGCCCATTATATACCAAAATCATTATAGTCAAGAAAATTTGACTTTACTCAACTTGACATCGATATTTACTCCTTAACTTCAAAACTATATAGACTTGATCATGAAATTAGTTTGATTTTTCCATTGACTTGAATTGAGATTGCTTTATCAACACTTCATTATATTTTGAAAATAAAACACCTTTCAGTATGTTTAGACCATCACTTATAGAAAAATGTCATTTGACTTGGCTTTCAACATTTAATCATCATGTGCACCATGTGACTCCAACCAAAGATTTGAATCAAACCACCCAGTGCCCATGCATAGTACCAACCACTTCAATTTTGAAAAAATTACCTAGATGGTATTTCCTCAAATCTTCATTTCAAATTTGAGTAAATTAGAGATTATTTTCCCCTTGCGAAGCAATAGCCCATGCACTATAAATCACACTCGTAAATGGCCATATTCGATAAACAAATCAGGACTTAAATGACACCTTCACAATGCGGTATGCAACATTGGGCGCTCTTGTCAGAGTAATTTTCACGTCCTTGCCGTTCGATGCATATCTAAAGGATTTCATGTTTCTCAACATCAAACTTTTAAGCATTGTGCCTTTGGAGAAAATGGATAGATAGATATGCCTTTACATTCAAAAACCCAATATTATTCTTTGCTTTAAGTTTGAAATGGAAAATCCTTCTCAACATTTCACTTTGCCACACTCGAAACACTCAAAATAGTTTGGAAGAAGATGGTTTTGGTTGTATGTTTTAGTATTGTTGTATAATTTCAATCTTAGGATCAACGTACCCACTTTACACCTACCAGAACATTTTATTTTGTGGTCAGATTCAAGTGAAGAAAAGTTACAACTTGTGGTTTATTAGGTGACCCCTATTTCGCACACCTTCACACACATTGACCTCAACACCTTCAATTTCTCACATAGTGGTTGGATTCTCTATGAAACAAATTCATTTTCTTGCATAGTGGTTGGATGTTCTATGACTTATAACACTCCACGATCTTATCACACGTACTCAAATCCCGCGCTTTGATAAAAAAAATGATAATAAGAGGTGCAGCTGGAAAAAAAAATCACTCATGCTAAACTATGCAAAGCAAGGACAATTTAGATGTGTTCTCCAAACCCCCCAAGGAAAAATGTTATTAAAATATCATTCCCCAATGTTACACTATTGTACAAATGGTCCCTTTATATAATATGAGGTGACCATAATGAATACATCATAATTAGGAAATTAGTTCAACTATTTCCAACAATATCTCCTTAAGTATCTCCTATGATCTCTCCATAACCTCTCCATGATTTTCTCAACAATCATCATCCCTATATTCACACAATTCTCTCTATCTATCAATCATACGTAGAATTTCTAGAAAAATTATTACACTTTCCATCATATTATTCATTAAACAATACAAGTGGGAATTATTCCTTCATTTTCCTTCCTTAATGATAAATTTTCATTAAACTGGTCCCTTCTTCATCTTCTAGGTTCTTTGCCTTTGTTTTCATCTTCGGTCTTCCACGATGTTTGGTATTTATTATCAATCCTCTTGCTCTTGTACCTACAAACATAAACATTGTTGAAGTCCATATAAAAAGTAACCATCCAACATAATACATGGGTTACCAATCGTTGTATCTGCCTGTTCTCTAGGAACCCCTTCTCGTACAAGGTTCATCAACCATTATGTCATCATGAATCTGCATACATGTACCTATTATTACCCTATATCATCATCATCCTCCTCCTCTTGGGTTTGTGGCTTACCCGTAACCATGTTGTCGATGCTCCTGCATCACTGTTCATCAGGAATGGCTACAAGACCCCAAAATTTCTCACCTGATCCAACAATTGCAAGACCATTCTCAAACTTCTCCAGGGTATTCTTAGCACAATGATGAGATTCACTACAAAGTCCATCTGTATTTAAGAAAACAGTCTCAACTTAAATCCATGGTGCTCTATGAACTTCATGCTTCACCCATAACTGGGCATTTAGGGTTCACCAAAACCTGTGAAAGGGTTAAACATTATTTTTTCTGGGATGGTATGAAATAGGACATCCACACCTTTGTGGTTGAATGTAATGTATTTTGGTGCAACAAAAGAGAAATAGTCAAAGCACCAAGCACACTCCAATTGCTTTTGATTCCCCCTGCTATTTGGAGGGATATTTCTATGGATTTCATTGTTGGATTACCTAAATCAAGAAATAAGTCAACCATCGTGGTGGTACTTGATCGTCTTTCCAAATATTCTCATTTATGTGATCTTAAACACCCATTCGTGGATAATATCTTCAAACTTCATGGCATGCCTCATTCTATTATCTATGACAAGGATCCCACTTTCACCAACAATTTTTGGCAAGAATTGTTCAAGCTCCAGGGCACCCAATTGCATCTCAACACCACCTATCATCCCCAAATTGATGGCCAAACTGAAGTTTTTAACAAGTTTGTGGTGGTTTGCATCCAACAGACTAAATCAGTTAGCTTAGTGGTTACCCCTAGCTTAATGGTGGTACAACATATCTTACCATACAGTTACTCGCATGACTCCTTTTGAATCATTTTATGGACAAAAGTCATCATTAGTTCTCTCATACATGTCAGGTGTCTCAAAGGTTCAGGATGTTGACAAAAATCTTACAACCCAAGAGGCCATTCTCCATCCCCTCAAAGAAAATTTGTTCATGGCTCAGAATCGCATGAAGCAACAAGTTGATCAAGGTCGTTCTGAAAGTCAATTTGTTGAAGGGGACCAATTTTTCTTCATCTGTAATCTTATAAGATAACTTCACTCAAATATGAACACTGTCAGAAACTTGCTCCCAAATTTTATGGTCTTTATAAAATTATCAAGTGAATGGGGCTTGTGGCCTACCAATTATCTCTTCCCAGTAATTCTAAGCTCCATATTTTTTTTCATGTCTAATGCTTGAATAAGGTGATTGGAACTAAGTGCCAAACTCAAACTAGTCTCCCTTTGTTAGATGAAGAAGGTTCCATTTGGTTGCAGCCCCAAGTAGTATTGGACCAGTGCAAGCATCGTCTTTAACAACGCACTATCAAGGAAGTGTTAGTGCAGTGGAAATATACAACTCCAAAATATTCCACGTGGGAGTCGGCCACCATTCTGCAACAATTTCTTCATCTCAAGCCTCAAGGACATGGTTGATTTTCAAGGTGGATGGAATGTTAGGGAGCTAACCTCCCTAACCCCTCACATAGGTAGAATACTATATTTTCCATGTAATAAAGGTTGACATTAGTTAATAAGGAATATTTAAGAAATGTGAACAAGTCAATGTAAGAATACCTAATAGAATCTTCCACTTCTAGAAAGATCTTCCTCTAGAATTTTATTTAGAAGATAGAATCAATATAAATAAGAGTAGGAGACATGATATTTTTGTCTTGAGATTTATTGTAATATAGATCTACTATGTTGGAACTTTCCCCCTTGAAGAGGCAAGTACACATTGCTTTCTTTCAATAAAGGTATTATTGTCGGTATTTCTATTCACAATATTTTACTGTTCCATTGGTATTTGTTGAATATTCATGTTTATGCATATTACATTACTTTTGGTACCTTACACATTCCAAAGGTTCTATTTCACCCATTGAATTCATGTAATTTGGTGCTCCTTTTAGTTGAGAATGGCCTGATCGGTCAGTTCACAGACATTTGGCCTACCCCTCGAGCCATAGCTCTGTGGGTAGACAAAAACTAGAAAACCTTGATTAGTGGGAAACTCTCCTACTCTTTCTGTGGTAGATGTTTTTTCATTGTTTTGTTTAAAGAAAAAGAGGATAAGGATCTAATCTTTTGAAGCAGTCCCTATTTTATGCGATCTGAATGAATGTTCCTCAATCAATGGACTCCAGACTTCTTCCTGAAAAATGACATCCCCTTAGCAATCCTAGTTTGTGTGTGCCTCCCTTATCTGCCTTTTCATTGTTGGAATGATAAAATTGTTCACAACATAAGTAATACCCTGGGAAAATATATCGACCATGTTGAACCCTAAGATGGCATGCAAGCTTGTTCTCACATCTACGTTGAATTTGATCTTGAAAATTGCCTTCCTAAAGCTATCCATCTTGCCCTAGATAATTGGTCATATTTGAAACTAGATGATTACAAATAGCTTCCCTTTAAATGAAAATATTTTCATGAGTATGGGAATTTCACCAACAATTGTCCAAATTCTTTGCAGGAGTAGCCTTCTCCTAAGAGAACTGATCAATGGAAACATCCTAAGAAAATACGACAAGCCATTAAGAAATCCATGTACCCCAATCAGGAAAGGACTCAACCCCCCCCATTCAAAACCATTCTCCTCAAAAAATCCATGTTTGAGGGTAGAGTAAAAAAGAAAAGAACCAATTGCCAACAACAATCGTTATGAAGCTATTTCTAACATAGAATATGGCCTTCCCTAAGAGCATCAAGAAGACCCCATTGCAAATCAAATTGGGAAGTCTGAGCTTCCCCATGGGGAGGGTTTCCCAGGTAAGTCTCAATCCCTAAAAAGTGTTATTCCAGTCATGTTTGCATTCGTCAATCCTCCCCCTCAAAACCCAGTCAAGGGCTTGAGATACCCGACATACTAAAGGAAGAAGAGATATTTGAAAGCTATGAGGAAGTGATAGCCCAAAGCGCTCCCTCCTATTAAGTGGGGAGAAAGTTAGGTAAGCATAGGAGGGAAACAATGGATAATAGAGAAAAAAAACTTGGGCATTCAAAGCACTCTAGATGGATTCTTTTGCAATGAACAAATAACAACCAGGATATAGGAAGGTCTCTTCCCCCTAAGAGAGGGAATCCCCAAATATTAAGGTAAATGATCAAAATTATATCTTGGAACTGCAGAGGTATAGGGAGTGACTGTAAAATGTCAATGATCAAAGATTTTGTAAATTCAAAGAAACCCCAAGTCCTTACTCTCCAGGAAACAAAAACGAAGGATATTAAAATCCTTTGATAAAGCCTATTCATTTGGAACTCTAACATGTGCCTAGCAGTAAGATTGTGAGTTGCTTTAGAATTTTTCTTCACCCTATGGAATCCATGGATCTTTTGACTTAATCCCAGCCATGTCACTCAACATTGGATATCGGTATGAATAATTGACCTCTCCACCAGTCATAAAATTGATTTAATAAATGTTTACATGTCAATTCTTCCCCAAGAAAAGTCAATTTGTTGGATATCTTTGATAATCCTGTAAGATTGGGCTAGAGGCATGGATTATATTTTGGCAGGGGATTTTAATACCACCCTCACCCAAAAAGAAAAGAAGGAGGAAATATTGTTTGTCACTTTTCCTGAGAAAATATGGAAGATCTGATGGCGCCCTTAGACCTGGTTGAAATTAATCCCTCAAAATGTAGTTTTACCTGGACCAATAAAATAATTGGCCCTGGACACATTTCTTATGATTGATTCCTTTTTTTATTTCTCCCTCATCCTCCCTTAGGTTGGCTACGATCATAGATCCATATGAATATTTTGGAGGAAATAAAGGTTGGCCAACAAATCTCTCTAATGACCTCTTGTTGGGATCTATGTTTAAGGTTCTCAAACTATTCTTGATGTTGTTTTAGGATAGAAAATAGGTCTAACTTTTCACCCCCTCAAGTATGCCTTTAAATTGATGATTGCATGCTCTTTTAAGGTGCTCTTGAAAGAGTTTTAGTGACCAATATTAGCACATGCATAAACCTTAAAACAAACAATACCCTCTAAAATATTTAACAGCCTACCACTGAAAATACTAAGACAACATGACAAATGAACACATGATGTTTTTGGTCAACATGACCCTGGAAAAACACCCATGGGGAAAACCAGTAAGAGAGATAGATATCTATTGTATATCTTAAAGAAAATGCTACAACAAGTAAATACACAAGGAACCTGATACAATCCAAGCTTATCCTCAAGCTTGTAATGGAGTTCCTCAAAACTTGTGCCTATTAATGATGACTTGCACCCCTCTTGGAAAATGTGTCTGCTAGCTTTTGTTTGCGCCCTCTCTAGAAACCTTGGCTCTTTGGATGAATAAATCACCCCTTCCTTTGTGTTGGATAGCACTTCTCACAAGTGTGCCTCCACCAATACAATGAAGCACTCCTCCCACATATGCGCCCCTCCTCAAGATGAAGTGTGCCCCTCAAGCATTTATGCCCCTACCTCAAGCTCTTGGTGTTCCCTCTCAAGCTTATGGTGCACCCTTCTCTACTAGTGTTCTCCTATACAAGAAATTCACTCCACACTCAAGATACCTTTCTCAAGCATCCATGGAGCACCCTCACACTTTTCTCTTCTCCAAACCTTGACCTCATGTTCCCTTCTTCTCCTCAAGAATGTGCCCAAGTCTTCTTCCTCTCTTCCTCTCTTCACTCAACTCTCTCAAGTGAGAATGAGTCTCATCCTTACCATTTTTCCTCCTTTAGCCTCACTTTGGCCAAATCTAAGAGATTAAGGGCCTAGATCGCATCTAGCTAACGTATAATCAATGGGTGAGATTACTTATCATAAATCTCACTTAGAAACCTACTTTACTCAAGTTTCCATAGTTTGATTTGTGTCTATTAATTCACCCACTTTTTGAATTAATTTTCACTTTATGACTTAAGTGACTAAGTCAAAGTGAAATTAGATCTTAAAGTAAATGTATAAGGGTAATAGTCTCCCCCTTTGTGTTTAGAGAGTCACAAACACAAGGGGACCACTTTCCTTGGTAATCAAATCTCAACACTCCATCTTACCGAGGAAAGTGTCACTCACCCCTTCACACTTATCCCTGAAGTGGACATCCTTGCCTCTTGGCAAGGCCTCAGTGAGTAGACCTGCAAACTACTCATCAAAATTGTCCTTTGACTCTAATCTGCTCATCACCATAGCCAAGTGGGAATCAAGCCTCTCTGGTGCCTTGCTCTCAATCATCAATATCTAATGCTCTGAAGCCCATGTAGTAATTGTTTGTCTACTCAGAAACTGTGACTCTGAAACTATCCTTGGTGGACTAGACACCCTTGAACATGGTGTACTCGACACCTAAGGTTGTATCCTCTATGAAGCATCACTATGCAACCGTGGGACCTCCTCAACATTGCCTCTCAACTCGAGAGATCTCCTAAAATCTCTATTATCCTTATATATGACATCTCTCCTCACCACCACTCTGCTCAGTGCTAGAATGTAGATCTGGTAGGCATTTGTGACCTCTGAGTAACCAACTATAATCCCTCTCTGTGTTTTGGGATCTAGCTCTGTCCTCTTCTCTGAGAACTCCCTCTCAAAATGAATATGGAACTTCTCCTCCTCTAAATTCATTGCAATACCATCCTGCTTCTTCTTCTTGTTCTTATTCTTCTTGGGACACTATCCAACATAGTGCCCCAAATGGTTACAAGAAAATCATATCACTTTTCTCATATCCCTCTGCTACTGCTCACCATGTCCTCTCGAATGTTGTTTCTTGGCCCCAACTTTGGGCCCCTTCTCTATCCTCTTCTTTCCCTTAGCCACAAAAGCAAGATCAACCTCACCCCCATCCTCACCCTGTTGCTGACTAGTACATACAGAACCACGCCTGGTCTCCTCCTGGACAAAGTCGTCCCAGAGCCTCTCCCAACTGGGCATATTCTCCGTAGCCATGATTCCATGTATAAAACTCTCCCATGGTTTGGTAAATCCATTAAATATTTTTTGCACCAATGCAGAGGGATATACTATATCTCCAATTGCACCCAATGCATCACGAATCTGAGTGAGCCTTAAGAGGCATGAGGTAACTATATTTTTATTCCCCATATTTGTGCCCCTTTGCTTCTCTTGAAGCACCATCTTTTGGTTCTAGTTAGGAATCTGATAAATACTACACAAAGACTTCCACATCTGAAATGTGAAGTTCTTACCAGTAATGTGAGGAATCACATGGTATTTCACTGTATCAAGGATTGTTCTCTTAGCTCTCATGTTATGTTTCTGAAACTCAAAAAAGAGAACCACATATGTAGGAGGTACAATGGGATTCTCCACAATATCCCATAACTCTCCATTGTCCATAATCATCATTATCCTTTCCTTCCATGGAGACCAATTACTTTCCCCCACAATCATATCCTTCACCCTCAAACCTGCCACCACCAAGGCTACCATATGATGCTAAAACTGATACACTCTAACCAAGTAAAACTGAGCAACTCTTAACAACAAAAAAACAACCTCCAACACACCAATCACAAGGTGAAAATGATGCTACCAAACTAAGTATAAATATGCTACATGTTTTCTTTGCAAATTATCCACTCTGTTGTCCATAAGCTCTGATACCATGAAGATTTTTGAGGAACTAAAGGCTTCCCAACAAGCCTGTCTTATGACCTCTTGTTGGGATCTATATTTAAGGTTCTCAAATTGTTCTTGCTATTGTTTTAGGATAGAAAAATGGTCTGACTTTTCACCCCCTCAAATCTACCTTTAAACTGATGATTGCATGCTCTTTTAAGGTGCTCTTGCAAGAGTTTTAGTGACCAATATTAGAACACACATAAAACTTAAAACAAAAAATACCCTCTAGGATATTTAACAACCTACCACTTAAACTACTAAGAAAACATGAAAAATGAACACATGATGTTTTTGGTCAACATGACCCTAGAAAAAAACCCATGGGGAAAACTAGTAAGAGAGATAGATATATATTGGAGATCTAAAATAAAATTCTAAAACAAGTAAATACACAAGGAACCCGATACAATACAAGCTTATCCTCAAGCTTTTAATGGAGTTCCTCAAAACTTGTGCCTGCTAATGATGACTTGTGCCCCTCTTGGAAAATGTGCCTGCTAGCTTGTGCTTGCGCCCTCTCTAGAAAACTTGGTTCTTGGGATGAAGTAAGTGCCCCTTCCTTTTTGTTGGATAGAAATTCTCACAAGTGTGCCTCCACCAATACAATGAAGCACTCCTCCCACATATGTGCCCCTCCTCAAGACGAAGTGCGCCCCCCAATCATTTGCACCCCTACCTAAAGCCCTTGGTACGCCCTCTCAATATTATGGTGTTCCCTTATCTACTAGTGTGCCCCTACACAAGAAATGCACTCCACACTCAAGCTACCCTGCTCAAGCATCCATGGTGCACCCTCACCCTTTTCTCTTCTCCATATATTTACCTCATGTGCCCTTCTTCTCCTCAAGAATGTGCCCAAGTCTTCTTCTTCTCTTCCTCTCTTCACTTAACTCTCTCAAGTGAGAATGAGTCTCATCCTTACCCTTTTATCTTCTTTAGCCTCACTTTGGCCAAACCTAAAATATCAAGGACCTAGATTGCATATATCCCAAGTCTAATCAATGGGTGATATTTCTTCTCATAAATCTCACTTAGAAACCCACTTTACTCAAGTTTCCATAGTTTGATTTATGTCTATTAATTCATCTACTTTGTGAGTTAATTTTCACTTTATGACTTAAGTGACAAATTTCATTTTATGAATTAAGTGACTAAGTCAAAGTGAAATTAGATCATAAATTAAAGGTATAAGGGTAATAGTCTCCCCCTTTGTGTTTAGAGACTCACAAACACAAGAGGACGATTTTCCTTGGTACTCAAATCTCAACACCATCTCTCTTATCCTCTCTATTCCTAAATATCTTGGCTCCATCCCATTTTTATTCAACCCTCTCTAGATGCATGATACCTCCATTTTTTATCGCATCTCCCTTTCTTGGTGCCATTGGATTGCAGGCTCTTCGGTGTTCATCTGAGAACGGAAGCTAAAAAATGCCAAGTTAGCAACCAAGGAATATGCCAAAAATAAGTACAATCAATCAAACACGGAGATTAAATATTTTTTTAGCCATGTAGAAGAGATGCAAGGAAAATTGGAAAGGGAACCGGTCACTCAAGCCTTGTTGGATGAGGATCAGGACAGCTTCCAAAAATACCAAAATCCTTTGTGATCTGAAGAAGAGAAATGGAGGCTCAATTTGAGGAGCCTATGGCTCTTGGTTAGAGATATAAATACCAAATACTTCCATGGGCATGCCAAATTCAAATTATGGAATAACATAGTAAAAGAAATAAAGACAGTAGATGGGCAGGTAGTTACTTCTTTTGATAAAATTAAAGAAGTCATCTTTAAGAACTTTGAGGAGATTTACACATATTCAGGGGGGGTGGATCCAAAAGACAAAGAGAAGATGTCAGAAAACATCCCATCCATAATAGGCCCCGGTGAAAACGAACTCCTAACCCAACCTATTTCATAAGAATAAATTCAGGGAGTTGTACAACAAATGAACCTTGATAAGGCTCCTGGCCCTGATGGGTTCTCTGGCCCTGATGGGTTCTCTGCACATTTCTACCAAATATGTTGGAATTTTATCAAGTTTTACCTCATCTAAATTTTCCATTTTTTCCACCACTCATTTCAAATGGGGGGTAACACTAATTTAACCTTTTTATCCCTAATTCCAAAATAAGCAAACCCCTCCTCCTTTTCAAGATTCAGACCAATCTCGTTATGCAATGTCTCTTATAAGACCATCTCCAAAATAATCGCCAATAGGTTAAAACCCCTCCTCCCCAAATTAATCTCTCCCAATCAAGTTGGCTTCATGGATAAAAGACAATTTTTTGACAATATCAATCTAGTTCAAGAGGCTATCCACCCCAACATATTTCAGGGAGGAAAAGGTATGATCATAAATATTGGCATGGCTAATGCATTTGATAGGGTGAGACATAGTTTCCTCTTTGATGTCCTTCACAAATTTGGATTTGGGGAAAACTTCATCAAATGGGTTTTAGTATGCATTAGCAGTTCCTAGATCACTCTATTGATAAATGGGTGTCCCATGCCTTTCTTCAAAACCTCTAGGGGTTTAAGGCAAGGCTGCCCCTTATCTCCCCTTTTGTATATTTTGGTGGTAAAATCTTTGAGTAGGAGGTTGGAGATTGAAAAGAAATGTGAAACATTATGGGAATCAAAATTGTATATGGATTCAATAGGAACGACCATTCACAATTTTCTAACGATACCCTCCTTTTGGGAGGATCTTCCACCATCATTTCCACTACATTCAAGGAATCCATGGATACCTTTACTAGAGCCTCTTGAGGTCTTGTAAATTGTTCAAAGTGTTAGCTTTATGCTTGGATATCTAGTGCTAGAAAAATAGTTTTTATATCAAGAATCCTTCACTTCCCCTTTGATTAAAAAAGTCACTCCTTTAGGTACTTGGGGATACCTCTTTGTCAGTACTCTCTTCCCCCATCGGCATGGTATCACATCTTGGACAAGCTTAAGATGGAATTCCTATAGTGGGGAGCCCAGTGGCTCAACCCTGCAAGTCGAGTTGTTTTGGGGAAATTTGTTCTCTCTTCCCTCCCTATCTTCCAATTCTCAACTTTTCTTGCCCCAGTTAGTGTCGATACATATATTTCACAAGATCTTCGCTATTTCTTGTGGAAATAATGAAAGACAAACCTTAAGCATTATCATTTTGTGAATTGGAGCAAATTCCTTGCCCCAAAATCTCATGGTGGCCTTGGAATTAAAGATATGACCCTTCCAAACCTTGCTTTGGGGATCAAGTTGTTGTGGAATCTCATCACTAGTAAAAGTGAATGGTGGAAGAAGGAAATTATCCACAAATTATTGCCAAGGCCCTGATCTTGTTGCTTGGATAGAACACCATCAAATCAACCTGGTTCTCAAATATGGATCCTCCTAAAAGCCTCCATTCTCCTCCACCAGAGTATTTTAGCTTGGATCTCTAGAAATGGAAAAAAAAATAACATCTAGTCTAACAATATAACAGGAAGACCCCCCATTCTTCAATATCAATCCCTTCTTCCCCTACAAGAATGGTTTTCAGAACAAGGCAAAACTTCCCTATTTAATATCTCCCTCTGGGCTAGACCCTAGGGTCGCTAGATTGGCTGGTATATTGGTGTTGTCCCGACAAACATTTTGGTTATCTCTTATTTCCTTTCTCTCTGCCTTCAGGGATGTGTTCCTCAACAACTATCAATCAAAGACTCCCATGATTGGGGCACCCAGGACTATATAGTTTGGAAGAGTTATGAAATATTTATCCACAATTACGCTCTCCCTCCTAAATCAATCTTGTGGTAGAATATCTGGCATTCAAATGGCCTACCCAAAGTAAACACTCTTTATTGGATCCTAATGCATGGGAAAATCCCCACTTGAGACAATATCCAAAAAAGAGGCATCCACGGCCCTCACGAGTGCATTCTTTGTTGCGCTTCTCAGAAATACTTTGCTCACCTCTTTTTGAAATGCATCTTTTCCAAGTTTTTCTGGAAAGTGGTTTTGCAAGGGATTAGTCATTGGGTGTAATGGTTGTCTTCCATGGTACACCTATTTAAACGATGGCAGTTAGCATAATGAGGATCTTTCCTAAATAATCCAATTTTGAAAAGGGTTTGGACAACTCTACCCAAATACGTTTGTTAGAAAATATGGCTTACTCACAATAAATCCCTTTTCTCTGAATTCAAGTCTCTCCCAAGATCAGCTGCAATGAATTCCATCACACTCTTAGCTAACTATTTCAACTCCCATAGATTAAAGTCCTCTTCTTCCCATAATTTGGATTACTAGGAGACCTGCTAGTTTCAACAATTCTCTCTCTAACTAGTCACCTCAGTCTAGAGATGTCCCAACTCATTCTTGCATATTCAATTCTCACCAGCTGATTTCTCCCAGTGGAAACATTCTTAACTACTTTGATACCAAAAAGTTTTAAATTTTTTACAATAATGCAATGCACACACAAATTCTTAAGACATGAAAGAAAAACAAATGCAATCACACATATACATGGAGATTTACCCTGGAAACCCAACTGGAAAAACCAACAACCTGTTTTAAAGTTTCACCTATGATTCTATTCAGCATATTCATTGTTTACAATACAATATATATAGGATCTCACGACATCGAAAAAAAACCTAATCCATTAACCCTGGATTAGAATTCAATTGGAGATCCTTAACCAGAATTACATTACCATGGACCAGAAAATGGTGTTCCATAAAATCGCTAAAGGAGAAATCCATACTAAGAATAATTTCCAAATAAAAACCTATCAATTATCTTTTTCTTGGAAACCCCCTTTAGGCCCCACCAACGAGGGGGGATACTGCCCCCATGCAACCCCCTTGTGACTACTTGCACATGGGACATGGGA
Organism: Picea glauca; assembly: GCA_000966675.3. Taxonomy (NCBI): domain Eukaryota; kingdom Viridiplantae; phylum Streptophyta; class Pinopsida; order Pinales; family Pinaceae; genus Picea; species Picea glauca. The sequence continues at coordinate 18,627 of JZKD02S2160851.1, forward strand.
TACCTCATCATTACATTCACCACTAATACATGGGAACCAAGTTTATGGTGGAGCTTAATGGCCTAGCTCAATATGGTGTCTATGACTTATACATGGGGACCTTGGTTCATTGGCTTACTTTAGCATTATAGTCAACACTCATTCATGAAATCCTAGTTTATGGTTCTACCTCCTCACAACAAGCATTGAGGACAACACTTTTTTAAGTGGGTGGAGTGTTGTGATCCTCTCTAGGAGTGTAATGGGGGGGGTGAAGGGCCCATTAGAGTAATAATATGGATGCAACTCAATGTAATATGGACTAGGTCCAATGTGTTTTTTATTACTAAATGAGATTGATTATGATATTTAGTATTGAATAAATATAATATGGCCTCGTTAAAGAAGTTCCACAAGGTAGTTACGAGTTTATTATGATTAGGATTTGTTATCCCCTACCCTCGGGATAACTAAGGAGATCATGTCTCGAGGCCCACAGGTGCTAGACATGGAGTTACGAGAGTCAGATGACTTGAGCATGGCCCCGAAGGGCCCCTCTTTTCTTCAGTGCATCCCATTTATTAGCAACAACAACATCCATCCCACCAGCCTGGTCTTGAAGTAGCAGTAAGTATTTATCCATGAGGTAATTAATCTAGGTATCATGGTATGTGTCATTCTGATTATTGAAGAACTTGAATATGTTGCATTGAATTCTCCTTCATTTCGTAACGTTTTCTTGGAAATTATGCTCTTTAAATTGTTCATACCTGGAAGGGTGGCATGATGCCTTAGTAAGTTGATATCCCTTTAGGATGGGTTTCCACTAGGTGGGTTTGTGAAAGGTCATTGTTCGTTCCCTCCATACTTACCACTTTCCATCTGTATTCCTCTCATACCCCCCTACCTTTGTTAGGGCATTGGGATTTTCCACACTAGGAAGGGTTGTACCTTACCTTGTGGGAAGAAGGGGCTAAAGGCCCAGAGGGTAAAATTAG
>JZKD02S2160862.1:19759-31244 GCA_000966675.3 Picea glauca
CAAAATAATAAAATTTAAAATAAAAACCACTTAAATAATCATTATGATCTTCCTAAAATTTTGTAATAGGAAGGGAGTAAGAAATCAAATTATTCATAAGAAATAAAATCTGTGGATATAAAATGTAAAGAGGGAATTAATTATTATATCTTTTGATAAATTTAAGAAGATACTAAATTAATGATAAAAGGAAAAAGGGGTTAAATTCCACTCCCGCCTTTTTGAGTTCTAAGTAAAAGGGGAAAGAGGGAAAATAAAAAAAAAATAGGAAACTAGGGAAAAGAGGTAACATAAAAAGGAAAAAGGGGAACTTAAGGGAAAAAGATGGAAGTCAACTTAGTAAGGAATCTACATTTAAGAGCTTTCTAATTTTAAACTATATTAGCAATTTCATAATAAGGAAAGCCTTTAATACCTGTAAGAGAATTTAGGGACACCTAGGAGTGATTCTAGGAGTAACTCTAGGTGGGTGAGGGAAATAAAGATAATTACTTAATTAAAGAAATTAATTTATGGAGGAATGTAGGGGATGGGGGACACTTGTACGGAGAGGAAATTTTAAGAAATTATTTTAAAACTTTAATTAAATGAGATTGTAGGAAAGAAAGGAAGTTCAAAACTCTATCAAAGGAAGGAAGGAGAAGAATGAAAAATCATCTTCTGTTTGCATAACATTACACTGCAGAAATATCGACTTGACTGATTTACTTGTGGGAGTTGGGATACCCAACTCGGAGAGGAGTGGTATCCCGGTCTTGCGAGGCAAGTTGGGAGCTAGACGTAATCTCTAGATAGTGTGTGTGGCCCCTTTGCGGCTCAGGGGGCTAAGGGGGAAGAAGAGTACCTAGAGCATTGGCTGAGAGGTACCGGTGAGGTCTCGACGGTCGACGAACGGGAGTTTCACGGAGCGCGCAGACGACACTCATAGCAGGTGAACAGGCAATGATACATTTTCTTTTTTTGAATGGTAGATTGTTGTAGGCTTTATGATTGGATATGCATGTTGATTATGTAAGTAGATTGGATGTTAGATTGATATCTGAAGTTTTTCTTAGCCTAGCTCATTGGTTGTCGTCTCTTATGGCCTTGCTTTCTCGCATTTCGTGACCGCCCTGTGTGTTGATTGTGACCTTGAGGTTGTTTATCATTCGTCCCTAGCTCACCAGTCCTCACCTGAGCAGTCGGCCAGGAGCCTAATCTACGGTCATCGCCTTAGTGTTAAAACACCTATGGGTCTCAACGCCCTGCTTTCTTGTGTGAGGATGGTGAAGCAAAGGCAAACCTATTAGTCATCTACCTCTGTGGATGTCCTTGCCAGATCATTGAATTGCACTCTTGCATTGGATTATCTTGCTTCCTTGTTGTTTATTTCTGATCCTCAACTGATAGAACCCCTGTGATCCTTTTGATGAGTTATCCTTAGGGCCCTGGCATTCTCTTACTGTGGTCAACATCTTTATATTGGGATCCCGAGAAAAAAAATTAAAATATATTTAACTTCAATCTGCATTTGCTTCTTATTGGATTTACTAGTTTTATTTACTTATGCGATTGCCATTATGTAATGGATGTAAAATCTTACCCCTGCGATTGTAATTATGTAACATATGTGTAAATGTTACCTCTGTTGTTGTATTTAGGTAATGGATGTAAAAATAATACTTAGCAATCTTACTTCTCGCATAGAATTCTCCCTTGGCATTGCATTCGATTTTGCACACGGTTGTATTCGTTATTTACTTAGTTTTACCCTCCATTGATGCTGGTTGTTCTGCTTAATATTTTAGATAGCAATGATTACCAGGGTTGACTACAGACTTACCCATATCTCGAAAACAATTTTCTTTTATCCTTTTAATTCCCGTGAATTTTAACTTTTATTACCAAATGTTATCATGGCGGTGGTTATGACAGTGTATTGTACTACGATGATCTCATTACAATTGTGATCCTCTATCCATATTTGCATTTAATTTCCTTTAATGCATAATAATCACCTCCTGATCTCACTGTCACTCTGTGTACAAGTCCAGTATCTAAGGTCTGGTTATCACCTAAATCTGTAAAATGAACGTTGATGTCCTCTTACCAAGATTATGAGGATACCCAAGGTCATTATTTTTCTTAGTGTTAAGATGAAGGGTTGAGATTATGAGTTCTATAACGAAATTGATTGGGTTGTTTTTTTCTTCGTGTCATTCTTCCTGTACACATCAGATCAAGTCTAAATGGATGCATGTGTTTCTATAAATTGAATTTGATAAATGATAGGAGATTTTATTTGTGATGTGCACAAACTAGGAATGTGTGGGCTTTCTCCTTAGCACTTGGTTTAATGCAGCCTTTGTGACTCAAGCTCAGGATTACATACGACTTGGTTTGACTTGGAGATTTGGTTGTAACTAGAGTTTAGATAATAAACGCCATACTTAGAACTATTGCCAGACATTACATCCGACTGCGTTCCAAAATGAAATGACCAGGCTGCGCCTCACATTCCTTCTGTATCTACCCTTTTTCTTCTTTGTTTCCAACCATCATTTGGCTTTCTCGGTGAGTGTTTGTGTTGACAGTAAGTCGTTTGGTTGTCACAGTGATATCCTCCTCCCTATTTGTAACCCAACAATGTTGTTCTACGGTTGCATCCGTTACATGACAGCTTGATCCCCTACATCATTACCTGCGTCTTTCCTATGCAAAATTCTCACTGATGGCAGGATTTCTCAGCGATCTTTAATTTTCCCTTCGTATTTTATTACTTTCTATTCTTGAATGGGCTTTTCTATGTCAAGGTTTAACAAGGCTTTTGCAGATGTATTGCATCATGTGTTTGTCGTCTTGTACCTATTGATTAAAATTTTGCCTGCAACCTTGCTACAGGTCCTACATTTTTATCGTTGATGTAAACAGTTTGTTCTTAGCAACGGCTTAAAGTTTGACAATCTAGAGTCCTTTTTCTCTTCTATTTGAAGTTTAAACATATAATGGCCTTTGGTTGTTCAATATAGGAATGTCTAGGGTCTAGTATATTTTGTGCTTTAAACTAAGGCCTTGAGGAGTTGCTTATGATATTTAATTTCTTGGCTCTTGTAGGCGTATGCCTTTTTCTGTTTGTTTATGTTAGGGTTTCTGCAAATTTCTGTTGTGTTTTGATTGTAGGCTGTTATTGGTAGACACATATTTTTGTGCTTAGATTTTATTATGCTGATAGGGTTTCTGTGCCTTTCTTCTACATCGTTCACTCTTCTTGAACCTGTACTCTTTATTCCATTTGTGTGTAGGTAAACCAACGACATTCCAAGAGCCTATACAATGTTTTGCTTACTTAAATCAAGTTTATAGTGTTAATAAGCATGATTTAGCATATAAAGAATTATTCAGTAGAATATTGTTTTGGGTATATATAGCTTTATTTAGATAAAGGTAGAGGAGAGAAGTCATACTTCAAAGTAGAGTTAGAGACAATGTTTAGTGTTTGACCATAAGTTTAGATATTTTGAAGATAACAAAAAAATAATACATAGAAAATAAAATTATAGGATTGGAGATTAAGTTGCATAAATGAAGATGAGATTGCATGAAATGGAAAAACAAAATCATGAAAAGAACCAATCAACTCAAAAGAGGTCAATAATCTAGAAAAAAAACTTAATATCACTTACAAAATTAAAGAGTTAGAAGAAAACCAAAATAACTATTTGGCCTCATAGATAGAATGATTGATTTAAATTGTGTTTTGATGCACTAATAAATATTGATGATGAGGGATTGATTTAGAACTAGATTTTAAATGCGATGTTAATTAAAGTTTATGAATGATTGTTAACATTAATGATTACTCTTGCCCATGGTTAATTGATTTTAGGGTTGATAGAATGAATTTTAGTTGATCGTTGATGTTGTTGTTATCTCAGTTAGCGTGGTTAATTGTGTTGGGGGGGAAATGTAGACACCTCCTTGTTCCTCAGAACAGTTGCCAGCCCTGAGACCTTAAATGGTCAAAATCGATGAGAACCTGGGCTTGAGCATTGCTTATGTGACATGGAGGTCCTAACCATTGTAGGGTAGGACGGGCGGGTAGTCATTCTTATTTTGTTAGTGATTGCCATCCATTGCTTCCAAATACCGATGTGCTTCTTAGTTCGTTATGTGGTTCTCACGTGAGTTTCACGTGTCATGTTCGTCGTCATGTAGCGATGTTGAGTATGATGTCCTTTTACCCTTGTACACTCGCACACACACAAAAAAAAATATGCACTTGTTATGAGAGGTTTGTTGTCATAACTAAACGACAGGGCCTTTACATATGGTATTAGAGCGTGGTTCAACCCACGACTTGGGATCACTACGGATTTCGTTGATATAATTGATTATACTATTGTTGATCAAGTTGACTTGTGTGCGTGTAGGTAATCATGGTTAGAGGACACCGTGGAGGCAAACAACGGGGTGCTAGGGGAGGAGGTGCGACGCCTCCAGTAGCATCCACGCCTGAGGGGTCTAACCTCTGGGGAGACGAGCAGGTTCTCAGACAGGAGAAGATAGCAGTTGGCGATGTTTTAGGAATGATGAGATCTTTTCAGTGTATGTCCGAGGCTATGATCAGCCGTTTGGACAGAGATGAGGCCAGGGTGCCGACACCCACTGAGGTTCCACCGCGCGCTCCGGTCAGTACTAGTAGTGTTCACCGTGAACTCGAGAAGGTTAAATTTCCTGAGTTCTTTGGTGCCTCGAACGGCGCAGCCATCGAGGCATGGTTGGAGAACATGGCGATGTGTTTCGCACTTCGTGATTATACCTCCAACATGAAGGTCCGCATGGCAGTCTTTCAACTGAAGAGGAGCTCTCTTCTATGGTGGAAGACGCTCCTACCACAACTGAACATGGTCATCGAAGACGTGTCATGGGAACTGTTCGAGGAATGGTTCCGAGAGAGGTACCTGTTAGAGGAATTCATTGAGCATCAGCTCAATATGTTTAATCCCTTATCACAGGGAGGTCATACGCTGCCCGAGTACGAGGCCCATTTTATGGAGTTGCTCCGGTATGCTCTGCACCTTAACACTAAGAAACTGAAGGTCAATAGGTTCGTTTTCGGCCTTAATGGCATTCTGTGTGCAAAGGTTAGGATTTTGATGCCTCGAACCTTGCATGATGTCGTCCAGAAGGCCCTCATAGCAGAGGAGGAGCTTATTAGTGGGGGTCAGACCAAGACTCCAGCGAGACCAGCAGGGCAAGTTTCATCTGGAGCACAGCAGCATCAAACACTAGCCAGACATACGTCAGGATATCGTGGCTTCCATAGGGGATCCACTTTCACTACACCTCGGCGACCGACGCCTTGGCAGTGGACACCTTATCAGGGACCATAGCATCAACAACAATGTTGCCCTGAGCAGTAGCATTTTAGGCCTGTTCAGTAGAATAGGCCAGGGTTCCAGGCCTATAGGCCATCATTTTCTACTTCAGGTACCAGGACTACTGGGCCAAAGAAGGGGTGTTGGATGTGTGGGGAGCCACACTACCAACGTGACTGCCCTGTGGAGAGGACCAGAGTGTCTAGATTAGCCGGACCCGCTACCATGGGAGATATGGGCAAGGCCCATCGGATTCATGCAGCGGTGAATAACCACTAGCCAGAGCATCAATCAACTGTGCTTGAGACAACAGGTACCGTCGCTGACCAGACCCTTAGTATTTTGATTGATTCCGGTGCTACTGAGAGTTTCATTTCTGGTGCAGCGCTAAAAAGGATTAAGGTAAAGGCAGTCGAACAGGACAAGTTTATCTTCATGGAGATGGCTTCGAGAGCCAAGCAGAAGGTTGGAGGAAAGGTTACGGGCTGTGTCCTTAACCTTGGAGAGTTTGTCACAAGGGCCAACCTGTACGTCACAATCTTAGGATCTTATGACGTTGTGATTGGTATGGACTAGCTGGAATCGCATGAGGCGATACTCAACTGTAAGAAAAAATGGTTGATCTTGGTCAATGATGAGGGACAGAGACAAGTGATTGTAGGATGGAACCAAGGAGTTTCCTTGAGGTTCATTTCTTCCTTACAGCTACGAAAGAGTATGCACAAGGGGTGCAAGCTTTATGTGATCCTTGCGTTAAATGAGAAGGGAGTAGCGGAAGGTTTGGAACACCTTCCGGTGGCGAGAGAGTTTGTGGACATGTTTCCGAAGGAGTTACTTGGGATTTCGCCAAAGAGGGAATTGGAGTTTACCATAGACCTAAAATCAGGGACTGAACCGATAGAAAGAATGTCTTATCGGATGTCGACCCCGAAGTTACAAGAGTTGAAAATGCAACTGAAGGAGTTGTTGGACTTGGCACTGATATGTCCTAGTGTGTCACCATGGGTTGCACCTATTATTTTCATATGAAAGAAGGACGGATCATGGAGGCTTTACATTGACTACCATCAACTGAACAAGGCCACGATCAAGAATCAGTATCCATTGCCGAGAATCAATGATCTGTTTGATCAAATGAAGGATGCGACAATGTTCTCAAAGATCGACTTGCGATCAAGGTATCATTAGTTACGGATCAAGGAGGATGACGTCCCTAAGACCGCCTTTAAGACGAGGTTTGGACATTATGAGTTTACTATTTTACCGTTTGGACTAACAGACACCCCAGGGGTATTTATGAGTTTGATGAACGGGGTGTTCCACGAGTACTTGGACAAGTTCGTCCAAGTGTTCATTGACGATATTTTGATTTACTCTCGTACGATGAAGGAGCATGATGAGCACTTGCGCTTGGTATTACAGTGTTTGCGAGAGCACAAAGTGTATGGGAAGTTGTCCAAATGCTCATTTTATCAATTGAAGATTCACTAATTAGGGCATGTCATCTCCGACGAAGGAATTTCCATGGATCTAGCCAAGGTTGAGGCTATTATGGAATGGCTTGTGCCTACGAATGTCCTAGAAGTGCGTAGCTTCATGGGTTTAGCAGGATACTATCGATGGTTCGTCGAAGGATTTTCGAAGATAGAAAATCCGATCATGGATTTGCAGAAGAAGAACAAGAAGTTTGTTTGGACCGAGAAATGCGCGGAAGCATTTTGAAGGCTCAAGGAATTGTTGACAACTGCACCGATACTAAAGGTCTCTGACATGGACGCGGACTTCTTGGTATGCACAGACACATCCAAGGAAGGCTTAGGCGGAGTCTTGATGCAAGACAGACGAGTGATCGCTTACATTTTGAGGAAACTGAGAAGGCATGAGGAGAATTACGCGACGCATGATTTGGAGTTTTTAGCCATCGTATATGCCTTGAAGGTATGGAGACACTACCTTGTTGGACGAAAATTTGAACTAAAGACTGACCATTTTGGACTACAACACATATTTACACAAAGTGACCTGAACGCACGACAACAACGTTGGTTAGAATTACTTAGCGAGTACGACTTCGAGATTACTTACATAAAAGGAACAGTGAACCGAGTGGCGGATGCATTAAGTCGGAGACCACGCATATTTTCGGTGTTGCCTCTTCAGACAAATCTACATGAAGAGATTCTAACTTTACAGCATGACGATGACTGGTACAAAGAGGTCAAGGGTTTTATCGAACAAAACACAATTATGGTACCTCGATTTGAGGGATTTTCATTAGATAGCGATGGCTTATTGAGGTTTAAAAGTCGGATCTACGTACCGCCAAACGATGAGTTGAGGATGTTGATCCTAAGCGAGGCTCATAGAGCAGTATACATGGCTCATCCGGGAGTCACGAAGATGAGGGCAGACCTTAAACCCTTATTATTTTGGAAGGGAATGAAGGTCGACATAGTCAACTATGTGGCCAGATGTCTAGAATGTCAACATGTAAAGGCTGAACATAGACACCCAGTAGGATTACTACAACCACATGCTATTCCAGAATCAAAATGGGAGGTTATTTCGATGGATTTTATTGTTGGATTTCCACTGACGGCAAGGAGACATGACTCGATTTTCGTTGTAGTAGACACTCTGATGAAGAGTGCTTACTTTATTTCTGTGCGTATGACATATCAGGCACCTGACATAGCTAGAGTTTTCATCAGTGAGATTGTGAGGCTGCATGGCGTGCCTAAGAGGATTATATCTGATCGAGGATTGATGTCTACTGGATGATTTTGGATGAGTTTCCAAGAGGCCTTGGGAACCCAACTTAACTTTAGTACTGTGTATCACCTGGAGACCGACAGGCGGATCGAATGAAAAAACCAAACCTTGGAGGAAATTTTGTGCATGTATGTGATGGACCAACAAAAGCGATGGGAAGAATTCTTGCCACTAGTGGAGTTCGCTGACAACAACAATTACCAGAGAACCATTAAGATGGTGCCTTTCGAGTTTCTTTACGGGCGACTGTGTCAGACACCTTTGAGTTGGGATCAACTTGAGGATAGGGTCCTGGTGGGACCAGAAGTGATCCAATAAATGGAAGAACAAATGCAAACCATAAGACAAAGGATTAAAGAAGCACAGGATCGACAGAAGAGTTATGTCGATGTGCACCGAGTCGACCGTAGTTACGAGGTCAGTGATCGAGTCTTCTTGCAGGTTAAACCACATAAGATTTCGATCAAGTTTGGAAAGGGAGCTAAACTCTCTCCTAGGTTCGTGGGACCCTTCGAGATTGTGTAGAGAAAGGGGCCCGTGGCCTATCGACTAGCCTTGCCTAATTCCTTGAGGCGTATGCACGATGTTTTTCATGTATCTGTTTTGAGGCATTATATTAGTGATCCTACACATGTTATTGACATGAGTTCCTTGCAGGTATCAGACGAGGGAGCACTCACGGCTGAGCCAGTCTGCATATTATATCATCGTGTTCGACAGCTACGACGTCAAATGGTAGATCAGGTTAAGGTCCAGTGGGACAATTATAGTCCGCACTCGGCAACCTGGGAGGATGCATATGATATGCGCCAACAGTTTCCATTTTTGTTTGATAGATAGACATATCATACTGTGATATACTTTATTTCAACATTATACTGTGAAACTTCGGGACAAAGTTTAGACCAAGAGGGGGTGTATGTAACATCCCTCTTTGGTGCACTGAGCGAACTTATTCTTTGAGGACACTTGATCGCAAGTAATCCAGATTTTATGCTACTAAAACTTTTGGTGTTGATTATGATGTGTTATGGGTTGATGACATGTTGTTTTACTACATTGACATAGACAGGTGCTATTGACTCGATTTTACTGAGTGTGCAGGGTTTTGGACCTTGAGGATGCAGAGGCATTGAGGGAACCCCTTGGACTCTGGATCGAGTCAGGGAGTGTAACATTGGGGTTTGATTATTTTTACTATGATATTAGCGCATCTTATTAGATGATATGATATGAATGTATTCTGACATGATTCGTTGATGATGCAAGCTGACGATAGCTTGTCGACCAGACTCACATATAGAGTAAAGGGGTCGCACACGACTACCAGAGAGGTTGAGGGAGAGGTGTGGACAACAGCCTTGCCACAGCCTACTAGCACTCCCACCGTGGCTCGAACTGTAGGTTAACAATTACCTAGTTCGAGAGGACCCACGATGCCGTAAGGGAAGACTGCGACAGTCGCTCATGATGATTATAAGGGGCACGCAATAAGGTGGGGGACTTATTCATTAGAATCCCTTAGTCTCCCACAAGTTCACCTGGTGGAGTGTTGACTCCAGGGATTATTTATGTCTACCAATCAGTTAAGAGGTGAGTGACACCCTTGGATCATGTAGTGTGTCTTGAAGGTCACGTCACGCAAAGGAACAAATGAGGCGAGTGGCACCCTTGGAGCACCTAGTAAGTCCTGAAGGGCATGTCGCGTTGATGATGATAAAGGGATGAACCTAGATGGCCCTAAGACAAATAACATGTTACGAAATTTTAAAACAATTTCCCTAATTAAATGTCGCCCAATACAAAATCTAAGTTCTAAGTCTAAAATTTTGCTAGGGGTAAAATTTTGTCTACCTTTAAAAAAAATAATAATAAAAATAATATATATATATTAGATAAAATAAAATAAAATAATAAAATTTAAAATAAAAACCACTTAAATAATCATTATGATCTTCCTAAAATTTTGTAATATGAAGGGAGTAAGAAATCAAATTATTCATAAGAAATAAAATCTATGGATATAAAATGTAAAGAGGGAATTAATTATTTTATCTTTTGATAAATTTAAGAAGATACTAAATTAATGATAAAAGGAAAAAGGGGTTAAATTCCACTCCCGCCTTTTTGAGTTCTAAGTAAAAGGGGAAAGAGGGAAAATAAAAAAATAGGAAACTAGGGAAAAGAGGTAACATAAAAAGGAAAAAGGGGAACTTAAGGGGAAAAGGGGGAAGTCAACTTAGTAAGGAATCTACATTTAAGAGCTTTCTAATTTTAAATTGAATTAGCAATTTCATAATAAGGAAAACCTTTAAAACCTATAAGGGAATTTAGGGACACCTAGGAGTGATTCTAGAAGTAACTCTAGGTGAGTGAGGGAAATAAAGATAATTACTTAATTAAAGAAATTAATTTATGGAGGAATGTAGGGGATGGGGGACACTTGTACGAAGAGGAAATTTTAAGAAATTATTTTAAAACTTTAATTAAATGATATTTTAGGAAAGAAAGGAAGTTCAAAACTCTATAAAAGGAAGGAAGGAGAAGGATGAAGGATCATATTCTATTTGCGTAATGTTACGCTGTAGAAATATCGACTTGACTGATTTACTTGTGGGAGTTGGGATACCCAGCTCGAAGAGGAGTGGTAGCTTGGCCTTGTGAGGCAAGTTGGGAGATAGACGTAATCTCTGGATAGTGTGTGTGGCCCCTTTATGGCTCGGGGGGCTAAGGGGGAAGAAGCATACCCCTAGCATTGGTTGGGAGGTACTGGTGAGGTCTCGACAATCGACAAGCGGGAGTTGCATAGAGCGCACGGATGACACTTGCAACAGGTGAACAGGAAACGATACGCTTTCTTCATTTGAATGATAGATTGTTGTAGGCTTTATGATTGGATATGCATGTTGATTATGTAAGTAGATTGGATGTTAGATTGATATCTGAAGTTTTTCTTAGCCTAGCTCATTGGTTGTCGTCTCTTATGGCCTTGCTTTCTCGCATGTCGTGACTTCCCTGTGTGTTGATTGTGACCTTGAGGTTGTTTATCCTTCGTCCCTAGCTCACCAGTCCTCGCCTGAGCAGTCGGTCAGGAGCCTGATCTACGATCGTCGCCTTAGTGTTAAAATACCTATGGATCTCAATGCCATGCTTTCCTTTGCGGGGATGGTGAAGCAAAGGCGAACCTATCAGTCGTCTACCTATGTGGATGTCATTGCCAGATCGTTGACTTGCGCCCTTGCATTCGATTATCTTGCTTCCTTGTTGTTTATTTCTACGCCTCGACTGATAGAACCCCTGTGATCCTTTTGATGAGTTATCCTTAGGGCCCTGGCATTCTCTTACTGTGGTCAACA
>JZKD02S2160862.1:31361-43185 GCA_000966675.3 Picea glauca
TGGTTTTATTTACTTATGTGATTGCCATTATGTAATGGATGTAAAATATTACCCCTGCGATTGTAATTATGTAACAAATTTGTAAATATTACCTCTGTTGTTGTATTTAGGTAATGGATGTAAAAATACTACTTAGCGATCTTGCTTCTCACATAGAATTCTCCCTTGGCATTGCATTCTATTTTGCATAAGGTTGTATTCATTATTTACTTAGTTTTACCCTCCATTGATGCTTGTTGTTCTGCTTAATATTTTAGACATTGATGATTACCAGGCTTGACTACAGACTTACCCATCTCTCGGCAACAATTTTCTTTTATCCTTTTAACTCCCGTGAATTTTAACTTTTATTACCAAATGTTATCATGGCGGTGGTTATGATAATGTACTGTACTACGATGATCTCATTATGATTGTGATCCTCTATCCATATTTGTGTTTAATTTCCTCTAATGCACAATAATCACCTCCTGATATCATTGTAACTCTATGTACAAGTCCAGTATCTAAGGTCTAGTTATCACCTAGATCTGTAAAATGAATGTTGATGTCCTCTTACCAAGATTATGAGGATACCCAAGGTCATTATTTTTCTCAGCGTTGAGATGAAGGGTTGAGATTATGAGTTATGTAATGAAATTGATTGGGTTGTTTTTTTCTTCGTGTCATTCTTCCTGTACGCATCAAATCAAGTCTGAATGGATGCATGTGTTTCCAGAAATTGAATTTGATAAATGATAGGAGATTTGATTTGTGATGTGCACAAACTAGGGATGCGTGGGCTTTCTCCTTAGCACTTGGTTTAATGTAGCCTTTGTGACTCAAGCTCAGGATTACATACGACTTGGTTTGACTTGGAGATTTGGTTGCAACTGGAGTTTAGATAACAAACCCCATACTTAGAACTATTGCCAAAATTTACATCCAACTATGTTCCAAAATGAAATGACCAGGCTGCGCCTCCTATTCCTTCTGTATCTTCCCTTTTTCTTCTTTGTTTCCAACCGTCATTTGGCTTTCTTGGTGAGTGTTTGTGTTGACAACAAGTCGTTTTGTTGCCGCAGTGATATCCTCCTCCCTATTTGTAACCCAACGATGTTGCTCTACGGTTGCATCCGTTACATGACGACTTGATCCCCTACATCATTACCTACGTCCTTCCTTTGCAAAATTCTCACTGATGGCGGGGTTTCTCAGTGATCTTTAATTTTCCCTTCGTATTTTATTACTTTCTGTTCTTGAACGGGTTTTTCTCTGTCAAGGTTTAAGAAGGCTTTTGCAAATGTATTGCGTCATGCATTTGTTTTCTTGTACCTATTGATTAAAATTTTGCCTGCAATCTTGCTACATGTCCTACGTTTTTATCGTTGATGTAAACAATCTGTTCTTAGCAATGGCTTAAAGTTTGACAATCTAGAGTCCTTTTTCTCTTCTATTTGAAGTTTAAACATATAATGGCCTTTGGTCGTTCAATATAGGAATGTTTGGGGTCTAATATATTTTGTGCTTTAAACTACGGCCTTGAGGAGTTTCTTATGATATTTAATTTCTCTGCTCTTGTAGGAGTATTCCTTTTTCTGTTTGTTTCTATTAGGGTTTCTGCAAATTTCTATTGCATTTTGACTGTAGGTTGTTATTGGCAGGCATATATTTTTGTGCTTAGATTTTATTATGCTGATAGGGTTTCTGTGCCTTTCTTCTACATTGTTCACTCTTCTTGAACCTGTACTCTTTATTCCATTTGTGTGTAGGTAAACCAACGACATTCCGAGAGCCTATACAATGTTTTGCTTACTTAAATCAAGTTTATAGTGTTAATAAGCATGATTTAGCATATAAAGGATTATTCAGTAGAATATTGTTTTGGGTATATATATCTTTATTTAGATAAAGGTAGAGGAGAGAAATCATACTTCGAAGTAGAGTTAGAGACAATGTTTAGTGTTTTACCATAAGTTTAGATATTTTGAAGATAACAAAAAAAAAATACATAGACAATAAAATTATAGGGTTGGATATTAAGTTGCATAAATGAAGATTAGATTGCATGAAATGGAAAAACAAAATCATGAAAAGAACCAATCAACTCAAAAGAGGTCAATAATCTAGAAAAAAACTTAATCCCACTTACAAAATTAAAGAGTTAGAAGAAAACCAAAATAACTATTTGGCCTTGTAGATAGAATGATTGATTTAAATTGTGTTCTAATGCGCTAGTAAATATTGATGATGAGGGATTGATTTAGAACTAGATTTTAAATGTGCTATTAATTAAAGTTTATGAATGATTGTTAATAGTAATGATTACTCTCGCCCATGGTTAATTGATTTTAGTGTTGATAGAATGAATTTTAGTTGATCGTTGATGTTGTTGTTAGCTCAGTCAGCATGGTTGATTGTGTCGGGGGGGAAATGTAGACACCTCCTTGTTCCTCAGAACAGTCACCAGCCCTAAGACCTTAAATGGTCAAAATCGATGAGAACCTGGGCTTAAGTGTTGCTTATGTGTCCTGGAGGTCCTAACCATTGCAGGGTAGGATGGGCAGGTAGTCATTCTTATTTTTTCAGTGATTGTCGTCCATTGCTTCCAGTTACCAATGTGCTTCTTAGGTCGTTATGTGGTTCTCACGTGAGTTGCATGCATCATGTTCATCATCATGTGGAGATATTGAGTATAATGTCCTTTTACCCTTGTACACTCGCACACACAAAAAAACAAAATTTGCACTTGTTATGAGAGGTTTGTTGTTGTAACTAAACGGCAGGGCCTTTACAATCTAAAAGACTAGATTCTTCCAATTTTCTAATAAAATTTCCAGAGAGAGAGGGTCTATTTAATCTATGGTAAGATATTCAATCTACCATAGATGAGGATCTATAAAATTCTCCAAGTGTGTATACTCTCTTCACTAGTAGATCAAACGGTCTATATTTAATCTACTGTTGAATCAATGATCTTGGCTCATCTAGAGGCTTCAACGAAATCAACGATCATGACTTAATTTTTAGTTGATATAGACAGTCCTCATTCATTTCAACATTCTAGGACTCTAAGATCCTTTGAGTAACTCAACTTCCTTTATCTACGAAGTTGGTCAATGATGGAGTTGACTATTTCCACGAAACTCTGATTTGACGGTTGACAATATTTTGAGGCTTCAAAATTCTAGGACTCGAGGAATTTGATCTTTAGCCTATCCTTCAATTATCACCAAAGAACCAAATATGTCCACCACCATGGATCTTGCCCTAACTCAATCTGACGGTTTCTATTTACTCCGAGACTTCATGCCTTTGGCCCCGCTTATCCTATCTTTCCACTATGCTTGATCAATGGTGAAGAATGATCCCGAAGTAGGTCAACGATTAGATTTACTTCGTCATTCTGGCCTTTGATGATTAGCTAATAAAATAATCTTGGATATCCCCGAAGTTAGTAATCCTAGAGTGACATGGCTTACTAACTTCACTCAAGATGGCGTGGACCCTAAGTTTGTGTGCCACATGTCACCCTGATTCATGACTTTCATGGACCTTATGTGCCACATTGACCTTGACATTTGTCACCATTTTATTGGCCCATGTGTCATCTATTGCTAACATGATCCATTTGACGTGGACTTACTGATGTGTCACATTTCTTCCTCCTGGATCTAACAGTCGTATATTCATCTAAAGCTCATCATTAATACGATGGTTGACGTTACTTCAGGATTATAACACTTTTAAAACTTCAATCTAATAATCATGAATCATCGAAGTGTCGAAGTTCCTATCCTCCGCTTGATCCAACGGTTGAGAACTGACCCGAATTTTCTCCATGAGATCTGACAATTGGCATTCACTTCACGACTTCGAAAGTTTCAATACTTTGTGTCTTATCGGGTCCACTTATCTTGTCCTTCCACTTGGTTCTATCTGACGATCAGGATATATCTTGAACTAATCTAACGATTGTGATTACTCCCAAATTTTGAATTGACGATTGGGATTCCATGATCCTTCACAAGGGATTCTTCTATGTAGGCTTTGGCTTCTGTGTGATCCAATGGTCCAGTATTGTCCCAAGAACTACATCAACAGACATGATTATTCCTTTATTCTTTTGTAGTTTACTGTGGGGATTTCAATCTTGATAGAACTTTTGCAATGTGCTCTCCCTTCTGCGATTTCCTTCATCCTTTCCAAATACCTTAACATTGCATGCTCTGATTTGGTGTGTGTATTCTTTATAGAATCTCCCCATTGTCTTTCCTAAGATTTAGGAACATAGTATCATTGTTTATCTTATCGTGATCAACAATGATAAAAAATTTCTTTTGCCCCAAGGTGATCTTCCTCTGCCCCAAGGTGATCTTCCTTTTCCTCTGATTAATGTACATGTTTCCATCAATGACAACATAGAAGCAATAATGCCAATAGTATATGCACCCACTTATTGTGGGAATGGATATATTGAGGATGTGGACACATCAGTATGGGATTCTGAGGTGATTCCTTCAGAGAGACTTCTTGACAGAGACTTTGAGCATACCATTGAGTTTGGATTGTCCATGGGTGAGAAGTTGATAGATGAGATTCATAGAGAAACATATTCCTTGAAGATTGATCTTCGAATGTGATATCACCAGACTACTTATGCGTTTCATTATGGGCACTATGAGTTCTTGGTCATGCCATTGGGATTGACCAAAATAATTTCCACCTTTCAGTCTCGCATGAACCCCATATTCACACTGCAGCTACAAGGGTTTATGTTGGTGTTCTTTTATGATATCCTCATACATAGTAGGACAAGGAAGGATCGTTTGAGATAGTTATATGAGACATAGGGAATGATGGAGAGCATATTCAGGAATAGGACAAAGTACTCTCTAGAGATTGATTTTCGATCAGGATATCATTAGGACAGGGACAGGGAGCTTGGAATGACGGATGTTTTACATTGCGTCCATGTGATCAATATACAAGATGCTTTACATTGTGGCCATGCCCCTCTCTTTTAAAAAAATGTTTACCCTCAAACCTTGTAATTCGGGGTGTTTCTCCATTAACTGCTCATTTTCCCATGTATATTCTTCTAGACTTTATTAGGTACTCCATAATGGTTTTATTCCACAAAGATATAGAATGCCTATCTATAACACTTTTTGGTTCGAGAATAAACTTCCCTTCTTCATCTAATTATGGAATTTTTGCCTACTCTGGAATAGTTTGTCCCAAAAACATTTTTAAGAAAGATACATGAAAAACCTTATGAATGTGAGAAGAAGGAAAATCTAACTTATACACCACTTGTCCAATCCTACAAATAATTTTGTGGGGTCCATAAAATTTTGAAGCTAATTTTTTATTCTTCTTTTGTTTGAGGGTAGATTTCTTATAAGGTTGTATTTTCAAAAACACCCCTTGTCTAGTTCAAATGGCAAAGTAATTCTACCCATTTATACGGTGCCTCAAGAGAATGCAATGCAATCACCCTTCTCAAATTGTCTTTCTCTTTGATGTTGATCTACTTGTTGTTTCATCCTATTTTGTTCCATTTGAAGGTTTTCCTTAAGAATTGTCAAATTTTCTTTAGTATTTTCCATATTTGACTCTATTTCCTTCACTTTGGAATGGTCCTACAAAAAGTTTGAGATACTAGGGGTTGGATAACCATAAAGGGTTTCAAATGGGGAGATCTTAGTAGATGTGTGATAGGTGGTATTATACCACCATTCTACTAGAGGGAGACACTTCATCCATTGAGATTGTTTGTCCGAATAATAACAACATAGGTAACCCTCTAAAAAATTGTTAACTATTTTTTCTTGACCATTTGTTTGTGGATGATATGCTAAGCTCATTGCTAGTGTTATTCCACTCATCTTCCATAATTATTTCCAAAACATTTCTATGAACTTTGGATCTATGTCACTTACTATTGCTTTAGGAAATCCATTAATTCTATGAATTTCCTTCATGAACACTTTCGCCACTTGACCTTTCATATATGCACTTTGAATTCCACAAAAATGTGCATTATTTTTTAGTCTATCCACGACCAAAAAAATGGCATCCTTACCTTCTAATTTCAGTAAACCTGTAATGAAATCCATAGACATCTCTTTACATATTTGATTAGGTATGTGTAAAGGTTGAAGTAACCCTAGAGTTTTTATGGTTTCTCCTTTATTTTTTTGGCAAACTTGACATTCTCTTACAAATTGTCATTCCTTCCCCAATTTTTTTTTTTTATCCTTTGATATGTTTTAAGGAACCATGAATGTCCTGCCATCGAAGAGTCATGATACTGCCTTAATATGTGTTGCTTAAAATTTGATTGAGGGCATAAAAATATTCTACCCTTATACCGGGGAATATCTCTCTTTCACTCCCAATGTTCCATAGAGTTCATCCCTTCCTTTATACATTTTATTTTTTGTCTCATACTATTTTCATTTTTCCATTCATAGAGAGATTCTTCCAACCAAAAAGGAATGGAAGATGTAGTGGAATACAAACTTGAGGCTTCGTTCATTCTAGAAAGGGAATCTACGACCACATTGTCCTTCCACTTTTTGTAGATTATTTCAAAATCAAACCCTTGCATTTTTCTACCCCTTTTTTTTGCTCTTCTAAGGAAAATATTTCCTCTAAAAACTAAATTAGGATATCATGACCTATCTTGACTTTAAAATCCCTCGCAATGAGATATTTTCACCATTTTTTTATTGCATGTAAAATTGTTGTCATTTTTTATTCATATGTAGATTTCACCAAGTCTTTTCCCTTTAATTGTTTACTTTCAAAAGCCAATCATCTCCCTTCATGTGTTAATACTGCCTCGATTCCTTATATGGATGCATCACATTCGACTATGAATGTTTTAAAAAAATCATGTGTTTCCAATATTGGTGTAGAAGACATGGCATACTTCAGAGTGAGAATGTGAAGGTTGCCTCTTCATTCCATACAAATGAATTTTTCTTCAAGAGAGATGTGAGTGGGCCTACAATGTGCGCATAATTCTTAACAAATTTCTAATAATATCATGTAATACTTAAGAATCCTCTAAGAATCTTGATGTTCTTAGGAATAGCCATTTTTTAATCACTTGGATATTTTGAGGGGCCACCTCAACCCCTTCCCTTGAAACAATGTGAACCAAATACTCTACTTGTTTCCCAAAAGAACATTTGGATATTTTTACATGAAATTTATTGTTCTCAATAATTTGTAGGAATTTATCCATATGATTAATGTTTTCTTCCCATGATTTGTTATAGATAAGTATATCATCGAAGAAAATCAACACAACTTTCTAAGTTGGGGTCAAACTTTTTTGTTCATAAGGATTTGAAAAGTAGAAGGAGCATTAGTCAACCCAAAATGCATGACCAGGAAATCATAGTGCCCATCATGAGTTCTAAAATTTGTTTTGGGAATGTCTTCTTTTCTTAATCGGATCTGGTGGTATCTTGATTTATGATCTAGCTTTGTAAAATAATCCACTCCATGAAGCTCATCTAATATCTCATCAATATTTGGAATATGGAATTTATCCTTGTGGTGATTTTGTTTATATCTCTATAATCAGGACACATCCTCGAAGAATTATCTTGTTTTCTCACCATCACTACTGGAGATGAAAATGAACTCCTGATTAGTTGAATAATACCTGAATCCAACATGTCTTGTACCATTTTCTCAATATCCCCATTTTGACGATGAGGATATCTATAAATCCTTTTATTAGGAGGAGTACATACAAGTATTAGTTCAATTTGATGTTCATGATCCCTAGATGGAGGCATCCCTTTAGGAATTTCTTGGAAGACCCTATGGTTCTTTTCCAAGTTACATTTTAATTCCTATGGAATATTTTCATCTTCCTTCTTTACTTCCATAGAATAAAGTCTAACCACAACTCTCTTACTACCCTTTTTTAGGAGCTTTTCCATTCTATGGGAGATGATGACCTGAGAAGGTGCATATTTTAGCCTTTTGAGTTCATACTAAATTCCTTGCAATTAAAATCTCATGAATAATTCCTTATAATTTGTAGAAAATATGTACCTAATGTTCTCAACCATTGAATCCCCAGAACAACATCTACAGCTCCAATGGGAATGTCATACATCGAGATTTCTAAGTTATACTCTCCCACATTAATTTTAATGTTGTGGCATTTTCCTCCACAATCAACACTACCTTCATTAGAAACCAAAACTTGAGAATTTTTCATTGGATACACAAAAAAATTGAGGCTCTATGCTAATATTTTATCAATGAAGTTATGGTTACTCCTTGAGTCAATAAGCACTCTGACCCTTTGCTTCTTAATGTATCCTAAAATCTTAAGGGTTTGAGGTGCTGAAAAACCTACTAATTCATGAACATATATTTCACATATCTCACTATTGTTAAGAATTTCTACATCTTTTTCCTTCTCTTTTAAGTTCACGGTTTCTTGCTCATCCCTTTGTATAGATTCCTCCATTTCCTCTTCATCTTTATTCTCCAAGGTGAACAATTTTTTTTCTTGACATTTATGCCCTTTTGACCATTTTTTATTACAACCAAAGCATAGTCCTTTTTCTCTTCTTTCTTCCATTTACTTTAGTGATATTCAAGTAGGTTGAGGTAGGGTTTCCCTATGAACCTCAAATCTATCTTTGTTTCTTGAATATGTTTCAGTGGTAGATTTGTGTGTAGCTCTATTTTTGGCTTGAATATGACGAGAAAATTGCATAGCCTCCATAACATTTTCAGAATGTTTTAATAAAATCTCATGTTTAATGTCTTCCTATAATCCATCCATGTAATATTCCAATAGATGTTCATGGCTTATGTTATCCACCCTTGTGGCCCACACTTGAAATTTTGAATTATAATATTCAATATCACCTAAGTGCTTGATTCTTGTCAATTAACTAAAGTAATCTTGTTCCCAAAATTTTCCATTTTGTTCTTCTAAGTCTCTTGTAAATAAACCAAAAGTGTAATGATAACAGTGGGGCTTTCTTCTGAGTACCCATTGACACCATTGACAAGTTTTATCTCAAATTGTAAAGTTGTTATGAAAATGATTTTCTCATCATCCATAATATTATGCAATTCAAAGTATTTCTCTATTTGGTTCACCCATGTAAATACTTATGTTCCATCAAACTTATTTAATTTAATCTTGGGAAAGTTGACACATTTAGGACCCCCTCCATAATTAACTCCACTAATAGAATTAAATCCACTTTAAAATTGCTTATTACCGGTAGGTTTTTCAACATGAATACTACCTTTATTTTCATGAGTCACTTTGTTTATAATGTTACTTTTAGGAAGCCTCCCATCTAAGGTTTGTAAAATGGAATTTTGCATTTCCTCCATATTTTTATCCATCAAATTTTCCATCTATTCCATATTCCGCCCCTCTTCATTTCCATCTACTCCATATTTTCACCCATCTTCTTTTCCATCTATTCCATATTTTCACCCATGTTCTTTTTCATTTGTTCCATCTAGTGAAAAATCTCTTATCTTTCTTCTTGAGTCATGGTTAAGCTCTTTGGAGGTTTAGTTCATGCAAAAAAAATTGGAGTACCTTTTAGAGCCATGTGAAAAAATAATAGTACTCTTTTTTCTCTTCATTACAAATTATGGTTATCCTTCAGGAGTGAGCTCACTAGAAAAGGTTACAGGGTATTGAGAATAAGGAAGAGTTAGGTGTTATGACAATTTGATATAAATGTAGGGTCCAATAGTAGTACTCATCCCAATATCTTAGGGTACTAACTAAGGAGGCTCAACCATGCCCTTATCCATACTATTTGACTACCTAGGTACTAGAGAGTGGTTTTTCTAAGTGTTGTTCTCGGTGTACTATAGAAACAAGACAATTGATTAGCTTATCTAAATATGGTTTCATGTATACCTAGGGGACTTTTTGATATACCTAAAGGTACGTGGAAGTGAGATCCTATATACAGGTACTTTCAAATGCGGTGCTACTCGAAGGGGTACCAACATGGGTTACATTGTTTTCCAACAAGGAAAGGTGAAACCATGTGTAGTTACTATGTGAATTCTTCCCCTACCACAATTTTAACCACTAAATTATGGATCATTGTGCTATTTAAAGATGTTTGAACACTTCTTTAATTTATTCTTTTAAATGATCTTGCTAATACACGAAAAATCTTTTAAAATCACTAGAAAATAACTTGTACAAGGTAGAGTTTGAAGATGAAAATGTAAAATTTAACTTCTTGTATTGGCTATTATGACCCCAATTAAGAAATGACACACCTTCTATGTATATACTATCAATGTGTTTCCAATCAAAATTTATGCCAATTGTAAGCTACATACCTTTGAAACCCTGATTTTGGAGACTATATGAATGACTGAACTTTGTCCCGATATATCTATGAAATGTGAATCCTTTTGAGTTTGAAATTTTGGGATGTAGTACTTTGATATGAATTGTTAAATTCCTAAAAATTTCACAATATGAACCTTCATTGATAAAAAATTATAGCAAAAATACAAAAATGACTTATTTAGGACTAATTTTATAATTAGTGAAAATTTTCAACTTCCACAAGATATATATAATAAATTGTAATGATTCAAGATCTAAAAAAAATTGCACATGTGATTCTCTATGTCTCCTTAGGATTTTGAAAATTTTATAGTTTGAAAATTCATCGAAATTGTCTTATAGAGAAAATAAATGGATGGCTAGTTTGAAACCAGTTTTAGGGCTAGTCACAAACCCTAGTTATAAGTAAGGAAACACTTCTCACTCTCTTCATTGATTTTAGCATCATATTTCCTAACTTTAGACTCTATTTCCTTTGTTTTAGTTCCTAGAGATATTTTAGAAACCCAATCCCTAAATCAAGGAAGGAAGGCGATCCTCTTCACTATTTTTAGCTATTTCTATTTTCTATGACCTATTCATGGATTAGATCCCTAATTTTGGGTAACTAAGTCATCACTTGATATCTTGGGTTAGGTAACTCACTATTTAGAGATTATATGGCTAAATTAGGAGATTTAAGCTCTAATTTAAGTCTAACTAGGTTCATGTGCTATGTATTTCGAATTTCCTCTTTGAGGATTCGAATCTCTTTATACTCACATTGTGGGTCAATGATATTAATGTGATGAAGTAATTAAGTATTTTTGTTATGTACTTCAAGAGTTAATATTCTCTTTATTATTTCTTTCTTGCAAATTGCTATGAGTAATGTTATTTTCTAGGTTTCTAGATCTCCTTGATCTCCTTGCATGTGATCACGAATTATTACACTTGACAACACCTTCTTGAATGGGATTGTGATAAAAAAGAGTGATGGAAATCATTATCTCCTTTATAGTTCCATCAAAGTCTATAAATAAATGGGGTATATTGGTAGGTACTTGGACCTAACACCTTCATGAATAGGAATGTGATTGGTGGTCCAAAAGAGTGTTGGGAATCATTATCTCTTTTATGGTTCCATCAGAGTCTATCCAAAAATGGTGTAGATTGGTAGGTACTTGGCAACAACTTATTGAATGGAAATGGGATTGGTGGTCAAAAAGAGTGGTGAGAATCATTATCTCTTTAACGGTCCCCTCAAAGTCTATGAAGAAATGGGGTAGAATGGTAGGTACTTGACAACACCTTCTTGAATGGGATTGGTGGTCTAAAAGAGTGGGGGAATCATTATCTCTTCCATGGTTCCATTAGAGTGATAAGAATGACATTATCTCTTTTATGGTTCCATAAGAGTCTATGTAGTAATGGGGTAGATTGGTAGGTACTTAGCAACACTTTCTTGAATGGAAATGG
>JZKD02S2160873.1:10038-22691 GCA_000966675.3 Picea glauca
TATTTCCCAAATCTCATTCATATGTTAAATATTATAATCCCTAAAATACTAATTTAGATCATACAACCCTTGTTTTCTTTCATTGACCATGGTCAAAGCCTTGAGACCCATGCCTAGTATGCAAATTCTCTTAATGATGCCTATATTCCACCAAGAGGCCAATGATTTGAGTTTGTATGGTGGTTTGAGTCCTTTTTCATGGACTAGGGCCCTAGAAGCTTCATTTATAACCAAATCTATGAGATCCATATCTTTTATGTAAGTCCTCCTAAAAGTACCAATATCACGCTCAAGGACAAAGTTAATTTCTAAAAGTTTTTTTTTTAGTTGTTTGAAAAATATTCCATGTCCCATAAGACTAGTTACACTTATTTATGGCTTAAGGACCTTATTTTCATCCCCTAATCATGGTCAGGGCCCGAATACCCATCCCAACTACACAAAAAATCCTAATGTAAACCCTTTCTCATTCATATGAAAAATATCCCCTTTAAAGGGATGATGTTGTAGTTAAAGGCATTGATCATAATTTATGGATTAAGGACCCTATTTTCATCATCTAATCATGGTCAAGGCCCCAACATAAATCCCTACTACACAAAAAATCCTAATGGAAACTTCATCCAACCCGTATGCAAAAGATCCCCTTTAAATGTCTCATGTTGTAGTTCATGTCTTTAATCATGGCCTATTAACCCAATAATATTTTTTCAAGGCCTAATTCCTTGGATTTATCCTCCAACCATGGTTAAATCCTTCATAGCCATCTTTGACACACAAAATATTATAACAATACCCATATCTCACTCAAAGGTTCATGATTCCCTATAGACAACATGTTATGTGGCTTGGGGCATTGATTATGTCCCTTAATCCCTAAAGGATTCATAAATGACCCAAGGGCCTTATTTTCCTCGCTTGACCATGGATAATTACTTAATGTACATGTCCCTAGTGAAACATATTTCATGATGGTACACATATTCAACTTGGAGGCCAAATATTTCCTCTAAAGGGATTGTGTTGAAGGTGATGTTCATTTATATTGAGCCTTACAAATCCATTTATGGAATAAGGCCCTTATTGTCCTCCCATTGTTATGGTAAATTCCTTGAGACCCATTCCTACTATGAAAAAACACATTATTAACCTCATATCCTACTTATATGACAAAGATTCACTTTAAAGGAACTATGTTGTAGTTTGAGGCCTTGATCATGGCCTATTATATCAAGAATATTAACTTAAGTCCTAATTCCCTTGACTTCTGAACCAACCATGGTCAAGGCTCTAGTACCCATCCCTAATGCATAAAACCTTCTAATGGCATTCACATACCACTCTTATGATAATGATATCTTATATAGGAAATGTTTTGTGGTTTGTGGCCTTATCCATGGCCCTTGTAGGTCCCCGAAAGATTCATTTAGAGCCTAAGGGATTTATTGTCCTCTCATGCACATTATCAAGGAATTGAGACCTATCCCCATTATCCAAGGAATTATGGGAGAAACCATGTTCCACTTGGAGGATATGGAAATATTAATATCAAAATTGCAGCCTAAAATAATTTATTTTTTATTTTTTTAAATAAATATTATTCGTCGCAATTGCAACGAGAACTTATATTGCTACTATGATTTTGTCATATAAACAACGAAATTTTTCGTCACAATTGCAACACCCGCTTATATTTTTGTGACGCTTTTTCCATATAAACAACGAAAGTTGTCGTCGCAATGGCGACAACAACTTATATTGTTGTGACGCTTTTGCCATATAAACAACGAAAATTTGTCATCGCAATGGCGACAACAACTTATATTGCTGCAACTCTTTTTCCCTATAAAAAACAAAATTTGTCGTCTCAATTGCAACGACAAATTATATTGTTGCAACGAATTTTCAATATAATCAATGAAAGTTGTCGTCGCAATTGTCATCGCAAGTGCGACGACAACTTAAATTGTTGTGACATATTTGCTACATAAACATAAAAAAGTTATCGTCGCAAGTGCGATGACAACTTAAATTATTGCAATGCATTTTCTATATAAGCAACGAAATCTATCATCGCAGTGGTCGTCTCAATTGTGACGAAATGTTGGTTTCACTTAGTTTGCCTATATTGTCGTATTAGCGACGATATTTCTTTTTTATCGCAATTGTGAGAAGTTTCTTTGGGTTGTTGCTCTTGCGATGGTAATTCAAGTTCGTCACAATTTACACGTGACATAAAACGACGTTTTAGAGACTCAAGATCCATCTCAATATCCACGACATAATGTCGCAAGAGCGTTGAAATAGCCATCGCAAAATGAGCCAAATTTGTTAGTGATTGGAAGTCCTGCGGCACATAGGGTGTCTCAGTTCCTTGTATGGCATGGAGTTGGGAAATAACACCCAAATGACCTTTTTTGAGCCACTTTTCCATGCGATGGGAACTAATGATCTCAGGGGAACTGGAGGTGATGCCTTGGAACTTATATTGTTGGCCCTTCTGGTCAAATTGCATGGTTAATTCCTTAAAATCCATGAGAATGGGACCCTAATTCCTTAGCCAGTCTGCACCCAACACAATGTCACAACCTCCCATGTCGATAGCAAAAATATGACGTTTCAAGTGGTAGTCACCAATTTAGAGACATAAATTTTCATAACGCCCTCCACATTTCATGGAACCGCCATTGGAAATCATGATTTGGAAATTATTGACTACACGAATATAACAATTACTTTCTTGGGAAATGTGGCGATGAACAAAATTATGGGTGCTTCCACTATCAACAAGAATGATGACCTTCCTATTATTGATGTAGCCAATTAGTTTGAGGGTTTGGGGAGTAGAGAATCTAGTGAGAGCATTTAGGGAAATGATTGGTTCTACTTCAGGAGGGTATGAGGGAGGGGTTATGTCAGTGGGTTCAGGTGACTCAGACACAAGGGGAGCTTCAACATCCTCTGAGATGGCCATAAAAAGCTTTTGTTCCTTACACTTGTGTCCCAAAAAATATTTGTCATCATAATTTTAACAAAGGCCTTTGAGTTGGCGTTCAACCATTTCGGCCCTAGTCAATCTTTGGATCTTTAGTGGAGTAGAAGGAGGAATGGGATGTACTAGTTTAGTGCGAGGAATAAAGGAGGGTTTCTAGTTTTGAGAAGAGACAACATGTTGTGATTTCTTAGCTCATTTAGTAGCCTCCACCGAACTTTGAGGCCGAGCCATGAGGACATGGGAACGAATCTCATCCTTGAGGCCACTGATAAAACATTCTTGGAAAAAAGCATTAGACATGCCCTCTGTACGAAAAGCCAGTTGCTCAAAAACAACTATAATGTCTTCCACTATGCTAGATTGTTTCAACTTTGTCAAACGACCTAAATGGTTGGTGTCAGTGTCAAAGCGTTTAAAAATCTCTGCCACAAAGCGTGTGCAAGAAACATACCCTGGACGAGTAGTTTTTCTCCATTGCCACCATTGCCAACGTTCTTGATCTAGATGGAGAACATCATTCTGGAGTTTGGCCAAGTCATCTATAATGTCGTACAAAGAGAAATAATGTTCCATTTGAGTTACCCGACCAGTGGGATCTGAGCCATCAAATTTGTTCACATCCACACGTAGAAGACGTAGGTCACAGTGAAAGTGATGGGGCTGAAAATTATGGGAATGAGAGGAAGTTTCAGCTTCGATATGCAAAGGTGCGTCAAATAAAGGAGTATCTATAGGAATATGCATCTTGGTGCAGATCATCGAAACGATAGATTTAAGATGGGTAGTAATGTCTTGTTTGAGGTCTTCTTTGAGTTCCTCGATTGAGGTTGCGATGTAGGAATGCATGTTTGTATTGATGGTGGAAATATTGGCATTGAGTTGTCTCATTTCTTGTTGGGTCTCTGTGAAATTAGATTGCAAGGTATTGAAGTGAGATTCCAAGTCTTGGCTATGGGTATGGGCCATGATGACGAGGGAACCGAAAAGGGGTGGGTGGGGTTAAAAAAATTTGCTGAAAAATGATAAGTATGAATGTGATAAGGGCGAAGAGATAAATACAATGGAAGAAATGTGTAGTTATGAAATTCCCAAATGCTTAATCAGGAAGAAATGTGTAGTGATTTGGAAACTCGAATGCAAGAGACATAGTTTTGGAACAATAGATCTTGTATGTTTTTTTTTTTGTTTCCATCCCCAAGGGTTAGGTATTCAAGGGTTCTACAGACAAGGTTTTGCCTTGTGYTATARCTCTCTGATATATGTGCGGGGTCCAACAATAGTACTCAGCCCAATATCTCAGGGCACCAACTAAGGAGGTTAGACCGTGCCCTTTATCGTACTACCCRACTACCTAGGTACTAGAGAGTATMTTCCCGAGTGTTGTTCTCGGTGGCACTATAACAGTCAAGCGACCGATTGGTTTATCTAAAGAGGGCTTCAGGAAAACTAGGCSGATCAATATACATGTGTTTTCTGATGCGCTACCACTCGAAGGGGTACCAACAGTGGTTATAAGGGTGGCCAATAGATGTGTGCTTAAGTACCACTTGTATTTCCTATGTGTATGAATCCTCGATCACGGGTTTATGCACGTAATGACAGATCTTTGTAGCTTAAAGATGTCAGAATACGTCTCTACCCTGAAAAAAAATTAATCCACAATTAGGTATTCTATTAGGTATTCTAGAAGCGGAAGCTTCTATTAGGTATTCTTACATTTGACTTATTCTTCCTCAGTTCTAAGCCTTATTAATATTGACCTTTATTACATCAGAATATATTAGTATACCTACATGAGGGGTTAGGTCCCTAACACTAAGGCAGTCCCACCTAGTGTTATTTCCTTGATCTCTTCCAAGCAATGCAGTAAGGTCATCTCTCAAACAGGGAATTTTGTCTTCTTCATGATTCGCTCCTAGAGTGAGAAAAATATTGCAGCCACATCTAGGGGATTCACAACCGACCTCTCCACACAATAGAAGAAAGTGGATAAGGTTGTGGAAGAATACTCATATATCTTATCCTCACCCACCGGGGTACCTCTGCACTGTCAAGTCAAGAATCCCATTGATCTGACCCCCGATGCACCACTACCCAACGGGCTAGTTTGCCACTTCTCAACATTAGAGAATGAGGAGATCAAACGACATATCCAAGAATTGATCCACAAGAGTCACATTCGTCCTAGCTCATTGCCTTGTGGGAGCCCAATCGTGTTGGTGCAGAAGAAATATGGGACCTGACGACTCTGCATTGACTTCCGGGCCCTAAATAAAATCAGAGTCAGGAACCGGTACCTGATTCCCCGAATCGACGACCTCCTTGATCAGCTCACCGGGGTCAAATACTTCAGTAAGATTGATCTGAAGTCTCTCTACCACCAGGTCCCAATATAACATATAGATGTATGTAAGACTTCCTTCAAGTCAAAATAAGGTATTTTTGAATGGTTGGTCATTCCCTTCGGTTTAACAAATTCTCCAACCACTTTCATGAGGATTATGGATGATATCCAACGACCTTTCACCAATACTTTTGTAGTGGTGTATCTGGATTACATCATCATTTAGAACAATACTTGGACAGAGCAAGTGCAACATATTCAGCAAGTTCTACACACCCTGCAACAACATAAGCTATATGCCAACTTGGAGAAATTCTCCTTCAGCATGGACAAGGTCCATTACCTGGGATACATCATTGATAAACATGGTGTACATGTGGATCCAACCAAGATCCAGGTCATCCTTGACTCGACAGCCCCAACCACATTAATTGAGCTTCGAAGCTTCTTAGGCCTTGTCAATTTCTATCGCAGGTTCGTGTTGGGATTCTCCCATATTGCATGGGCCCTCAGCCAAATAACCAGATGTGGCAGTAAGGAAAAATTTGTGTGGGGCCTATCCCAACAAAAAACATTCGATGATTTGAAGCAATGCTTGTGCTCATCCCCAATGATTTCATTACCGGATCTACAGTATCCCTTTGAGATCGAGACAGATGCTTCAGTCTATGTTGTGGGAATCGTTTTTACTCATCATAGCCACCTCGTGGCCTATCATAGTGAGACATTATTTGATGTTTTCCATAAGTACCCTACTGTTGGAAGCCATTTCACATTTTTATCCTATCTTTATAAGTTGCCTACACAAGTGTTTTGGAACTCTTTATTCTCATCGCAATATTTTGAATAAAACAACACTATTATCTTGTGCATTTAAACACATGCCTTTTGTTCTCGTTTTCACGACTGCAAGCGTGAAAACCTTGAGTTCGAAGTCATGTCGATGGCATTAAAATCTTCACTGGATTATTATGGTTACTCTTGTCTATGTTTTCATTGCACTTCTAATTCAATAATGGTCACACAGTTGGCAAGACACCAAATCTTGACTCGCTTTTCATTTTTTAAATATGACTTCATTTTATAAGTTTATGATGCCATGGTATTCTAGTGATTGTGATTGAGTCCTTGATACAATGGTGGTTTGATGTTTTATTATCTTTGGTCAAATTATTTGGTGCAATGGTTTCATAACAAAGCATTAACATTGTGATTAGACCCTTAGTGCAATGGTTTCATACAAAGCATAAGTTTTATGGTCAAATCTTTGGTGCTAAATTCGAAATATTGTTTTAAATCATGAAAACACTATTGCTTGTGCAAATATTCAGGTCGACTTATCATAGTTTTCAATAGTTGTTTGATTCGCATTGCTTTTAACACACACCACTAGTGATTTGAATCACCATAGCGTCATTGATTGTACATTCCGATATGAATGTTTTGCATGGGATTGTTTCGTTCCATCACCCTCGCACACTTAGGCATTAATGTGTGCCTTGTATCTCAGGTTACCTCTGTTGGTTTCGGGGAATCCTGTGAGCTTGCGGTCCTGCGTATACCCTGTCCAAACCCCTGTCCGTTTACCTTGCTCACTGTCTTCTCTCTCCTATGGCACCTGTGGTGCGCATAGAACCTAATGGCATCTAAACTCTCCCGCTATTTGACAATGCTCATGAAGACCTGGAGAATAGTGGCTGGCTAGTTTTTATCCAAAAATTTGAGGGTTTCAACCTCACGGTCACCCAACAGTTTTCCCTCACGTTTGACGGATGCAGGGCTAAGGTGGGAGATATCCAACTCGAGCTAAATGAGGAATTTCTCAGCTCAGCTACAGGCTTACCAGCTAAAGGGCAGAGGTGGTTTAAGAATTCAAAAGTGGACGAAGTCTTGTGGCCACTCCTATTCACATCAAGGAAAATTGTTAGTTGTGATAGAGGTATGCCTGTCACTTCCCTCAAGCCCAGGTGGCATGATCTATTAGCAATTGTTAAGCAATTCATAACTTGCGAAGGTCATTATGGGTTAGTGTTTCTTTATCATCTCAGGTTGCTTATGAATTTCATAGACTTCCCTCTGAATATGCCTCACTATCTCCTACGCAGCTTGTATAAATGTCCAAACAATTTAAGCGTGAGAAGGCTGATAGCAGCCTTTTCCATCACTGCTTGATCAAAATCATTATCGTTCATCATTTGAGCCTTAGTGGTGACTGTTGGCAAGCCTTCCTATCAAGGAATGGCTTTGCCACTCCTGAGTGTGGCCAAGTGGACAAGGTTTTGGTCATTGAAACCCTAGTTGGGCTTGTCGTGCCACCTCCTACCCTTATACCCCCTGTCAAACCCTCGAACTGCCCCAACATTGACCTACCTGATACCAGGCCGAACCATGTGCTAAAGACAATACTAATACTTTCAAGAGGCCTGTAAGGAAGAAAGGAAAAGGTGATACTGGTGTCAATAGTAATGGAAAGAAGAATGAACGATGGATATCTAGATGTGCTCGGAACAAGCCCAAACAAAACATTGACCAGAAGCCTATTGTTTTGAGCGAGGATTCAGACTCTGAGATTGAACTCTTTTTGGCCGAGGAATACCCTTACTCTCATGGCCTCTGTTCTGTGTAACCCTATGAATATTTTTCCAACCTACCTCCGTGCCTCAAGGATGACCCTAACTTCCTGGGAATTAAGCTGCACAGTGGAACCCCTGGTAACTTGAAAGAACCCTCACCTGTTATGCCAAGGCCCGATCAACCACCGTGTACTCAATGCAATTCCTGGATTGAATGTTACTACATGGATGTTCCTCTGTTACAATCTAAAATTAAATCATTGGAGGAATGGGTTACTATGTTGTCAAAAGAAAGAGACAGGCTACAAGCCAATGAGAAGAAGCAAAAGACTACGGGTTCAATTGTCTTCAGAAATGTTGAGGCAGCAACTGCCTTTGTCAACTCAAAGTTATCTTGACCGAATCATTTTCCTATAGCCCAGGTACATACGAATTTAAATGGAAAATTGGACATGCTATGGCAGTTTAGAACATGCTTTTGTCATATAATTTTGTTAAGTTGTTAGCCTTAGGTAGAAATAGAAATTTGGGAGATTGTTCCCAGATTTTTCCAAACAGTTTTTGACAATTCCCATAGGGATGTTTTACACTGTGGCCTTTATATATTCATTAATTTTCGTAATGAACCCATCACTGCTGGGAGAACAAAGACTATGGACTTATGATGATACAAACTCGAATGGAAGTGGATCTTTTGTAACATCTTTAGCTTTCAATTTATCATACTTTCGTTCAAGTTTTGTGCATTTTAATTTGTGATCATGTTATTGACTACTTTAGATATCAAGAATTGTTGCAGGTTAATGCGTTATGATTTAAATTCTGTCCATATTTGATGTATCTAGTCTTACTCACAGCAATTACTCTGTTTGAATTTAATTAACAGAAGGTTTATCTTCTTAATTAAATGAACTGTTCTGTACAGATCTTCGCACAGGGATTTATCTAAATGTCATGATTTGTAAATTTTAAGATTGTTGTAGTTTTATGTATTTTTTGTTCTGTCATTTGTATCCAAAGAGCACTGCTGCTTCCTATCTACAAGAAGCTTGTGGAGAATCTGGTGCGGGTTTCCTCCCATCAAACTTCTAAATCAACTACTGTGCACAGGACAAATAGGAAGCGTTACTTCAGGTCAGTTTGCAATTTTTTATTTAATAGTTAATAAATTCGAGAATTCTCAGTAGTTTAGATAGATATTTAGTTTAGATTTATAGTTAGAATTATTATTTTAAATTGCTCAGCTTAGATAATTATAATTTTTATTCCTCTCTCATAAAAATTAATAAAATCAAAAACAATAGTTTTGCAGTCATAATACAAATGATTTTGCAAATTTCGATTAAAATTTTTATTCTGTAAATACTGTACATTTGAAATTGAGATTTGATTGTATTGATAGCTGAACATTTAATTTTATAGAATTATTATTGTATAATATTAGTAAGTAAGATGTATATATATATTTCAGATTTGTATATAGTTTTATGTAGTTTCTTTTTCCACTTAGATTAGTTTCTTTAGTTTAGTTTTTCTTTCATTTTATTAGGACTTAGATCAGCCAACGGAGCCGCTAAACCCATCGGGGTGGATAATCCCAAACGGATTGGGTTATTTAGACAACCCCGGACCAGATCCACTCCTCCAGTTGACGAGCGTTCATTTTCGCCCGTCAACACCTACTTATGACAAAGAATTGTACTCCATTTTGCAAGCCTATCGCCAATGGAGACATTACATTCTGGGGAAGGAGACAATCATCTACACTGATCATAAGCCACTGCAGTTCATGCAGACACAAGGAAAATTGCATAATGACCTCCATCACAAGTGGTCCACATACTTGTAGTAGTTCCACCTCAACATCAAGTATAAATAGGAAGTACTAACCGAGTCGATGATTTCCTCAATCGACCTCCAGTCGTGGAACTCACCATAGTGCTAGACTCTTGCGACCACAAGACCTTCAGATGGCCCCACCTCTATGAGAAATACCATGACTTTTCCACCACCTACCAAATGTTGGGCACAAACTCAATTGTCGCTAATTTTCATCTTCGAGACAGGTTGTTGTGCCATCTAGGCCATCTATGTGTTCCATCAAGCGAGAGAGTGAAGATGATTTGTGAATCCCACTACAGTCGACTGGCAGGACACTTCGACGTTGAAAAGACAATGGCAGTACTACATAAATATTTCTACTCACCAAAAATTTGACAGGATGTGGGCAAGTATATCAAGTCCTGCACTGCCTAGGTTATTTCCAAACTGACCACTAAGAAACAGAGACTGTACACCCCACTTCCTACTCTTGACAGGCCATGGGAATCCATATCAATGGAATACATGTCAGTCCTTTCATCCACCAAGAGGGGAAATGACTGTGTTTTTGTGGTTGTTGATCACTTTTCCAAGATGGTTATTCTGGCCACCTGTAAGAAGAGAATCACAACAAAGGGCACTCACAAGATCTTCTTTGAATGAGTAAGGGTACATTTTTGAATCCCACAGACCATTGTCTCAGATGGGGACATTTGGTTCCTCATCACATTTTGGTCGAGCCTCTAGTCACTACTGGACACGAAGCTCACCAAATCCACTTCTTTCCACCCCCAAAATAGATGGCCAAACTAAGGTCGTCAATCAGATGATCGTGCATATCTTGCACATGTACAATTCCAAGAACCCCCACACATAGGATGAGAGTCTTCTCTATGTTCATAATAGAAACAATCGAGCCCTACATACCTCAACCAACCACAACCCCTTTCAGGTGGGGTTGGGATTCCAACCATTGGGTCCCATGGATGTTTCACTACCCCTTGCGGCCACCTCGGTCAACTCATCCCTTAATACAACTGAAGTTGACAAAGCCACTCTTTTCATTGAGCAGATCCATCACATCCGCCAACTGGTTCAAGATATTTTACAGAAATCCAATGCCAAGTACAAGCATCGCCATGATCAGCATCGAGTGCCACATAAGTTTCAGGTGGGAGCCAAAGTTTGGTTGCACTTGCAAAAATAAATCCTTATAGGCCCCCATAGGAAGCTTGTCCCACTCCATTCTGGACCTTCCACCATCACTTTTTAGCTCAACATTCCTCCTTTCCTTTGCCTGAACCCAATGTTCAACATGGCTCTCCTTCAACCATATTTCCCACCATTATTGAACACCTTAGAGATAGCAGAACAATTGACACAAAAGATCTCAACCCTGACTATATGAAAAATGCATACAATGATAATATTGTGAACACACATGTCAAGGGCGCTTGACAACAAAGGATCCAACTTTATCGATTTTTCAAAGCAGGGCAGTGCTTTCACCAAGGCAAGTGGCACACCAGGGGCCAAATTCAACAGAAATTTCCTCATCTAATGGGGGAACTCAACGCAATGGAGACCATTGATTTCTAAGGTGGGAGGATTGATCCAAATGGATTTTGGTGGCCTCCCACCTATTCCAACTGGTTCATTTTGGAATTTTTCCAGTTTGGTAGTTTTTTCCTAGTTTTCGAGTCCCTAACTTTCGGGGTCGTTTTGAGGCCCTGAACAATGTTTTTAGGGATTGCCACAGTTAGATTGTACCCATAGTTAGAGTTTGATTTCACAGTGTGTATTCCTCAGATAGACCTTTCCAACAAGCTATCATGCGCCTAAAACAAATATTATATGCAAAAGTTACGACCCCAGGATGTTGATGTACTAACTTACCCCAAAGGGGCCCACATTACTTTTGGCGCTTCATCTCCTAGGGTTAGGTTTTTGTATGTCTAGGGTTTTGGAATTCATGCTTATTGTCAAAATTATTGCAGAGCCTCGTTGCAATCATCTTCTTGAGAATGAGCACAACTATCACATCTCTTCTCAGAGATAAGCTTCCACCACTCCAACAAGATTATTTTTCCGATGAATTTTACAATTTCAGTTTATTTCCTTATTGAATAGAAACTAGTTTTATTGTATCTTTGTTATTTTGTGTTAAGAATAATTTAATAATAATGTGTATTCATTATTTTCTTCTCATAAAATTTGGATCAGTGGTATCAAAGTGGTATTCTCCTTATCATTCTTAATGCATGTCTCCAACCAAGTCATGGTAAAAAGAATTGGGTCTCGTGCTTGTTTCCCTTGAGGAAAAAATCTCTCGCACGCCTAAGCGACCTCTCATGGAGAGAGAAAAGAAAGATGGCAGGACAAGAGATCCTTTCAAAATGTTTCTCGAGGAATCCCTCATGCAACAGAGGAACGAGATGATGGATAGTTTTGCGCAAATCCTTCGACGACTACCAACAAGTGATGCATCTTCCTCAAGTGGAGGAGACACCCCCTTCAAGGTACAAATCAACTTTGATATTCCTATATTTGAAGGACAAATAGATGCAGATGTTGTAGAAAAATGGTTGAATCTACTAGAAGGTTATTTCTATGTCCATAACTTTTCGAATAGATAAAATATTACTTTTGCGCTCCTCAAAGTCGTTCCCCATGTCAAAGGTTGGTAGGAAAATTTCTATGAGAAAAGGGAAACAGAGGAACCCTCATTATTTATAGTCATGGTCACCTGGGAGTCCTTCAGGGATGTTATTAAGGAACAATACTACCCTGTCGAAAGTTATGATGACCTGTATACAAAATGGACCACACTGCGGCAGGAAAGAGACCAAGCAGTGCCAAAGTTCACAAATATATTCCATACCTTACGCACCAAGATGGGTATTGTTGAAATAATGTAATT
>JZKD02S2160884.1:9489-23959 GCA_000966675.3 Picea glauca
AATTCTCTTTGACTGATATCCATCTTGGAATTGATCTTTTCCTTGGATCTTCATCTTGAATATAGATTCGATCTCCTGTTTGAACTTCCAAAATCTCAAGGAAACCAAACTATATCGGTGTACTTCTATTTTCTTCTCTGGAACATGGATTTGACTCTGGCTCTTGGCAATATCTCTGACTCTGGCTCTGGCTCTGGCTCTTGGAAATATCTTTGACTCCGGCTTTGGCTCATGGCTACTGGCTCTAGTTACTAGCTATAACTCTATCTTTGGTTTCTGGCTCATTGATTCCTCAATTAAAAAATTATTCTCACTAACTCTCTGCTCCACAATATCTAGATCTGAATCCTAAACTCAACATTCACTCCCGTCTCCTCTTTTTCCCGAAGATAGTCCATCTTGGAAATCATGAAGCCAAGTCGAATGCTGATCTATGCCTCTCCAATTTGGCTTAACTATTCATTTACTGCTTGATGTATATGTAGGAATCTCTGAATGAACTTCCTTTTCATTTCCTTCTCTCCTGCCCTGAAAGAAAAATCTAAACATGTTTTCCACAAACATCTGTACTATCTGACTTTCTTATGTACAAGGTATACATCTTACATGAACATGACATAACATATTAGAGATGTTAATAGCATAAAGCATACATGGCATACTTATTTCAATATTATACCTCTTGTCTTTGCAAAGAAGACTATTTCTTTACCATCTCTAGGAAGACATTGCATAACCATGATGCTCTTCCTGCTCTCGATCTACATGTTGAATGCCACATTATTTCGTTCTTTCACCTTTGTACTTCAAAATAAGAATGATATTACATAGGCAATTCGGTCCATATGCAGTGCATTAGCCGATAACAAGACAATATTACAACAATTGTCTACACTGTTGTCAAAAGGATTTTATAAATCCCTACAAGATCCCTCTCACTCTCGAATTCTCCAGGAGCAGCTAATAAAGAACAAGGATTTGGAATCCGTACAAGACTCTTCTCACTCTTGAAATTATTTAAGAGTATCTACTAAAACCCTCTATTACAACAATGGAAACAATACTTAGAAGGTATTTACATATGCATACTAACTTTGTTATTTACAATTATAGATATTTACAAACTATTTTTCCAAAATAGAATCTTCTCTTGATATCTATCCAGGGACAAGATAGGTGGTGTCTTCGTGGACTCATTCTTCCAATAGTGTTGGAAGGAGTCTCACAGCTTCTTGTCTCTGAAAATGAATTTGAATCTAACATTGAATCTAATGTTGAATCCAAGAAAACACTGGATCCAATTATAGTTCGTCCAAGTAACCTATATAATATCTCCTTTTTGACACCAAGCACAATTGTTGTGTCATGAGTAGCTTTCTATGAATACACTAGTACTTTTCCATCCTGGAATGAAAATGCATATCCTTCATCTTCGAAAGATAAAAATGAGAGTAAGTTCACTTTCAACTCTGGAACATATAGTATATGTTCTATTCCTAGAAATCCTCATGACTCGAGTTGGAATCTCACATATCCAAATCCTCTTACTGCTTTTCTGGTGTTAGTCCCAGATCACACATAACAATCTATGTCAATTTCTAAGAAGGTAAGGGATATTGATCTCATTCCTATCATGTGGCGATATGATCCAATGTCCATGAACCATACCTCGATGTCTTCATACACTATACTACTGAGACACACCATCAAAAAAAATTATTTCTCAAATTTCTCAGCAAGACTATCAACTTCAGTTGAAGTTGCTACATTTTCTTGTAAGTGCCTTTACATCTTCCTAGTTATGCTTTGGATGAAGTTGTATATATAGTGTCCAACACTTCTCAATCCAATCTCCACTCTTACCACAATGAGTGCAAAAGTTCTTATTCCTATCTTGGAACCGCAATCCTTTCTTTTCATTCTCTCTATTATTCTTTGGAAAATGACCTTTGCTTCTTGCCTCCTTCTTGGATGGCTTCCCCTACAAAGATTGTCTCTTCCAACATTTTACCATACAATGGTTGTTTGCTCCATAGAATAAACATGGATATGTAGACCATATGTTTATGCCGGTCTTATTGGTGGGAACACCTTCATTCATTCCTTGGAATGCTCATTTCTTCCTGGAGATGCTTTGCATTTTATTCCTTTCCTTGGGATGGAAGGTTGTTCTGGTAGAACTAACTTCTTGCGAAGTATCTAAACTTATTCATTTGAAGATTCTCCTACTTCGGTTGTCTTAGAGCATTCTCCATATCCTTCTTGGCCATATCCCAATCGTCCATAATGAGGTCTTCCCTCTGCCTATATAGGATTAGTCATTCCTTTTCCACTGATACCAAGACCTTTTCCATCATATCCCATCTTTTTTAGTAACTTATAACCAATACCATATGTGTGCTCCTTAAATCCATCCAAAAAAACATTCTCATCATGATGGGAAGAAAAAGAACATGATGAATCATCTTTATGGCATACCTTGGTTATGGTCTATAAACCTTTTGTAGAAAATGGATTCTTTTTCATAGGAGACTTTTCCTTCTCCACTTGCTTAGCTTCATGGAATTGTGCCATCATATTTTCCTTAGCCTGCAAATCACTTTCCAATTCATGAATAATTCCCATGAGAAATTATCCATGGCTTACCAACTGGTCTTGAATCTCTTGCCTCTCATCCTCGAGAGATTGTAGATGCATCCCCAATTCAGATTTCTCCTTCTGAATATGTCATTTCATGTATTTTTTAAGCCTTAATTTCATTATATCTTTACTCATGTTGTCCTCCGCAACAAAGAGATTTGTGCTTCCTGTTATGAGGAAAAACTCTCTATGGCTAGGGGAAAACCACAATAGACGGAACGACACCTAGAAATCAACTCTAATCTCAAGTATGATATATAAATGAAATGTTAACAAGATAAGGCTAGAATCCTACCTCATCCAGACGTTCGAAGAAGACCATCGTTGAGCATGCAACCCAAAGATTTATACCTGCAACTTGACCTCAACAACCAAGATACGCAAGCATGTGGTAATAATATATAATATCAACATATAAATTAGCATAATCCATTAACATACATGATAAATACCCCCATGGAAAGTAATTCAAATATTTACAAGAAATCAATTGGACAAGAAAATAGTATATCTATTAAAGTAATCAACATAAGTACATAGGTGACAAACTTTTGTAATGACACATATCAGAACCGAGAAACTAAGTCCCTCCAGCTGGGCCTCCACCACTTCAATCCTCCACAAAGAAAAGCTCACATGTAGGAGTCAATGGGGTTCTCCATCACAAAGTAGGAAGAGTTTGGGGGCTGAACACAAGAAGTTCATACTTTCAAGGACAAAGGGATGCAGACTCAATATGAAGTGAAATTTCTCCAGAGTGTCTTTGCTCTCAATGTTGAATTGTTTATTAGGCTTGGATATGGCTCAATTTATAGCCTCCAAATGGAATTGAAGGGTTGAGTCAGAGTGTTTCCAGTAGATGGAAGGTCAAGGATCATGGATGTACCAAACCTGAGCACGCGGGATGTAGTGGAGAAACCTACGTATACACTTGTTGTATAACTGGTAGGGAATGTATATGCACAAAAAAGATCTTCCCTTTGCAAGATGGTTATTGAATGTAGGGAAAGGGAGCATGAGGAGGTAGATGCAGTAGTAGAAATAGATGCAACGACCAACAAGCTTTGAAATGATGTGGCCTTTATAAATTTTGGGCTCTCAAAGGAATGAGGGCTCAAGTGAGGTTGCTCCAGTTACTGGTAAACTATTGGGATCCAGATACAAAGGCCTTCAACCTCGATGAGAAACCATTGAGGATTAAAGTAGATGACATATACTTTATGACAGGATTGTCTCCCCAAGGTGAGGTGGTGAATCTCAAGGCCTAAGAGGTTGGAGGTGGTATGATTATGGAGGAGTACATCGCCACCCACTGTGTTGTAGGCACATATAAATTAGGGAGCCAAATCCCTATCAAAGAGATCGAGAACTTGAGTCTAAATATCGTCATGCTTGTACTCACATGGATATCAAGGTCGGCCTCGCTGCACCAGGTATCAAGGCCACTAATGTTCTATGCAATGGAGCGTTTAAGACCTACTGTTTATGATTGGTGTACCTCACTACTAGCCAACATGAAGAGCCAGTTGACAGATTGCAAACAAGGGCGAATGAATAATTTCGGATTTGCATCCATACTTTGTAGTTTTTTCTTTGAGAGGGTTACAGGATTGAGCCCTAGAGTAGATATCACTCCACACGGACTGCGTGATCTAGCCATGTCACGATGGACCAACATGATGAGGCGGCTAGGAGGTGGTAGGGTGCCAACCCCATACAATGATGAGTTCTTTTACTGGTGGCGCTGACAGGTCATAGCCATTGAAAACTATCCTTACAGAGGGATCGACTACATAGGGGACCCTGACATGCCATTTCCACCAGGTTCCGCCTATGGTGATATTGGTAAGAAATTATTTTTTATATATTTCATTTTTTTTTGTGTTTTTCAATTTTGATAAAGGAAAAATAAAAACACAATTATTTGTGTATGGTATCAAGTATTAACAATTACTTTGTTATGTAGACGTAGGTCCGTGACAACCAGAGGGATTCCCATGACATCGACAAAGGGGCCGAGGAGATGCGATAGTAGGCAGGGATGCAGGTAGAGTGCTATAGAATGTGCAGGGGAACCTGTCTCGTTTGATGCATAGGATTCCCATGGTTCAAGTGGAGGATCTTCCTGAGGCGATGCAGTGCCAGGTGGTAGGTGTACCCCGTGCGTGAGTGCGACTCTTCCAACATCTTGCAAACATCATAGTGTGCTATCATGATACACATCCAACACCACAGGAATAGATTCCATGGTTATGCTATGTACTGGCCATATATGTATTTTGAGGGTGTGAGCCCCATTTTGTACTATGACACCATATTTTTTGGACTTGAAAGGATGAAATGTAAAATTTTGGTCTTCGAATTTACTTATATATGTTACAATGTATAAATGTTTGAATGTGTTTTCTTTACTTAGTTATGTGACAAATTCCAATCTAGAATGTAATGAGCATATGCATCAGATACTTGATTAGAAATTCTAAGGATGTGATTATGAGTAAGAAAATCAAAGTATCATTCCAAAATTCGTACACGTAGGAATAGTCAGAGTAGAGTAGGATCTCTCACACGGTAAATGTCGTTCAAATGACATACGACTAACTCAGAGTCCAGGAGAACTTCTACAGATGGAACACCATGTGAAGTGGCATCGCGTAATAGCTCTATAATGGTGTTATACTTAGACACATTATTCGCTAATGGCTCCAGACGAATGCCACTTGAAGACAATAGCTGACCCTTAGGTG
The DNA here is from genome assembly GCA_000966675.3 of Picea glauca. NCBI lineage: Eukaryota > Viridiplantae > Streptophyta > Pinopsida > Pinales > Pinaceae > Picea > Picea glauca. The sequence goes on from JZKD02S2160884.1 coordinate 14,877, forward strand.
AGTAAATGACCCAAGCGATGGAAGACATGTTCTCCCTATGACGACTCGCACCATCTGCGAATCCTAAGTAAACTGAAGATTCGATTGAAATCTTCTAACCAATGGGAAAAATCAATAAGAAAACCGATGACGCAAAGAAAAAGATAAATAAGTATATACATTAAGATACACTAGTATAAAAAGGTCATGCCCAATTTTGAGGGCTCAAGCGTAATACCTTTTAAGGTGGAGCCCATTTCTGGGCTCATCCAACATATTCCCCCCATAATCTTCTAATTCATTGGCTCCTTTCTCTAAGACACGTCGCACGATTTAAGGACCGTGCCACATGGGGTTGAACTTACCTGCCCCCAACGGTTCTTTGGCTTAGTCATAAAGGAGAACCAAGTCACCCTCAGTGTACTGTTAGGGAAAGACAAACTTATCATATTGAACCTTAACACATCGTTTATTCACTTCGATAGTCGTAGAGGCGTCTCAACGCTACTCATCAAGGTACTCTAGGTGCACAAGGCATTCTTTAAGATCGGATGTGTTAGTTAGGAGCTCAATTTCCAATTTAAGGGAATGGTTTTCACATTCAATCGGAAGAATCGACTCCATGCCATGTACTAACTGAAAATGGGAGAAACCAGTGGAAGTATTTATCGTGTTTCGATATGCCCAAAGTGTAGGGTAAAGCATCACATGGCAGTCATATTTAATCTAGCTGACAGGTTTTTGCAAAATGGTCTTGAGAGATTTATTCACCGCCTCTACCTATCCATTTTCCTGGGGATAATAAGGGGAAGATTGATCATGTTTAAACCCTAGTTTTGATGCTAAATCCTTCATCATTTCATTCTGAAAGTGACTGCCATGATCAGTGAAAATCTCTTTTGGGATTCTAAATTGGGCTATAATTTGGTTGAACATGAAGAATGTTGTGGTCTTACCATCAAATTTACTGGTAGGTATGGCCTCTCCCATTTAGTAAAATAATCCACAACCACGATAATATGTTGGTGCCCCCCAACCGAGGCTAGGTTGTAGTGTATAAAATCCATCCCCCACTTGGTGAAGGGACCAACAATGATTACTGGGTGAAGAGGGGTTGGGTGCAAGCTCATTTTCCGAGTGAACACCTGGCAAGGGTGAAATTTCTTGCCGCTTTAACACAATATTTAAAAATGGACGGCCAAAAATAACCAGCTCACAATATCTTTTGGGTTGTCGCAGGCTTGCATAAATGACCACCACACACCCCACTATGACAGTCATTGAGAATAGCTTCAACTTCCTCGTGAGTCAAGAAATGACATAAAATATTATCCACCCCTCGATGATACAAAGTGTCACCGATAATAAGWTAGTTCTTAGCCTAATGACGTATACATCGTTGATCGCCTCTCGGCAGATGYTGGGGTAGCTTCAAGGTTTGAAGGTAGATAAAAATGTCTCCATACCATAGGTCTGAAGACGAKATAAGGAAAATATGTTCATCCTCGAATGAATCGTCATGAAAAATTTCCTCATCCAGTCTAGGGAAGTCTGACATCAATTCGGTSAAAAACTAGCGATTTCTTAGATTTCGCAGAAGCAAAATCGAGATCAAATTATTGCAGAATAACAATCCACTTATTGTATTTCCCCACTATGATAYRTATGTTAAGGACTTATTGAAATGGATTGATATCTKCAACTKCTSTAGTTTTGTAAAGTAATAGATAATTCCATAATCTTTGAACCGCATGTACAATGACCAAGGTAAACTTCTCTACTGGAGAGTATTTAAGTTTAGGACCAACTAGRTTTCGACTAAGTTAGTAAACAATGTGCTCATGGAGCACATCATCCTCTTGAACCAGTACCATACCAACCATCCCTTCRRACGCGGGGATATAAAACTAATAGTCTCTATTGTAGTYTRGGGGCTTYAGCAGAGGYGGCGATACCAAAGCTTTCTTAAGAGAATYGAAGGATTCTTGYGCTYGCTCATCCCATATGAATGGAGTKTCCTTMTTAAAAAGAYRCATGAAACSTTTAGTTAAATTGGCATAGTTCACTATGAAACGACGCAGAAAGTTAGCCTTCCCCTGTAAACCTTGAAGTTGTCGAATGTTGTGTGGGGGAGGMAACCRAAKTATTTTCTCAACCTTCATAGGATCCACCATGATCCCATGCTCAGACACTATGAATCCTAAAAGACGACCAGACCTAACACAAAATATGCACTTGTGAGGGTTCATCCAACTGCGATAATAATGACATCTCTCAAATACTAGTCGAAGGTGAGTTGAGTGATCTACCCTCTTGCGAGAGTGAGCAACGATATCATCTACATATGCTTCGACGATATGTTTAATATCATGAAATGAAAAGGTCATGGCACGTTTGAAGGTCGCTTCGACGTTTTTAAGATCGAAAGGCATTTTCCGGTATGCAAAGGTACCCCAAGGAAAAATAAACACCATCTTGTGTTGATCCTTGGGTTTGATCTGAATTTTATTATACCCTGAAAATCCATCCATAAAGGAAAATACTTTTCTTTCCGCACACTCGTCAAAAATATGGTCAATAAAAGGAGTGGGGAAGTTATCTTTAGGATAGGCCTTGTTTAGGTCCCTAAAATCCATACACACATGGAAGGTTCCTTTCTTTTTATCTACGGGAACAGGTTTGGACACCCATTTGGTCAAGGGAACTGAGTAGATGAAACCAACATTGAATAGCTTCTCTACTTCTTCCTTAATAGTGGGGGCCTTCCTAATATTAACATCTCTAAGACGTTGTCGAACATGTTTAGCATTCAGATAGGTTTTAATTTCATGTTCAACAATGTTGGGGTTGATCCCTGGCATATCTTCATATGACCAAGCAAATGCATCTTGTAATTCTTTGAAGAGATCAGTGTAGATCTGAATTTCTTCAGGCGAACAATCTGCATCGATATATACGTTCTCGATTTTACCAAGCGTACGAGAGAAGTCGATCGCGACAGTAGGAGAAATATTCTCCATGTTTTCTTTCGGCATAAATACCATGCATATCTAATGGAACCACGACATGACCAGCCATCTCACTCAAGGTAGATCTAAAGTCATCATGTTCAATCCTAACAAGCTCTAGGAGAAAATAGGATCGATGATGCATATCGTCCCAAACATTTTGGTCAGCCACTTGTTTTGTTGTGGGGATGATAATAGGATCGATGATGCATATCGTCCCTTTTTATATATGATTTCATAATCATAACCCAACATTTTGGTCAGCCACTTGTTTTGTTGCGGGGATGATAATCATTGCTCCAAACAATACTTCAGACTATGGTGATTTGTTTTGATCTTAAAACGATGCCACAAAATATATGGCTTTCATGTGGGCACCGCATGGAGAATGACCATCATTTCTTTTTCATATGTAGATCTGCCCAAATTGCGACCACTCAATGCTATGCTAGTAAAGGCCACAGTTTGACCATCTTGTGTGAGCAAAGCACCTAGACCAATTCCAGAAGCATCTGATTCCACCACAAAGGTTTTGTTGAAGTCAGGAGTGGCTAGGATAGGAGTAGTTTACATGGACCTATTTAACTCTATGAAGGCTTTCTCAACAACAGGTGTCTAATGAAATGCATTTTTCTTAAGAAGGTCGGTCAAGGACTTAGCAATCTTTCCATAATGGTGGACAAATTTCATGTAATATCCTGTGAGACCAAGAAATCCCCTTAGGCGCTTTAAAGTTGTGGGTCGTGGCCACTCCTGCATAGCTTGTATCTTTGTGGGGTCCACTTTTACCCCTTCTCAACCCACAATGTGTCTCAAGTATTCCACTTCTCTCGCTCCAAAGGAACATTTGGTCATTTTGATGAACAATTGGTTGTCCTACAACAAGTGAAGGAATTTTTCCACATGTAGAAGGTGGCTATCCCAAGTGCGACTGTAGATGAGGATGTCATTAAAGAAAACCAGGACAAACTACCGAAGGTAAGGTTTCAATATTTTATTCATGAGACTTTTGAAGGTGGATGGGGCATTGCAAAGGCCAAAAGGCATGACCAAGAATTCATAATGTCCTTCATGAGTTTTGAAAGAAGTCTTCAGAATATCTTCCTCCTTCATCTGAATCTAGTGATAACTAGAGCGCGGGTCTAATTTGGTGAAGACACGATCACCTTGGATTTCATCCAATAGATCATCAATGAAAGGAATGGGAAACTTATCTTTGATGGTCAGTTTATTCAAGGCACAAAAATCAAGAAACGTGTGCCAAGTACCTTCTTTATTTAAGATCATCATCACAAAAGAAGAATAGGGGTTGGTACTAGGGAGAATTACCCCCGCCTCCCATAATTCTTGTACCATATTTTCAATTTAATTTTTTTTAGCAAATGGATACCTATAGAGACGTACATTGGGGGCTTGACTTCTTGGAAGGAGAGGGATGCTATGATCATGCTCACCCTTGGAAGGAGGTGAGTTTGTTGGAACCTCAAATACCTTGGGGTACTTGTCCAAGATTAGTTGCATGTTAGGAGGGACTACCAGAGAGGCTTGATTGGTGACCTGGATGGTATGAAATTGAGCAATCACACCATGGTGGCCTTTCGTCAACAATTTTTCCATCCTGTGAGAACCGATGATTTCAAGAGAGCCCACTTAGAGACCTAGGAGGGTATAGGTGTGAGCCTCTTGGGTGAAGATCATATATAACTCCTGATAATCCATTGTGATTGGTCCTAGAGTGTGAAGCCATTCCACACCCAAAACTATATCACATCCCCCCATGGAAATAGAGAACACATGGGTTTTCATATGATAATCACCCATTTGGAGTTTAACATTCTCACAACATCCCCCACACTTCATCGTACCACCATTAACGATGAGAATTTGAAATTTAGAAACAAGGCATAAAAATCAATGAGTCTCCTTAGCAAGCCTGCGATGAATACAATTATGGGTGCTACCACTATCAACCAACACCACAAATGGCCTATGTTTGATGTAGCCATTGATATTCAATTTCTATGGGGATGAAATACCCAAGAGGGAATGAAGAGATATGACAGGTTCCTTTGGTGCCACCGTGGAGGAAACATAATCTTCAACATGAAAACTTGGTTGAGCATCCTCCGGGTCAGGAGCCTCATCGTATGCTATGTCTTCATAGGAAGAGGAAGTTGATGCATCAATCTAGAATAACTTTTGTTCCTTGCATTTATGTCTTAATGAATACTTTTAATCACAATAATAGAAAAGTCCTTGCTTGCAACGCTTCACCATTTATGTTGGAGATACCTTTTGGACCTTCAAGGTTTGTGTCGGAGTTGGGTTATCCCTGGGGCAAGGACAGTTGGGGAATGTAGCCTTCAGGGTTGTAGCCTGTAGGATGGTCTCTGTGTCCTGTGATAATTAGCATACCTGCAACTAGGTAGTAGGATGATGCATGCTCACATGAGCTCAATGGCTTCCTTTAAGCCATTGATAAAACATTCAAGGAAAAATTCATCAAATAAGTCCTCGATTTGGATATCCAATTGTTCAAATGCCATGATGAAGTCTTTGACTGATCCAGTTTGGCACAACTTAGTGAGATTGCCTAAAAATGTGATTCCCTGTCAAAATAGGCACAAACTGCTTTAGTGAACATGTTCCAAGTGGGTAGTCCTGGATAACATTTCTTATGCCACTTCCACCACTTTCAATGTTCTTGATCCAAGTAAAAAAACCCTACATGGAGTTTGGCCTCATCATGCCGAATATCATGAAGGGAGAAGTATCGTTCCATTTGAGAGACCCACCCGACGGGGTTGGAACCATCAAATTTATGCATGTCAACTTTGGGCACCTTATTCCAAGAGGGTGGAGAACCCCAAGGGGAACGGGACGAGTGATTATACTCATAATGAGAAGACTGAAGGTCCTTGGAGTTGGGATCAATATTATTACTCTTTAGGAGTTGCTTCAGAGTGTGGGATTACTTGTTAAGGGCAGTTTGTAAGGTGGTGTTCAGGGAGGCCATTTGTTGTTCTAGGTTGTACACCTTGTCGTCCAAGGTTTCTTGGGACTGAGAGTGGGTGGTAGGCATGGTGGAGGCTTAAGTAGCAAAGGAGTTGTCAGGAGGGAAATATGGGCCTAAAATTGATAGGTACTCGGGTGATCAAGTCTAAGAGAGGAATACAATGGGATAGGTCTCAAATAAGGGTGTCCCGAAAAGGGTTAGGTCCGCATAAAAAAGACTTAAAAAAGAAGGGTACCACTACGATCAGAATGAAGAGAGGAATCCAATGGACCAAGTCTCAAATAAGGGTGAATATTGGCCCCAAACCATTTTTTTTCTACGCCTGCGGAGTTATACTCCGATCTAAATAATACTACAGTGACAAAATGGCCAAATGCTTAACAAGAAGAAATGTGTAGGAATTTCACAATGAGAATGCATGAGACATACTTACATGGCAATAGATCTTGTTTGTTCTATTTATGTTTCCTACCCAAGGGTTAGGGTATTCAAGGTTTCTACAGATAAGGGTTTTCCCTGTGCTATAGCTCTCTGATATACATGCGGGTTCCAACATTAGTACTTGTCCCAATATCTTAGGGCACCAACTAAGGAGACTAGACCGTGCCCTTAGCCGTACTACCTGACTACCCAGGTACTAGAGATTATCTTCCCGAGTGTTGTTCTCAGTGGAACTATAGCAATCGTTCAGTCGATTGGTTTATCTACGGAGGGATTTAGGATATCCAGGTCGATCCATATATAATTGTTGTCTAATGTGCTACCACTCGAAGGGGCACCAACAAGGGTTACAAGGGTGGCCAACAATGTGCACTTAAGTACCACTTGTATATCCTATGTGCATGAGTCCCCGACTGTGAGTTTATGTGCGGAACGAAAAATATTTGTAGCTTAAAGACGTCGGAATACGACTCTACCGTGAAAAAATTTACCCCACAAGTTCTTCCCAGGAAGGAGCTCTGATACCACTTGCAAATACTAGATGAATAATAATATGCAAAACGAAAATATTTAGCAAGCAGTAACAGAACACCAAGGTTATAGCTAGAACAATACCATAATAACACCAAAAATAGCACCTTTATTAGAGATAGAAATGTTCACTTACCTCTTCGAGGGGGCCTCCAACAGAGCAGAGCTCTATTAAAATAATCTCCAAGACAAAAATATCTAATACCTCCTACTCTTATTTATACTAACTCTACCATCTAAGGAAACTTTTAGAGGAAGATCTTTCTAGAAGTGGAAGCTTCTATTAGTCTTCTTACATTGACTTATTCTCATTTATTTATTAGGCCTTATTAACTAATGTCAGCCTTTATTACATAGAAAACATATTCTACTAGCTAATGACCCATGAAGAGGGGTTAGGATCAAATCCTAACACGAGTTGCAACTCACGATAAAACTCAAATAGGAATTTGGATGGATGAATCGTTGGTTGCACTAGATCCAGGGCACTAGGTTTCAACTAGTGGGGCCTCTCCACTGTCATTCTGTTGATTGAAAAACCATTTGTTGGAGGATCTCCACCACTAGGGTTTTACTCAATGAGGCATACTGTATTTCTGAACAAGAGGTCGATTTTCAAGAACACTGTGTCGGGTAATTGTGGGTAGAGTGGTCTCATGCGCCTTGGCCAAATAGACGTGTAGGAGCTTACAAAACTCCATTATGCTTCACAGTTTGGATTTTATGCCCCTAGAACAAATTCTCGATATGTCCCTGAATGACTTGAGGAGGCGAGTTGCAACTCAAACCAAGACTCGGATGGATGAACCGTCAGTTGCATTGGATCTGGGGCACTGGGTTTCAGCTAGTGGGGCTACTCCAATGTCATTTTGTTGACTGGAAAATTGATTGTCAGGAGATTGTGGGTAGCGAGGTTGCATGGGCCTTGGTTAAACAGAAATGCGAGAGCTTACGGAACTTAGTTATGCTGCTTGGTTTGGATTTTATGCCCTTGGACCAAATTGTTGACATGTCCTTGAATATCTTGAGGAGGCGAGTTGAAACTCATGATAAAACTCAAACCGGGACTCAGATGGATGAACCATCGGTTGCATTATATCCAGGGCACCGGGTTTCAGCTAGTGAGTCCCCTCCACTATCATTTCAATGACCAAAAAATCGCTTTTTGGAGGATCTCTGACACTAGGGTTTTGCTCAATGAGGTATAGTGCAATTTATGAACAGAAGGTCGATTTTCAAGAACACTGTGTCGGGAAATTGTGGGTAGTGTGGTCACATGAGTCTTGGAAAAATAGACATGTGGGGGCTTACGAAACTCCATTATGCTACTCAGTTTGGATTTTATTCCCTTGAACCAAATTGTCGACATGTCCCTAAATGGCTTGAGGAGGCAAGTTTCAACTTGTGATAAAACTCAAACTGAGACTTAGATGGATGGACCGTCATTTGCATTGAATCTAGGGCACCATGTTTAAGCTAGTGGGGCCCCTCTACTATCATTTCGTTGCCCGAAAAATCGTCTGTTGGAGGATATCCAACACTAGGGTTTTTCTCAGTTCTTATTACACATGTTTGACAATTTAACACCTTGTTAGGATAGACATGGGAAGGAATGGAAAGGAAAGGTATGGAAAGGCATGGCATGGCATGGAAAGCCAAGGCAAGGCATGGAATGGCAAGGCAAGGAATGGCATGGAAAGACAAGGCATGACATGGCATGGAAAGGAAAGGCATGGAATGACAAGGCAAGACAATGCAAGGCATGGCATGGCATGGTAAGTCTTGGAAAGGCAAGGCATGGCATGGAAAGGTAAGGCAAGGCATGTAATGGAAAGGCGAGGCATGGCATGGCATGGAATGTTGAGGCAAGGCATGTCATGGAAAGCCAAGGAAATACATGGCATGGAAATGTATGGCATGGCATGGAATGGAATGGAAAGGCAATGCATGGTAGGGCATGGCATGGCAAGGCAATGCAAGGCATGGTATGGAATGGCATGGAATGGAAAGGAAAGGAAAGGAATGGCATGGAAAGGAAAGGCATGGAAAGGCAAGGCATGACAAGGCATGACATGGCATGGCATGTCATGAAGAGATGAGGCAAGGCA
>JZKD02S2160906.1:0-17656 GCA_000966675.3 Picea glauca
TTCTACAACCAGGTAAATAAAAATCTAAAGGATTGGTAAAATGTAAAGAAATAAAGAAATTCCAATACATTTAGTTTGAAAAATTGGAAGCAACCATGCTAGAAATTCATCTTATATATTACACAACCATCAAAGAAACTTGCAAATTCAATATCATAGATCCCATGTAGTTTACAACCATTTCTAAAAACTAATATACAACTTAATCTTATTACAATTTCAAATCTCAAATAAGAATACCGTAACCAATGAAGATGGTCCTAGACGATGTTCTTTCGTAACTGGCCTTCCTTTCGATCTCCCGATTGGTAATCGTAGATACTTTACTGGTACCTCCCAGCCAATTCTAGGGGTACTCTTCTTCCCCCTTATCCCCTCAAGCTGTAAAGGGGCCAAACACAAAAACCAGAAATACTATAGGTCCAAGTTTTCCTCGCAAGGGAGAACTGCCACTCTATCCTTAAACTTGGTTTCCCAACTCTCACAAGTAAAATACAGTTCAAAAATGATTTTGATAGGATAACTTTACCAATAACAAGTTTGATCCATTTCCCATATAAACCATTTGTTTTATAGAATTTTCCTCACTAACACATGTCCCCATGCACAATTAATTAACTTTTTAATTAAATAAATTAAAATTATTCACCCTCACACTTGGCACACTCTCCCCAAGTTGCATAAGTAATTAGCAATTTAATTTTAAACAAAAGTCAATTTCCCTCACGTTCCCCAATGTGTTCCTAAAATCTCTCTTAGTTGTCTCTTTATTCCCCAGATTCTCAATTAATGAGTGTCTCCTAACTAGATCTTAGTTAGAGTTTGATTAGGAGTCTTCTTCTAGTTAGACTAGTGGTAGCTAGACTCTAAATGCCATCCTATGTGTACACCTATTCTCTCATATTTTATTTCTTTCTTGTTTTAAAATTCCCTTTCATGCACACATGTGCATTATATCTCAATTAGATTTTCTCGTTATTTAATTTCTTAAATTGATTTATCTAATTTCTATTAATTTAATTACTAAAATAATTTAGTCCCCTAACTAATTTAGACTTAGGATTAGTCTTTAATTTAGGCTTTGACTTTTATAAGGATTTATAATTAATAAATTAATTATTTAAATACGGAAAGGTCTAAATATTTTCAAGATTTATAATTATTCTTTCAAGGTTTTCTAGGCCACCTAGATTCATTGACTCAAGTTTTATTTATGCGACGTGCCCTTCAAGACAAACCCCCATTCTCCAAGGGTTCCAATCACCTTTGAATGGTTTTGGTAGTTTTTCCAACCCTTGGAGTCAACACTCCACTCAGTTGACCTTGTGAGAGACTAAGGGCTTCTAATGAATAAGGACTCTGCCTTATTGCGCGCACCTTAAAATTCTTCGTGAGTAACTATCCCATTATGAACTCACAACATTGTGGAACTCTCAAACTATGTAATCATTAACCTAAAATTCAAGCCATGATGGGAGTGCCAACAGTTTGTGACATAGAACTCTTCCATACCTCTCCCTCAATGTCTGGTTTTCTGTGCATGGCCCCTTTACTCCTTATGTGAGTCAGATTAGCAAGCATCGTCAACCTGCATCCATTGATAAAACACTGTCAATGATCAATATAAATAATCATATTGTAATCAATCACATGTCATATATGCATAAAATGAAATACTCAAACAAAATATAATCCACTGCTTGACTCAGTCTGAAGTCCAAGGAGGTCCATCGATGCCATCAACATCCATAATTCGTCACGTATCCTGCACACTCAAGCAAACTCATCAATAGCCTTTGTCAATACATATATATCGAAACAATAAGTCACACCACATAATCAACATGTATAATTCATAATCGAACTAAAATCACCATGTACCATAACCGGATGACTTGCACGCAAGTGTCCTCAAAGAATAAGTCCATAAAAGTGTGTTCAATAGAGCAGGATGTTACAAGAACTATAATTCAATAAAATCAATTCTTGGCCGCTCAAGAATACTATTGTCTTTGATTCACTGAAGAGTTTTCAACATAATAATACATTCATCCTTTTCCTTATTTCCAACCACTTCCAAGGTTCTTGATTCATCAAAAATCTCTTCAAAATAATCTTCTTTCTTGTAAAGATGATCTTGCTCATCATTCTTCTCAAGATTCATTTCTTCCATCAATTCTTCTTGCTGCAAGTTCCCTTTTGATGTTTCATCATATATTACAAAGATGAAATATTCTTGTATATTTGGTGGATATTCTTTAATTTCTTCCTCTATGAGAGGCTAATATCTTTTTCTTGGTCTTTGGAATTTGTTCCTTCATTCTCAACAACAAGATTTGATTTAGAAAATTCCTGCAGTGTTTCATGATATTATTCTTCTGAATCATTCATTTCATCCTTTTGTGTCCATGTGGGAGAGGGTGGGTGGGAAAAAACATATGGAATAAACTCTTCAATAGGAAAATTTTCTAGTACATCCCAACTGGTAATGGTTCCAGGCAGCAATGAACTATACCATTCAAGAGAATTCCCACTTAGAGTTTGCAAGAATAATCTACATGTAACATTATCTTTAGTGAGATTGAAAATTTCACATGCACATTGGAATCTAAAAAAATGTTGCTTTGCATCCTCCAAAGTATTCCCAAAGAATGTAGACAAATTTTCCATAGAAATATTGAGCATTTGAAAATTTTCTTCTGGTAGATTTAAAGGACCTCTATGTAATCACCTTCTTCTTTGGGTAGTTGTTCCTTTTGATGGATCTCTTGAAACCATTGTTGAGCTTGATGAAGAATATAAAGAAGCATTATGACATGAATGAAATCCTTCATTTTGATTTTTTTCAATGGAGTTTCCAGGGAGTTCATTCTCCAGAATCTTTGGTGCTTCTTGGTTCTTTTTGAAATTATAAAAAAGGTGAGACATGCTTAAAATAAACAACAATTTTCTTGAATCTTATTTTCGAAAATTTGATCCATGGAGATTTCTGGTTCTTCAAATATCTTGAAAATAAATCAGTCCCCATTATGATCGCAAAAAATGTTGACGCTTGAGTCCGTTAGGACTGAAATGACAAAATCAAGAGGATACAAATCCCCCTACGTTTTTATAGATGTGGTACTACTCTTTGTTTCAAGATACTCGTGGAATTCTAGATTTTCAAAACAATATAGGTCTTCGAGAAATTCCACTGTAATATTCAAAAAATATAAAAGGTTTCAGAAAATAAAATGTTCTATTTTTAAAGAGAATTCCTGAGAGATGACCAGGGACCTCACATATCACATATTTGAAAAAGATAAGAAAAATTTCCTCACATATATCATAGTTAAACTAAAGATTTATGATCACATAAAAATAAAATAAAATGGTCTGCATGCATAAGAGAACTTTAATAGAGTAAACATATGTGGAGCTCAAATAAATAAAATGATAGATCAATATCAAATATTTTATACTCAAAACTCAGAGTTATAAAACACCGTCAAAACTGCTCCCAAACTATTTCTCTTGGGATTTATGAGAAATATAAAGTATGATACAAACCTTTGAAATTTAAATGCATTTGTCCATAGGACTGGGATTGGGGCTCCCACATACCATAAATAAAATATAAATAAGAAGTAAGTTGTGGAAAGAAGACATGAATAAGTTATTAGATTTCGGTTAATCCTTTCTAGTGAAAGAAGCAGAGTAACTGGATGAAAAAAAAATGATAAAGAAAACAAGATGTGATCAACATTAACTTACTATGATGGCCTCTCTCATTTTTTAATAAAGGTTTTAATTAGAATTTTATTTTTAAAATTTAATTAATTTCCCTTTAAGAGAGGATGAATGTGTTTTAATATCTGGGAATGGTAATAAAATTTTTATCCATTGAAATCATTTCATATGTTATCTTCATTGTCTTATCTTTCCAACGATATAAAATATTTGCAAATCCATTCCCTGGATCTCAAGATATGAGCTCATGAAGTTCAGTTGTCACACAGGCTCATTAAAAAATGAAGTTGACTGATATTTTAACTTTTGAGAATAACATATCACCTTTCAACACTTTAAACCTATACCATCATCTTCTACGTCAAAATAAATTTCCAACAGTATAAAGTTTGCATGATTCTGACACCCGGAGCTCAAGTTATGGCCTCTGCAAAGCTCAAGTTATGGCCTCTGCAATATCATGACTCAACCACCGTCGATCTAATGTCTTGGGGCAATCTCAGCCTTTGATTTCAAATTCATTTCTCCCTCTTTGAAATTTCGACCTTTTATTCATAAATATTATCTCACATTCATTGGGATATCACAAATCTTCATGTTATACAATACTAAGTGTATTATACACTTAGTAAGAAACATGAGAACAAGATTATGGAGCTTAAGAGGTTCAACCTCCCCTTCGAAAATTGATTAAATAATAATATTTTGATCATAATGATATTCCAACCCCACCCAATCAACATATGAGTCAACCATTCACAATTTTACACATGTCATCACCCTATAGGGTAATAATCTTTTACATATACCCAATAATATTGTTCCACATGTCTCAAATTGTATGTTCACACGTGTCTCCAATGTTGAGTTTCCATGTGTCATGACCCCGTTCATTTCCATGTGTCATATTCTCATTCGTTGGTTTTCATGCTTTGGAATAGCTTTAAGAATTTGGATAAGTATGGGAGATGGGACGAGAGTGGAGGAAATAGAGGTGGGTTTGAGGTTTTGCGGGTTCATGGGGGTGAGGGAAAGGAGGTGAGTGAGGGTGGTGAATGAATATGAAAGTTCGACAACCCGTGAACCCAACAAACTCGTAAAATATACTAACTGTTAAAGTTTTGAAAGAGAAGGGGGAAAGGGGAGAAATTTAGGCACCGGAGGTAGAGAGTGTAATATGTAGAAAACGAGTTGGTGGGTGAACGAATGTGAGAAGGTGAGTGATGCAGGAGCATCGCTGGTAAGCATGCAGAGGAAGGACCACTCAACATGTGAGAGTTCTTCCAGAACTTCAACGTCGGCAGTTGCAGCCAATTTTAAAATCTGCCTTAACTCAGCTCTAGAATTTACCTTTGGAGGCATGCTTGAACCAGTGCTGCATTTTACCCTTTGAGGCACGTTTTGAAAATCGTAAACATAGCAGGATTTTCCACTACGGCTCTGGAATGCGATTGAACTAAGATAACGTAGGATGAATTTTAGAGTAGGATAGTAGACAAGGGAAACCCTAGAAATATTTTTGAGTTAAGTAGAAGTTTGTACACTCAAATGGGAGAGTTGCAATACAAAGAGAAATTAGTTGCAAGAGAACTGCAAGTTAGCGGGAGATCTCATTTTTTGAGTTACTATAATTTGAATGTATTTTGTAGCCATTTCAGCACTTGTGAATATAACAGAAGGAAAACTGATCCAAATGTATGGTGTGTGGACTATGTGTGTTTTCTTTTTGTTTCTATTTTCATGATCAAGTGAATGGAACTGTGCATGTTAGTGTTCCAGTTTCAATTGTTTCTCTTCATTTGAAGCTCTACAAGGTGTGCATCGAGCCAGAGAGGAACACAAGGAAATCAGGAGGAATTTCTCTACGAGAAATCTTGTGGATCTGAGTTATCAAAATCCCTTAGACATAAGGAGTGCGCAGGAAATCGAAGTCTGAACTAGACAAAGCTCAAGAGGAATAACATTTTGGGAAAGTGTTATCGAGACCCAGGAACTCATTTCCTGAGATAAGCGAAGGTCAAAACCTTTGAGGACTTAGAAAATCTTCTAAGTCAGGGAGATTAAAATCTTAGGAGGAAGAGTGTTGTTGGCTGTCAAATCACAGAGGAAGGTCGACAGTCGTCTGATTCAAGACAAATACGCAAGATTTGACGTCGCGTACGTCTATGGGGAAATCCACAAAAGTTTGAACGGATGGTGGAGAGTTTACAGGGAGAGTCGCAAACTCCCATGAGCCGTTGGGTCAAGCAGAGTTGCGGGAAGGTTAACAGGGAAGATATTTCAACACTCGGCCCTCAGAAGGAATAGTAACCATTGATTCCCAATAGATCTGAACCGCTGGTCCATTTTGTGATATCTGTTATCGCGAGTTAAGGGGGGACAAAGGTCCTTGAATCCCAAAACCCTGAACCCTGAAATAACGATTGACTAAGACGAGATCAGGACCATCGGATCTTTGGAGGCTTAGAGCCGTTGATCCACAGTGAGGGAGTGTTTTGGCATTTCGACGATCGGGTGGAGGAGTGAATCGATTTTGTGCAGGGAAAAGTCATGAAACGTGAAATGCCGAAATAATCATAGTCGTTGGTACAAGAGAGGTCTGATCCGTAGATCTCATGTCATAGTGATTTCAGCATTCGTGACTTGGAGGAGTCAGGCGCCTTGTATCACAAGGTTCCAATATCGCGAACTGCAACGTGATTTTTGTGGTAGAGATTGTGGTAACAAGTGTGTTATCACTTGAGTTGGGGAAAAGGGAGGAGCTAACCTCCGTTATCCCTCATCGGAGTTTCGAGACTTGGGGGAGCCAAGGATTCATCGTATTGGAAAGACCGGGGTCGCGAAATGTGGCGTGCCTTTTGGGCCAAGTCTGTGGTCGTGCCCATGGTCATGAGGAGTGGAGAGAATGAGCCTAACACTTGGTCGCATAGGCAAACACAGAGAAGGACCTATGGGTTTGAAGAGGGAGGTTCCATCTCGCAACCAAAAGAGCCATTTCGACCCCGAACCATAAGATCCTGACCAGGAGGTTGCACAACCCTTAGGAGGGATAGGGGGTCTGCATCAGGTGGTATTAGAGCTGCTTGTTCTTTGTCTGTAGACTTCAGGTGAAAGAGAAAGAGGAAGAGATAGAGAAATCAGAGTTGTACTCTGTGTGTGACAAGCAGTCAACACAATGCCACCAAGGAGACGAGAGGCACCTTTAGAAAACTGTGTTGTAGAGAGGGAGATGCGAGAACTTCACGCCAGATTGGAAACAATGGAAGTAGCGCAGAGAAGAGAACCTGGCGCTAGAGACATCAATGAAGTAGAAAGTGAAGAAGTTGAAGTTGAAGAAGCTGCAGGAGAAGACGCTGTAGAGGAACGTTTGTTGAAAGCAGCTGCCAGACTGGGAGGCAGAGCTAAGATAGAGGTTCCCATGTATGAGGGAAAACTATATGCTGAAGAATTGTTGGATTGGATAAGATCCATGGACATACACTTTGATTATGAAGACGTCGATGAGGAGAAGAAGGTGAAGCAGGTAGTCACTAGGTTAAAAGGACATGCAACCCTGTGGTGGGATGAACTACAGGCTGAGAGAAGAAGCAAAGGAAAATAGAGGATAAAGAGTTGGGACATAATGGTAGCCAAGATGAAGGCTAAGTTCATGCCCAAATATTATCAGATAAGTCTATTCAGGAAGATACTGAACCTGAGACAGAAAGGGATGACAGTTAAGGAGTACACTGAAGAGTTCTATCGGTTGAACATTAGAACTAGACAACGGGAGAGAGATGAAGAGAAAGTCGCCAGATATATAAATGGCTTGAGATATGAGATCCAGGACGAGATCAACATGATGTTAGTCAGAACCGTGGAGGATGCTTATCAATTTGCGCTGAAGGCAAAGGAGAATATGACCAGAAAAAAAATTCGACGAGGAAGAGGTAAAGGCTCAGTCCCAAGCAAAAGAAAGGGATTTAACCATGACAGAGCACATCAGTCTAGGGATGAGGTTGAGAAACCACACAATCACTTGAAACGAGGAGGAAGTTCACGAGAAAGATAGGGTGGTGGAAGAAAATCTTCTAGAGGAAGAGACAGAGGAGGAGTAAGATGCTATGCCTATGGAAAGACAAGACACATGTCTTGGGAATGCCCTGAGAAGAAGAAAGGAGGAGGAGAAGCTCACATTTCAAAAGCCCATCAAATAAATATTGAAGCAGAGGTAGCAGAGGATGGAGCATCCCTAATGTTGAGAAAAGTTCTCTTGAAACCAGAGGCAGAAATTGAAAGGCCAGTGTAGATAAAGAGTCTCTTCAGGACAGCTTGCAAGACTAACGACAAAGTATGCAAGGTGATCATTGACAGTGGGAGAACTGAAAACCTAGTATCCACAGAGATGGTGGAGAAATTGGAGCTGAAGACAACTACACATCCAAAGCCATTCAAGGTCTCATGGTTGCAAAAAGGACACCAGGTAACGATTACTAAACAATGCTTGGTTGAAATGAAGATAGGAGGTTATAAAGATGAAATCATGTGTGATGTAATCCCCATGGACATATGCCATATTCTGTTGGGAAGACCATGGCAATTTGACATAAATGTCATTCATGATGGGAGGAAAAACACATATACATTAGAGAAGAATGGTAGGACGCATATGTTGCTGCCAATGGAGGAGAAGGGAGTAAAGGAGGAAGCCAACACAAGCATACTTCTCATGAGTGGGAAGGAACTCGTAAAATAATTCAAGGAAGAAACGAAGATGTAGTTCACTATGGTGAGGAAGCCCAGAGTCATCCTTACGAGTACATCAAATATTGGACTTGCCTGGAGAAGTTCATGAGTTGCTGGATAATTTTGTTGATATAGTGGTGGATGAGCTGCCAAACTCATTGCCTCCCATCAGGAGTATCAATCATCATATCGACTTGATACCAGAAGAAAGTCTGCCAAAAAAAGCAGTGTACAGATTAACACCTCGAGATAATGAGGAGGTGAAGAACTAAGTCCAAGAATTGCCAGACAAAGGTTTGGTTAGAGTAAGTTTGAGCCCATGTGCAGTACAAACTATGTTGAGCCCAAAGAAAGATGGAGGATGGAGAATGTGCACAGACTTGAGAGCCATCAACAAGATCACCATCAGGTACAAATTTTCTTTACCAAGAATGAATGATTTAATGGATTGCTTAAGTGGAGAAAATTTCTTTTCTAAGATAGATCTGAAAAGTGGATATCACCAAATCAGGATGAGAGAAGGTGATGAATGGAAAACAACCTTTAAGACAAACGAAGGTCTATATGAGTGGCTGGTTATGCCATTTCGCTTAAAAAATGCCCTGAGTACTTTTATGAGGTTGATGAAGGAAATTATGAAAGATTTCATTGGCAAGTTCGTGGTTGTATATATGGATGATATACTGATCTTTAGTAGGACTAAAGAGGAGCATTTAAGGCACCTAACGCTAGTAATGAGGAGGCTACATCAGGAGAAGCTACTGATCAATTTGAAGAAGTCCTCTTTTATGAAGACATAAATCATTTATTTGGGTTTCATGATCCCTTCGAATGAACTGAAGATGGATCCAGAGAATGTGAAAGTGATCAGAGAATGGCCGTCACCAAGAAGCATGTTCGAGGTAAGGAGCTTCCATGGATTAGTGAGCTTCTATAGGAAGTTCATTAGAGACTTCATTGGAATTTGTGTGCCAATGATGGATACAGTGAAGAAGTGGCACAAGTCCTTTAAATGGACAGAGAAGGCCGAAAGGAGCTTCAATATACTAAAGGAGAAGATAACAAAATGACCAATTCTGATCTTGCCAAATTTTGAGAAGGCATTTCGGGTAAGATGTGATGCAAGTGGAGTTGCAATAGGAGCAGTTTTGAGTCAGGATAATAGACTTGTTTCCTATTTCAGTGAGAATCTAAATGAGACTAAGAAGAAATACTCCACATATGACAAGGAGTTCTATGCCATAATTCAAGCATTGAAGAAATGGAGGCATTATCTTGTCTTGCAATAGTTTGTATTGTATAGCGATAACCAAGCTTTAAAATTCATAACCAAATAGGAAAAATTGAATCAGAGGCATGCAAAATTGGTTGAATTTATGCAAAATTTTACTTTTTTCATAAAACATATTGTTGGGAATGCTAACAAGGTTGCTAATGCGTTAAGCAGGAGATGTTTGATCATGCAGGAATTCTAGGTGAAGACCTTGGGGTTTGAACACCTTAAGGGATTGTATCATGATGATGCATATTTCAAGGAGGATATGAAGCATGTGCTAATACTGTGTTGAGAAATAGAAGTCATTGGATAGAGTACATGATTCAGGAAGGACTATTGTTAAGAGGAAATCAATTGTGCATGCCAAAATTCTCAATAAGGAATAATCTTCTGAAGGAAAAGCACAATGGAGGATTGGTTGGACATTTCGGCCATGATAAAATGTTTTCACAGTTGAGAAACTCATACTATTGGCCAGGTATGAGAACAAAGGTGATAAATTTTGTGAACAGATGTAGAATCTGCCAACATGCAAAGGGGAAAAGACAAAACATTGGGTTGTATCAACCATTGCCAATACCAGAGAGTCCTTGGGATGAAATAAGCATGGATTTTGTGTTGGGATTGCCAAGAACACAAAGAGGATTCGATTCCATATTTGTGGTGGTGGATAGATTTTAAAAGATGACACATTTCATCCCATGCCAGAATACCAGTGATGCAACGCATGTTGCAAATATGTTTTTCAAAGAAGTTGTGAGACTTCACGACCTACCCAGGAGAATTGTCTCAGATAGAGACACAAAATTTGTTGGTCACTTTTGGAGGACATCGTGGAAGAATATGGGGATGGATTTGTTCTTCATCTCAGCTTATCACCCTCATACATATGGGTAGACTGAAGTGGTAAATAGAAGTTTGGGGAATTTATTAAGGAGTCTAGTTACTGAACATCATAACTAGTGGGATCAGATTCTGGCACAAGAAAAATTTGCATACAATGATTCACCAAATAGGAGCACTGGAAGAAGCCCATTCCAAATATTATATGGAATTCATCCAAGGGGACTATCTAAGTTGAGAGACTTGGAACAGGGTGAGATCAGGAGCGTTGGAGCAGAGGATTTTTCTATGGAGATGGAGAAACTCCATAGCTAGATCAAAGAACAGTTGGAGAGTTATAACCAGAAATACAAGCACATATCTGATCAACATCGGAGGGAACTTCAATTTTAAGTAGCAGATCATGTTTTATCACATCTTCGGAAGGAACATTTCCCTAGAGGAACATACAACAAGTTGAAGATGAAAAAGATAGGACCCTGTAAGATCTTGAGGAAGTTTGATGCAAACGTCTATGAGATTGAGTTGCCAGATGGGGTGGGCATTTCACCCATATTCAATCTTTCAGACCTGTATCCTTACAGGAAATATGACATGGAAGGGTCAGAAGATCAAGGAAAGATTCAGTGGGAGAAACAAATGCCTGTGGAAAAAAAGCCACAGATGGAGAAAATTGTTGATCAGAGGATTGGCAAGAAGAGCATAAGGAAAACCTATTTTGAGTATCTAGTCAAATGGAAGGGACACCCAATCGAATATGCCAGTTGGAAAAATGAAGTTGCTATCTAGAAGCAGGGAAAATCAGTAGAGGAGCTCATGGACATGAGTCCATGAATTCTTTTCAAGGGGAGTATGATGCAGGAGCATCGCTGACAAGAACGCAGAGGAAGGACCACTCAACACGTGAGAGTTCTTCCAGAACTTCAACGTTGGCAGTTGCAGCCAATTTTGAAATCCTCTTTAACTCGACGCCGAAATTTACCTTTGGAGGCACGCTTGAACTAGTGCCACATTTTACCCTTTGAGGCACGTTTTGAAAATCGTAAACAGAGAAAGAGTTTCCACTACGGCTCTGGAATGCAACTGAACTAAGATAGAGTAGGATGAATTTTAAAGTAGGCAAGTAGCCAGGGGAAACCCTATAAATATTTTTGAGTTAAGTAGAAGTTTGTACTCCCAGATGGGAGAGCTGCAATACAGAGAGAAATTAGCTGCAAGAGAACTGCAAGTTAGCAGGAGATCTCAGTTTTTGAGTTACTGTAATTTGAATGTATTTTGTAGCCATTTCATCTCTTGCGAATATAACAGAAGGAAAACTAATCCAAATGTATGGTGTGTGGACTGTGTGTGTTTTCCTGTCGTTTTTGTTTTCATGAGCAAGTGAATAGAACTGTGCATGTTAGTGTTCCAGTTTCAATTGTTTCTCTTCATTTGAAGCTTTGCAAGGTGTGCATCGAGCCAGAGAGGAACGCAAGGAAATCGGGAGGAATTTCTCTACGAGAAATCCTGTGGATCTGAGTTATCGAAATCCCTTTGACGCAAGGAGTGCACGGGAAATCAAATTCGGAACCAGACAAATCTCAAGAGGAATAACACTTTGGGAAAGTGTTATCGAGACCCAGGAACCCATTTCCCTGGATAAGCGAAGGTCAGAACCTTCGAGGACTTAGAAAATATTCTAAGTTGGGGAGATTAAAAGCTCAGGAGGTAGAGCGTTGTTGGCCGTCAGATCACGGAGGAAGGTCAATAGACGTCTGATTTGAGACAAATATGCAAGATTTTATGTTGTGTATGTCCAGTGGGGAAATCCACAAAAGTCTGAACGGATGGTGGAGATTTTATAGGGAGAGTCGTGAAATCCCACAAGTCGTTGGATCAAGCGGAGTTGCAGGAAGGTTAACAGGGAAGACCTTTCAACGCTCGGCCCTTAGAAGGAATAGTAATTGCCGATTCCCAATATATCTGGACCGTTGGTCCATTTTGTGATATTGACTATCGTGAGTTATCCCAAAACAATGAACCCTAAAATAGCGATCCACCAAGACGAGATCAAGACCATCAGATCTATGGAAGCTTAGAGCCATTGATCTGCAGCGAGGGAGTGTTTCGGCATTTCGGCGACCGGGTGGAGGAGTGAACAGATTTCATGCAGGGCGAAGTCGCAAAATGCGAAACGACGAAATAATCGTAGCCATCGGTCCAAGAGAGGCCTGAGCTGTAGATGTTGCATCATCATGATTTCGGTGTTCGTGACTTGGAGGGGTCAAGCACCTTGTATCACAAGGTTTCGATATCGCGAACCGCGACATGATTTTCATGGTATAGCTGTGGTCACGTGAGTTGGGGAAAAGGGAGGAGCTAACCTTCGTTAGCCCTCATCGGAGTTTCAGGACTTGGGGGAGCCAAGGACTTGTCATATTGGAAAGCCCGGGGTCGCGAAATGTGGCACGTCTATTGGGCCAAGTCTGTGGCCTTTCCCATGGTCACGAGGAGTGGATAGCACGAGCCTAGAGCTTGGTCGCGCAGGCAAACAAAGAGAAGGACTTGTGGGTTTGAAGAGGGAGGTTCCATCTCGGAACCAGAAGAGCCATTTCGGCCCCGAACTAGAAGATCCTGACCGGGTGGTTGTGCAACCCTTAGGAGGGATAGGGGGTCTACATTAGTGAGGGAATGTATGAGTCTTCCAACCTGCGAACTCGATGGGGAAATGAGAGGGGGAAGGGAAATAGAGTATAGCGAGTCCGACCGACCGCCATACTCAAAATAAAATGAAGTATGGAATGTGGGGAGCATGGAAGATAAATGAAGTGTGGATTATTACGGTGGATTTATATGAGAGGAGTATTTTTAAAATAGGCTAAGTGTTGAATAATATGGAAGAGAGGTGAAGAGAGGAGAGGATAACACTTAGAAAAATTTCAAGAGGAGATGGTTCAAGAGAAAAGATGATCCAAGATAATCCCAAGTTCCAAGAAATGAAAGGTTCCATTATGGTTTTGAAAGATGGCCATGGTTCCAAGACATGGTGTGGGTCCATGAAAATGATCATGGTTCCACAAATTCTTATTTCCAAGAAAATTAGCTTTTCCACATGGAAGAATTGTTTTTTGGGCAGTTGAACAAAAATTTGGGTATCTTGAGCATACAAACTCAAATTCTCGATTCGAAAAATGCATGGTGAAGCTGAGATCGAGGAATATACAAGGAACTTATAATAGTTCCAAATTTTTCATCTTCTGATATCATTTTTTTTATTAATCCAAGAGAAGGAAAATATATATGACCAAATTTTGGACAACAAGTTTGTACAACCCGTGAAGTTCATAGGGAACTTGCTAAAACAACTTAAGATTAAATAACTATTTATGGATTTCATTTACTGCATGGAATACATATAAATAATTTGCTAGTGTATATAATAATGTGCCAGGTGTCAAAATCTATCTTTGAGAATTCAATTAGGGCGTTGTCTAACTGTTCTACATTTTTATCTTTTTTGTCGGAATCCGGCCACATAAATTTGCACGAAATCACAATTTTGTTGATGTTTAAATTGCATTTAATGAGAAATTAACTATTTACTCCCATTAACCCTAATTAATTACAAAATACTAACTTTTTCCATGCCTTGAAAATGTCTGTCCTTCATGCCCAACGTCTGCATCACATTGCGTAACGTTGAAATTAAGGAAAGCCATTTATTCGCAGATGGCATGTATTTAATAGAACATTACACTAAACTATTAGCGTTGTTGGGAATTGTATTAGGAGTAATTTTGGTGTAGGGAGCTTGAAATGAAATCTACCAATAGGGACTGGTTTGGCTTAGCTTGCTTAGCAGTTAATGGGGTCGTCGTCGTTGTCCTCAACGATCATAGTTGAGATCCATGGTTTCCACAGACTTTATGAAAATGGAATGGTTGAACGCTTGGTCGATCAATGTATGGTCCCCCTTCTTTACAACTCATTGATTATTTGGAAGGAGTGGCATCCAAAGACCCGGTGATCGATCCTCAAACAGGCATATTCGTTCATCTCTAGCTCCCTCGCCTAGAGACCGAGGATGTAGAAGGAAGAGTCACGTTGCTTGTGTATGTTCATGGAGGAGTTTTTTGTATCAAATCATTTGCCTCACCACCTTGTGACAACTATATCAACAAGGGAAGCCACCCAAAATGACTCCCTGTCGACCATGATGGACATACTTCCAAATTCCTTTGAGGCATCGAAACCAAGACAAAACTGGAGAATAGAACCCACTAAAATTACATTTGAAGATGTTAAATAAAGTTTTCAAAGCCCACTATCACCTGTGCAATAACAGGTTCAATTTAACCACCAATAATAATAATAATAATTAAATATTTAAAAAAAAATTAAAAATTTCGACAGTACAAAGTTTAACTTTAGAAGATGGAAAAAAATTATGGTCAACATTGAAGTAATAGGAATTCAACAAAATTATCAAATACTATATACCATGTCGTGAGTGACAGGTATAATAACAACTTTCATTAACTCACAAGATCCCAAATTCAAGAGTCAAGATAAGATCCTAATATAAACAATAGTATGATGCATTCATGGATGAATATATTATGTGTTGAAACTTCATAAAGTAAATAATCAATCGACAAAGTAAAAATTAAAATACGTCATAAAGATTCAAAACATCAGTAGATTTATCAATTGCAATGCCAATGCCACCATCCCCATCAATTGCATCCTATAGGTCCTCATTCAAGATACTCTCAAGAATGAAGGGATTTTATGAGATCTAGGAGGAGCAAAAAGAAGAGTTGTACTTATATCAGGAAACCATATTCTCTTTTCCACTCCCAATTTTGTAAGTGAATAGACATATGCTTGTGACATAAATCATAGAAAGGATATCAAAATAATGGTTATTTATGTTTAGTTTCAAACTTATTCATAGATCTTTATTTGAGTCCCATCGATCTATTTTTGTGGTGTTCAATAGTTGAACATTAATAAAATGATCTTCTTTTATGTATGCATATAAAGTTGATTATCAGTTTGTGCTAAATATTTATAAATAATCACGTCTTTATCAATTTTTTTGGAAAACGTATCTGAAAAGGAATGGATAACATATCTGATAAATATTTATAAATAATCATATATATTTTTTTTTTTTTTTGGAAAACGTATCAATAAAGGAATGGATAACATATACTATTTAAAAGAACTATTTTGTAAACGCTGCCTCCGTTACGACTAGGAAAGAGAAGCATAGAAGGTGTTTTTTTTTTTTTTTTAACATTAGCAAATTAACGTCAACAATATAATCATAGAAACACAAATCAATGACATCATAATTAATGGAATTACAAGCGTCTCATCGTCATAATCAAATAATGTCGCATAATCAACTAACATTAAGAAAGGAAACGCAAGATCAACTCATCACGATCAACTGGAATCATCATTACTTTTAATCTCTCAACTCATCACATAAATATAGTCATCGACAAACACAAGGATAACATAAGATAACATAACAATAACACGAATATCGTGAAGATAACATAAGGATGGAATAAAGATACTACCCGCCCAACCTACCCTACTAGGTTAGGACCTCCAGGACACATAAGAAACGCTCAAGCCCATGTTCCAATTGATTTTAACCATTTAAGGTCTCAGGGTTGGTGATTGTTCTGAGGAACAAGGAGGTGTCTACATCCCACTAACACAATCAAGTCTAGATAACTATGGTAACTCAAAAACATCAACTATAATCAATGACACAATAGTGTTCTAATAGCCATTCACACATCACAAAAAGTCCAAGGCACAAGAGGATTTAATTACTAAATCAATCATACAATGACATAAGTCAAGGCACAAAGTAATCAACTTTATTTATTCTCAAGGGGAAAAATCATACATCTATTTATTCAAGGTGCGAAAATTTACCACAAACATACATCGTTATCATTGCCACAAATTCCACCATGAAGCATCCCAACATAAATCACAATTAACTAGATCATCATTCTCACCAAATCATCATTTTTCAGATACAACAAGATATTCTATCACACTTAGAAATATTCAAGCAATAAATGAGTGTAAATGAGTAAGACGATAATTCATATGAATAATGAATCAAGCACATAATTACAATCTAATCTCATGTAGATTAACTATTCATTTCATATTAGGGATATCTGCTAGGAATATGTAAGGAAAATCCCAATTTACAATTTCATTATGAGAACCCATAAGAAGATCAATACCTTAAATCTAACACCACTTCTCATTATGTATCCAATTAAAAACTAATAAAAATCATTTATAACTAGAAACTAATATGAAGTCAACTGCTTGCGCATCACTCCTTAAGAACTAAGATGGTCAATCATAAAACAATATGGAAGGAATCCAATGCTAACTTTACACTTCTAATGCATAATCACTATAAGAAAATTTTCCACTAAATAAGGATAAAGGAGATAATTCATAAACTAAATTTCATACCCAATCTAAGACCTGAGGAGTTCATGACATATTAGGGTAATATAATGAGGGCTTTAAATGCCCTCTCGCATATCCATTGTTTAAGGGATGGAGGAAGACCCAAGTCAAACAATTTCATGGAAGGGAAAATTAGGGAAGCCCAATCTCATTTAATTCAACAAGGATTCAATCTATCTTTAACCTCCAAAATATTGGGCCTTTAACCCAATACGCAAGTCATTAATCAATTCATGTAAGCCCTCGATCTATCAAAATGTCAAGTCATCCTCCAAATAATAGTCATTTGTCAAGCAACACCAATAGTGTCTAACATCGAGGCAAGCATCCAATATGTGCCCATCCAAAAGTTAGGCACCAAGGGAGAACCCACAAGTCAATGAGTATTCAACTATGTGCCAAACTGGGCTGATCTCTCATCGAGCCCTATCCTCACTCATACAATCGAGTGCTAGGGACATCGACATCACAAGCACCGAGAGTCTAGGAAACTATGAGTAACACTCACACAAAGTGTCAAATAAGTGGAGGATCCCACAAGGAGCCAAGGCTACGCACTACTGTCAACCATAAAAATGATAC
>JZKD02S2160917.1:19105-31960 GCA_000966675.3 Picea glauca
TAGTGTTTGGTTTATTGTCTTGGCATTGGATTGGCTATGGTTCTTTGATTATTTTCTGGTCTAGCATCATGGTAGTTTGTCTCTCGTAGAGAGAGTTATTCTGGTATTGTACTTAGTTATTGAATCTATATTAAAGAAGTTTTGTTGGGTTTTCTTCCCCTTGAGGGTATCCCGGGATAAATGCTTGTGTACTCTGTGATCTTGTTTCTTTCAATAAGATCCTTATTATAATATTGTTATAACTGTAATAATTACTATTGAACCCGGGATTAATAATAACAGCTTAAGCAAGAAACTTAACAATAATCCAATGGACAAGCAAGTTAAGCTTGTTGTCCCTAATTACAGCAGTAAGCAAGAGTATATATCAGCAAGAAAGATAACCAATTACTGCAGATTTAACCATCAAAATTGTCAAATAATTATTGGACAATGAAGTGTTAAAACCAATCACAACTTTCCAATACTTGAGCATGAACTTTGGCAGTAAGTTTGGGCTGCCAAATGAAGTTATCAGCGAAGTTTTAGAGCAGCCTTATGGCTGTAGCAAACAATTGCTACAGCAGCAAGTTCCAACCATAGAAATCAACAAATAAACCATTAGAAATATAGCCAATAACCAGTAGAACAGAAATCTAGGCTTCGAAGTCAATTTCCACAGTTGAAAAGTGAGTAAATGATGAAAGTGAGTGAAGTTTGCTGCAGCCCTAATGGCTGTAGCATTTAAACTATTGAAGCAATGAAATCCTTGGCTAAAAGGGTATGCCCTTAGGGCACAAGAGAGCTTATCACATGTAGAAAATAATCCAACTTGAACAAGATTGATATCTCACTAAATCACGTTTACCAAGGCAAACAATTTATTTCTCCAATGCAAAATTTCAGATTAGTGCCTTTAAAAATTGGGTGAATGGAGTCTTTAAAACATAGGTTAGATCAAGAAAAACCCTAGGGGTGTAAATCCTCTTACTCCCTAGGGTATTATAATCCAACTAGGGTAAATCTAGGAAGATGTACACACTCGTACTTCTCCTAGAAACCCTTACAAAAATTGGCTTATAAACTTAGCAAATAAAATGAAGCTTGATGGAGGGTGTATACAACATACTCCTCTTAGGGTTTCAACCAACAATGACCAAGAACAAGCAAGAAATAACTAACAATTGCAGATTTTCCTTACCAATTCCAAGAAAGATGCAAGATCAAACCCTAGTTCACCAAGCAATTACCATTCAAGAGCAAGTAAAGAAGCCTCCAAGAGGTGCACACCACCTTAGCTCAAGCATTCACCAAGATATATCACCAAAATTCATTTGAAAGAGAGAGAGATACCAAAATGCCCAAGTAGGGCAAAAATTTCAGCCAAGTATCCTTCTCCACAAGGGAGAGCTATGTTAAAATGAGATCTTATGATCTCTTATTTATACAAAATCTCTTCAAAATAGTTTGTCCACATAATATTAGGGTAAACCACAAGACTAAGGGTCAACAACCCTAATCTTTCCCCTTTTACAAAATAATATTAAACAATTCACTTAAAATTTGCTTTTACACAAGAAGAAACCCTAATTCAAAGTGATGTCACCCCTTTGGGGAACGTTTTGGCACTAAGAGCAAGTCATTGGTGTTGGAGGTCTAGTTAGGCTTCTCAAAGCCACATGTCAAACATCCAAGTCACTTCCTTCATGTTCAAATCCTCAACCTACTCAAAACGTCCTTGTGCCAATGCATATCAACCTCACCACCAAACCCTAACCCCCCTAGGTGACGTCATGCCTCTAAAGGTGACGTTTTGCCTCTCCTAGGAAAAACTTTTGGCATGTGGGGGCTAGATTATGTTGTCCAAGTCATCCTCTAGGCCTTCAAGGTTTCATCTCTCTCATCCGACATGCGGGCCCTTGGCATCCACCTGTGGGCTTCAAGCCCCATGGAATCCCAAGCTAGGCTTGTTCTTCCAAAATTGTCCACCAACTAGATCCTGCAAAGGCAAATAAGCACGCCCTCCAAGGGTCTCAAGTCAAAATATCATGATAAATAAATCAAGTCAATAAATGAGCCACCTAAGCATGTGCATCAAAGATTACCCTGTCAAACAATTAAGTGCTCAAAGACATTATGCGACTTGCCAAGCTTGGATATGGGAGGGTCGACGAGGTGCCCTATTGGGTAGATCTTGTCCTAGGTCAGGGAGTGTTCCCAAGAGATCCCTCTCTAAGCCATGTAAAGTGGATGAAGTGGTTAAGGGTCAAGACTCAATAGGCATGGGATTCATGACATACAAGGGGTTGTAGTGTCTCATTCATGGGTTCCTTTGTAGAGGGTGTGTGGCACCTTCGTTTACAATGCAATTTTTCCAAGCCCATCGTTTTGTCATTCTTTGTTTCTTTCAAATTTTAGGGACAAGTTGAAATCCACTGTCCTGGTGTGGTGTCCAGATAATGACAGTGTTACTCACAAACACCTAGTCGAAATGAGAAGGTTGGCTCGTGATGAGACCCCCTTTCTCTCGGCCATGCAACTGAGAGCCATTACCCTGGCTTGGTGACCAGATGGTGGTAATGTCATACCACTAAATATCCATGATCATGATAGGTCAGCTCGTGATGAGACCTCCTATCCTCCAACTAACCCTTTAAGCATTCTTAATCATTACTCTTGTGGGTCCCCCTTTTCTTACAGATAAGCGTTTCATTACTTTCTTGGGGGATCCTTGTGCGAAGCATCTAGAAGGTTTATACGTAGGCTTTTATCTTTTACCCAACAGCAATCCCTCTGGGCCTTCAGTCCCTTCTTTGCATAGAATGAGGGGCAACCCCTTCTTGGGTCAATACACCCTAAAATCCCAAGAGATAAGGAAACGGGGGAAAATAATGATGGAAAGTGGTAAGTAAGGTCGAAAACGGTACGATGGCTCTTCAAGGGAGTTCCTGGTAGCAAACCCATCCCCAACGAAGACCACTTACTAGGGCACAATGTCAACCACCAAGATGAGCAGGGAAAAAGGCATAATGTCCAAGCATATGTCATGAAATCTAAAGCAATCTACGATACAACATACTCAAATGCCTCAAATATTGAAATGACACTTACCATAATATTTGACTTGTACCTCATGGAGCAAGGCCCATTGCCTCCCGAAAGCCAGCTAGTGTGGTGGATGCCATCTGAAAATCTACAACCTTTGTGGTGGTGAGAACAGTCTCCATCTGTGCAAAAAGGATACTGCTAGTCATGTAGTCTCTCAACACTCCATATCTGCAACCTGAGGGCCTCGAGACATTTTCTCCTTAGTTATCCCACAAAATGTGGATAACATGGCCATAGGTTTGCAGTCCTCCATCTAAAACCTCTTTGGGATCTGAACTACATACTTACCCTACCAAGGAAGATCTCCCTTGGGCTTCTCTGCACTTGTCAGAAACAAGTCGTCTACATACAACACCAAAATGAACAAATTAGTCTGAACAAATATGTAATATAAGTTAGAATCTACTTCTCGTTTGGCGAAGCCCATACTCTGGAGGTATCCATCGATCCTGGATTACCATGCTCTCGATGCCTACTTGAGTCCATACAAGGCTTTCTTAAGCCTACACACATGGGACTCCTTCCCACTTACCTCAAAGCCTTGAGGTTGCTCTATGTACACTTCTTCCTCAATGATCCCATTAAGGAAAGTTGTCTTCACATCCATCCAATGTATCCTCCATCCCATAAATGAAACCATGGACATAACTACTCTAATGGAAGTGTACCTGGCAACTAGAGTAAATGTCTCCTCGTAGTCCACTCCCTCTAGCTAGGAGAACCCTCTCACCACAAACCTCACTTTGAACTTCTCAACGCTACCATCCCCAGCATGTTTGATCCTGTAGAGCCACTTGGAACTCACAATTGACTTCCCCTTCGATCTTGGCACTATGTCCCCAACATTATTCTTCATGATGGAGGTGTACTCCACCATGGCATCCCACCATACTTGATGGTTTGTTGCCTCCTAAAAACTAGAAGGCTTAGAATCTAGAATGTTGCTCATCAATGCCATACAGTTTGGAAACTTCTTTCGAAATCAGCTCTCTCTAAATGTGCTCCTAGGAGTCTCAACATGCTCCTAAGCATCCCTCAATGTTTGACTAAACCATCAAGGTCTCCTGAAAGAATTGGAAGGGCCTCCTATCTCCCCTTATTCACCTAAAGGTTGTTGTATTGCTCTGTAAATCACTCGTGGCCCCAGCTCAACCTTCGAAACTTCCTGCCCCCCATCCTCTGCCACTGGAGTAGGCTCATGAAACTTCCTGGATGCAAAGTCTTCCTCAAACTTTACATACCCACTTACTATTGTCTTCCTCTGCTCTGGAATATAGACCCTGTAAGCCTTTGAAGTCTCACTGTAACCCACAAACAAACCCTTCCTATTGGAGGGTTCCAACTTGGTCCTCTTCTTTACTGGTACATGGATATAAACTAGACAACCAAAGACGTCGAAATGACTCATTTCTGACTTTACACCAGTGAATGCCTCCTATGGTGTCTTTTCCTCCAAGATCTTGTGAGGCCACCGATTCTACATGTAGACGGTTGTGTTACATGCCTTTTCCCAAAGAAACAAGGGCAAGTCCTAGTCATATATCATGGCCTTAATCACCCCTAAGATGGATCAATTCTTTTATTCTACAACCCCATTCTATTGTGGGTTGTACAAAACTATCATCTCCCTCTTGATTCCTACCTCCTTGCAGAAACCCTCGAACTCCTTGGAGGTATACTCTCCCCCATTGTCTGATCTCAAGACTTTGATCTTCTTCCTTGCTTGGTTTTCAACTAGAGCTTTGAACTCTTAAAACCTGCTAAAGACCTCATCATTGGTCTTTAAGAAGTATATCCAAGTCTTGCGAGAGAAATCATCAATAAAGGAAACATAATACATGCTTTGTGTCATTGACGCCACTGACATCGGTAAACAAACATCCAAATGTACTAGGTCTAGAATCCCCATAGATTTATGCTCGTTGCTTGGGAAAGCAGCCTTGGCATGCTTGCCAACCGTGCACCCTTTGCATACACCATGTTGCTCAATACCGAATTCTGGAAGACCTATGACTATCTCCCTCAGAATAGGAAACGCCCCATAATGCAGGTGCCCCATCCTCTTGTGCCACAACTTGCACAAGATATCACTGTTATGCACCAAGGCTCAAACAGGTTCACCCTGCAACCTATACAAATTTTCTCTAACCCCTACCACCTAAGTTATATCCGGGCTAGATTCCTTCGATTTGATGAGGACTTCCTCATTCTTGAACTCCACTGCAAAGCCCTTATCTTCCATAACCAAAACTGAAAGAAAATTCTTCTCGAGACCTGGTAGAAACAAGACATCGTGAAAATCTAAAGAATTACCTCACTCGAGTTGGAAGGGAATTGTACCAACTCCTGCTACTAGGTACTTGGCATCATCATCAAACTCAACCTATACTCCTGAGTCCTCCTTATTCAAACTAGAAATCAACTATCGCGTTGATGTCATATGTTGAGATACCTCGATGTCCACATACCATGCATTCCTTGGAATCGTGTTGGTAAAAAGGCAAGATACCAATGAGAAATCCTTCTCGAACATGGAAGCAAAGGTCGCTACCTACTTCTGTTTCTGCTTCCCTTTACCCTTCTTTTTATCTAGACACCGTGATGCATAATGACCATGCTTATGACAACTAAAGCACTTGATTTTACTCAAGCCCTCCTTTCCTGGCTATGAGTTTCACTCCTCACTCTATCCCTTACCCTTGTTGGGTCCTCCTTTACCTCTACCCTTATTTAACTGACCAAATTAAGCTAAGTTCTCATCACCATCCTTCTTGTCGGCCTTTGACTCCATCCAAGTCTCCTCTTGGATACAATGATCCTAAAGCCTCTCAAAGTTAGGAAGCTTTTCCCAAGCGCAAATACCTATGACAAATGGTTCCCATGAAGTTGGGAATGAATTCAATGTCATATTCACTAGCTTCGCATCTTCAACCTTCTCCCCAACTATTGCAAGTTGATCACAAATCTATGTGATCCTCATAAGGTAACTGGTGACTATGTATGATCTGGTCATTGTTGAAGTTTTTTTACTTGTACAGCTAGCAGTTACGGTTCTTCTTTATTATTATAATCATTTAGCACATTAGTTGCATAAATAAGATCATTGAAGGAGAGGCAATCACAGAAACAATAGAGACACGCAGATTATCCTGGGAAACCCTCATGGGGAAGAAAACCCAGCAAAAACTTCCTCAATATAGATAGACCAAAGACCGAACAGAAGATCCTCCTCTACTCCTTCACTAGGAAGAGTAGTGCACCATTTGACCAAGAAATATCAAGAGATAGACCAAAAACCCTCCTTGATGTCACCCCTAGTTGCAGTAGGTTCTCCTCCAAGACTTGTGCACTGCAGAGCCAAGTGTGTGTGTGTCCAAATGAGGCATTGGCCTCTCTTATAAATAGTGGTATGGCCAGCCTATAATTAGGTCTGGGCCGACCTATCATTTTACCCTCTTAATTTACAATTAACTGTCAAGGCACAATAGGGCCGACTTTTACTAAGGCACAATAGGGCCTAATTAAATATAATATAATAATATTATTCAACCCTCTCTTAGTAGAATATTCTTCGAAGTTACGATATTTCAACAGTCATCACTATGGATCTGAGTTTGTTCTGCAATATCATCTTCCTATTTATGTTCTGACTCTAGTAGAGACTAAGTAGGGCATCAAACATCTCTTTTGTTGTCTTCTTCTCAGATACATAAGGGATCAGATGATCCTTTATGGCATCCAAGATCATCCACTTGGCCTTCACTTCCCTCTTGTTGTGGGCTATCAACTTCTGCAGATCTATTGCAAGAGTAGCAACATCCTTGACAATATTCCAGAGATCATTCTCTTCTAGTGAGAATGTAACCCTCACCTTCCATGATAATAAATTTGAGCCGCCATCCAATCTATCCTCGAACCTTAGGCTAATTGATGCCATCTCTAAGATCTACTACACAAACTCCCAAATCAAAAAATGAAACTTTGAAACCCTCTCACTATTGGTCCTTCTTCCCTACAGTTGATGTACCATTGTAAATCCTAGAGAATCTCAATCAAAGAAATAAGCTCTGATACCATGTGAAAACTCCAAGCCCTTGGTGATTAAAGTCCTTATGATCTCAATTAACCAAGTAATTTCTGATTTTAATTAACGCTGAAATTAAATTCAAACCATAGCATCAATCACACAATAGCTAGAAATCAAATAGCAAAAGCAAAAAAGTCAATTTCACACAACACAAGTAATTACTCCTTCAAAACTAGCTTTTCATTCCTTCGAGAAACTTACAAGGAAACCTCTACAAGCTGCTTAAAACCAGCAGTTGCACAGTTTTGAAAATCACCCCAAACTGATCTTGTATAGCCTAACTGAGAGGTACAGCTTACTGGAAAAAACCAGAAACAACCGAAAACTGTTGTATGGCCTATCTATACCACTATACAGACATGTCCTTACCATTGTACAAATCCATACAGGGTTGTCCGTACAATTGTACAAACTATTGTCTCAAATTACGTGTTGCCTAGAAACGCCTCTTCCCTGGTTGCCTATTGTCTCTCTCTCTCAATCACTCAACCTGCTCAATTGTTCATGTGTTCTTGTGTGTTTGAATTCTCTATGTTGACCTGTCTTTTTAGTTTTAGCTGAGACCAAAACCCTAATCTATTTTTGAGACTACTCCTAGTCTAAGTCATGCATGCATGAAATACACTTTTTAGACTCAACTGCTAAAAATAAGACTTTCACTTTTTAACTAAACTGAATTATGAAATAAAATTTACTTTCAAAAATAGAATTACTTTTCGAAAATATCTCAAACTACTACTCACACGTTCACACGAAACTTGTGCAAAAGTTCCTATCCGGGCTATAATTCTCAACAACTTTTTGGATATAGCACCATATGATCTCATGTCTATTTTGTTACTATGATCATTCTTGATGGGTTAGACACTTAATTTTGGGGAGCGCTCCACTCTTCCTTCGATTTACAACACTTGGCATAGCATACAGGGGGTCTTTAGCAGGTGGAGGATGATGAATGGTATACCACTTTAGGTGAGAGCGCCCTAGAGTTTATGTGTCTATGTTGAAGTTTGTAACATCAGACAGATATCTCCACATTGTATTGTGTCTATCAAGTGGAGATCATCATTAATACCTCTCAGAACCTTGGAAATTAACTTTAATAATTTAATTATTAAAGTGAATGTCATTTTAGAATTAATTGATGTTAGTTTAATAAAATGCATAACTTTTTGGCGTTAGTGATTTAAGTTAATTGAATGAATCTTAGCCGTTGATCTCAAGTGAAGGAGATTTAATCTCATCCATTGATCACTTTGGAGATTAGGGTTAGGGCTCATCTCAAGAATATAAAAGGCAGCCAAGGGAGAGGAGTAGACACACATTTATTTGGAGTTAGTGACTCATTTGAGTGGAGAAGGACTTTCACTCTGCAAATATGGCACAAGGGAAGAAAGGACTATTAAATTTTCACTAACCCAACACCCAGTAATTTATTTCATAGTAAGTACCTTGTTGTAATAAAATTATTATTGCAGATTTACTGAATAAAAAACACAACTAAGTTTTAACGATTTACATAAATAAATTAGCGAAAGCGTAAATACAAAACCACCATTATGCACACATAATTTATGGGTAAACATTAACACCCAAAAAAACAAGGGAAAACCAATACCCTGATGATTTTATTACGATAAAATCAAGGCTCCCGTCCTAGGAAAATGGCCCCTCTGAGGAAAAGTACAAAACAAAAAAATAATTGATCACACCTCAAGATCTATCCTTTAATCTTGTTAGTCGCTACTCCCTTGTTTTCCCTTGCTCCCTTCCTCAAACCCTGCCCCTGCGCACATGGATGAAAGTCATTTTCCACCTAATACAATGAAATCTCACTATCTCACTCTGCGTGTGTCTCCTCTTCTCACCTTAGCTTCCTTTTATAATGTTGAGATTACTTTAAATCCAGAACCTTAGATCTCCAAAGTGATCAATGGCTAAGATTAGATCTCACCAACACTTCAATGTCTAGGATTTAATTTAATTCACTAATGCCAAAAACTTGGGCATTTCCTTAAAATAAACTCAATTAATTATAAAAAGGCATTCACTTTAATAATAAATTTAATCAAGTGAATTTCCTTAGTCTTGAGAGGTGTTAATGACAACTTCCACATGTTAGACACAAAACCAATGTGGAAGTACCTGTCTAACACTACAAACATCAACACTCCCTCTTAGCAAGGAAGGTACTTCTCAAAGAGCCACCTGGAACTAGTTCTCCCATCTAACCTTGGCACAATATTGCTCACATCATCCTCTACAAAGGCATCGTGTTGCTCCTGCTGGACTGTTGCCTCTTCAATGACGTAACATGTCAGTGCCGTGAAGTTTGGAAATTTTTTCAAAGGTTTGCTCATCCTCAATGTGCTCCTTGGAGCCTCAACTTTCTCCTAAGCATCCATCAATGTCAACTCATACCAACTGGGTTTCCTGACAGAGTTGGAAGGGGCTAACTCCTTCCCACCTGAAGGTTGACTTCCCACACTGGAAGTCTCTAAACATTGTGTTCCCTTTGGAGCGTCATGCTCCTCGTCCTCTGCCACTCACATCGATCCATGATCCAAGATCCCCTTGGATCCCCTAAGAGGCTTGCCCTACAACCTATATACCTTGCCCTCTCTAACACCAAGAACTCGAGCTGAGTCTAGGTTAAGTCCTTTCCATCGAATAAGAACCCAACCATCCTCGAAAGAGATGGCATATCCCCTGTCCTCCATTGTCGAAACTTACAGCAAATTCATTTTGACCTCTGAAACATACAACACATCTGCCACCTCCAAAGAACCTCCTAACTCCAACTAAAACCCGACTGTCCTAACTCCCTTTACACCACACTTGGCATTGGTTCCAAGCTCCACATGCAAATCCAAGTCCTTCTCTGACAAACTGGTGAACAACTCTTATGTATGTGTCATGTGACAAGAAGCCCCACTATCCACGAACCAAGCACTATTGGAAAATGTGTCAGAAAGACAAGAGACTAACAAGAAATCCTTCTCGAATCTCTCAGTAAACTCCTTGACTTGAGTTTCTGTACATGTTGCTCCCTATTGAGACTTACCCTTCCCTTTCTTCCATTCAGGATAGTGTGAAGCATAGTGACCACTCTTGTGGCACACAAAGCATTTCACTTTGCTCAGAACCTTCTTCTTTCCAGGTTGTTAAGTTAACTCTCCACCTTTATTCCCTTTTCTCTTCCTTGCTTGACTAGCAAGAGCCAGATTCTCATCATCACCAATCTGTTGGCCTGTGAGAGATTCCTCCCAAATCTCCTCCTGGATGAAATCATCCTATAGCCTGCCAAATTTGGGAAGTGCCTCCCTGCCACAATGCCCTTGATGAATGGGGCCTGTGGCTTATTGAAACCATTCGGGGTCGTCTTCACCATCTCTTCATCTGTCATGACCTCCCCAACTGCTACCAACTGATCACGAATCTGAGTGATCTTGGTGAGATAATTGGTCATTGTATCTGATGTGGTCATCTTAGTGTTTCTGAACTTTTCCCACAACACCAACTTCATGTTTGCATTACTACTCTGAAAAAGATTCGTCAGAGCTACAAACATATCCCTGGCTGACTTCTTCTCAAATAGGTGAGGAATCAAATGATCCTTCACCACATGTAAGATGATCCTCCTGGCTTTCACATCCTTTTGATTATGGACTTCCAGTTCTTTTGCATCCGTTAGTGGGGTCGCAATGGTATTTGCAAAATCCCACAAGCCATTCTCCATGAGAATTAATGTAACCCTCGCCCTCCAAGGTAAGAAGTTTGATGCACAATCCAAATTGTCCTCAAACCTCAAACTAGTTGCAGCGATCTCCAAATTAGAATTTTAACGAAGAATATAAGTTGTTGGAAAAATGTGCCTTGTCCTTCAGGCATAGTAAACTAAAGAATTTTTGCTTAGTCCTTCAAGCAACAAAACTGATCCAATCTCCTATGCTGGCTACTCGGAATTCTACCACTGCTGCCCACTGCCCGGATCTGCTGCCTAGACCTCCTGCCTACTAACCAGACCTCTGCCCAAACCTACCCAAGGCTACCCGCAGCCACCTACTGCGATCTGCCTGAATCTTTGTGGTTGCCCAACAATCTTTTTTGTTGCCCGATGGGTGCCCCACGACTGTGGCTATGGTTGTCAGTTGGTCGTTGTGGTTGTAGCTGGCAGTTGTGGCTACAACCCACACCCAATCCCTCTACAACCTGTGACCTCCTCCTCTACTCACAGTACACAACTACTCTCTCCAGCTTCAACCCACGCAGTCGTACGACTATACGGCTACTGCAAAAATTTCCCTTTTTTCTATTTTTTATTATTTCCTGTGCAACCTACACAAAAACATTCTCGTTGTTGCCCTGCAAAAATTACAGATCTGTGCACTTGGCTTCCCTTTCAGAACAACAGCTTCGATACCATGTTAAAGTTTCACTAACCCAACACCCGATAATTTATTTCATAGCAAATACCTTGTTGTAATAAACTTATTGTTGCAGATTAACTGAATAAAAAACACCATTGAGTTTTAATGATTTACATAAATAAATCAGCGGAAGCATATACAGAAAACCACCATTATGCACGCATAATTTCTGGGTAAACACCCCTGGAAAAAACCCTAAGGGAAAACCAGTGCCGCGATGATTTTATTATGATAAAATCATGGCTCCTGTCCTAGGAAAATGGCCCCTCTAAGGAAAAACAAAACAACAAAATAACTGATCACACCTCAAGATATGTCCTTCAATCTTGTTGGTCACTACTCCTTTGTTGTCCCTTGCTCCCTTCCTCGAACCTTGCCCTTGCACACTTGGATGAAAGTCCTTCTCCACCCAATACAATGGGATCTCACTCTATGTGTGTCTCCTCACCTTAGCTGCATTTTATAATGTTGATTTTACCCTAAATCCAAAACCCTAGATCAATGGTTAAGATTAGATCTCACAAACACTTGTGATCAATGGCTAGGATTTAATTTAATTCACTAATGCCAAAAACTTATGCATTTCCTTAAATTAAACTCAATTAATTATAAAAAGGCATTCACTTTAACAATTAATTTAATAAAGTGAAATTCATAAGTCTTGAGAGGTATTAATGACGACTCCCACCTGTTAGACACAAAACCAATGTGCAAGTACCTGTCTGACGCTACAAACATCAAGGATAACTAACCATGAGACTTTGGAGGGGTTGCACCAGTAAGGCGAAGGCTCTTTATTTTTCTGCAGGTCGTACAACAGTTGCAAGAGGATCATACAGCCCGCAAGAGCACCCAGCAGGAGTTGTACAGCCCGCACCCAACACCATATAGACTGCGCAACTGTAGAACAATCCATTGCAGGTTGTATAGTGTATGGTTGGGTTGTACAAGTTGTCATACAGCCAGCACAGCAGTAGGCAGGGGCAGTAGTAGGAAAGGTTTTTTGGGCCAGATTTGTTGAGGATTTTCTCAGGGACAGATCTGTTAGAATATAATGGATGTGCTCGTTTTACCATTGACAATATCTCTATTGTCACCCAACCATAGGCCGAAGCCACCCTCTGAGTACCTTAAC
This sequence comes from Picea glauca, assembly GCA_000966675.3. Lineage (NCBI taxonomy): Eukaryota > Viridiplantae > Streptophyta > Pinopsida > Pinales > Pinaceae > Picea > Picea glauca. The sequence goes on from JZKD02S2160917.1 coordinate 31,845, forward strand.
CTCGACAGAGAATCACTCTGGAAGCAAACCCTAGGCTAGATAGCCAAACAAAGGGTAGCGCACCTTTCCCCAAGGATAGCGCACCAACAAGAGCTGATCAGATAGTCCAAACCCTA
>JZKD02S2160917.1:31970-43180 GCA_000966675.3 Picea glauca
TAACCTTGACAGAGAATCACTCCGGAAGCAAACCCTAGGCTAGATAGCCAAACAAAGGGTAGCGCACCTTTCCCCAAGGATAGCGCATCAACAAGAGATGATCAGATAGTCCAAACCCTAACCAAGAGATAGTCCAAGCGTAACTGCTAGCTGCAGCAGCTACAATGGCATCTCTCCTTCAAACCTGTGCAGAAACTGGGCAACTGCAGTGCGCACAAGTGTTGCTCCGCTATTCTGAGACTGCCTGCCAGAATGAGAACGAGCCTCCTGTATTTATACTAATTCTGGCTAACTGCCTGGGCCGACTTCTCATTCTAGGTATCTATTTGTTCAGTATATATTATTATTTTTGGCCGACTTCTTCTCTTGGAGGCTAATAACCTAATATAAATTATCTTGTTGAGCCGAAAAGTCTTCTAGGGTTATTAGCCAACTCATTAGGGTTTCTTCTTGCTTCCCGGATTATTCTATCCTCGTCAGGTTTACACGTGGAGGTAAATACCTCCTGCAGCTACCATAATATCAACAAGATCTACCAGGCTTGTTGGAAATTATATTTTTCCCTTATGGACCATTTTCCCGATAAGGGAGCCCCGACTCTTATAACGAAATCATCTCGTTGCTAGTTTTCCCTTAGGTGTTTTTCCAAGGGTATTTACCCAAAAATATTTCTGTACACGTGTTTGGTTTCCTATTTTACTTCCGTGGCAATTTTTGGTTAAGAATCTCAGTGTGCTTTTATTCAATAGATTTGCATTTTAGTTCAGTAAGGATTTACTAGGAATTAATTGTCGTGACTAGAGTTCAAGGAAATTTAACATGGTATCAGAGCGTACCCTCTGAAGGAGATCAGACAAGGGTTTTGTCACAGGTTTTACAACAAATCTAAATTCCAACAGTTTATATTCCTCATCAAAATTCTGATTTGGAGATTGCCACAACCGATTTAAGGTTTGAGGACAGGTTGGAGGGTCCATTGAACTTCATACCTTGGAATGCAAGGATTACAATAATTCTCATGGAGAATGGATTGTGGAATTTTGCAAATACCATCGTGACCCCAGTTGTCGTCCTTATACACACCTACAAGCGTGGAGAAGTCTCCAACCCACTTGGTGTGTCCTTGGAGGCATAATGCCTAAGTCCAAACCCACTGTCACCTCGACTTGGACTTCTTCCATCTAGGCTCACTCCTAGGGAAGTCAAGGGGCGTAGACCCTACTTATTATATAAGTTGATTAATGTGATCTAAGAGTTAATTTTAGTTTATTTAGTTAGGGGGAAACTAACCTGTATGACAAGCAACAATGCAAATGCAAAGCTTCAATGACAATCAAACCTTTCCCTAAAAGGACAACTAAGACTAGTACCTAACGATTGGGTAAAGGGGTTAATTAAGTTTGTACACAAAGAATAGAATTAGATGAACTATTCACGATGAAATAAAATATATAATCTACACTTTAGATAATTACAAGATGAAATACACCAAATGAAACTAGCAAATTAGATAATTGCACAATAAAGAATTCAACTTATGCCAATGAACATGAGATATCCACAATAAATAAAGTAACTTCAACTAAGACTAGGAAGCCAATAGAACTAGTGCGCAACATTTAGAAGTGATAACAACTTGAAAATGAAATACCCCAATAGAGATGCGCAACCTTAGAGATATTGAACTTGAAAGTAAATGCATCCAACTCAAAAAAGGCAACTAGATTTGCAAAGATAAGGAAAGGCTTGCAAAGTAAATTGCAAGAAAGTAAAAGATTACACAACTTGCATTAAGATGAAAACTTGAAAAGTAAAGGTTGTGTAAGTAGATTTTAGGAAAGTTTTTAGCCTTAGTTAGATTAGGTGAGGTTGCAAGCCTAGATTATATGTCTACCCCAAAACTCTCACCGCTTTGACCAAAATGATTGTTGGGTGCTCAAGAAGAAAGGCAAGCAAGGCCCTTCCCTACCTCCACAGGTCCACCCGGAATGCTTGGGCGCTCAAGCAGGGGGGACACCTAGTGTTGTGAAGTTGTCCCCGACTTAACACCCCCTATAGCCTCCACAAATCACCCTTTTTTATGGTGAAAGTTGTACCAATTATGTGTGCCTAGTTAAACTAGATATGATTACTTTCTCAAATTAAAAGTTACTCAAGTTGTTAGCAAATTATACATATTATACAAGATATACAAGCTATACAAATTATACAAGCCTTACGATATTGCATGGATTGGCTGAGCCAAATCACTTTGCAAGGTGTAGGCAAAATAAATAAAAGCAAAAATAAAATGACTTGAAAGTAAAGAGATTGCACCTAGCCACACAACCTTGCCTTAAGGACAAGTGAGGCAAAAAAATGAGAGCAAAAACAGAAAATTAATCTATCTAGCCTTACGATATTGCATGAGTTGGCTAAGCCAAACCATTTTGCAAGATGTACGCAATTAAATTATTAACAAAAACAGAAAATTACTTTTATAGAAGAAGGAAAGCCCAAGAGGTTCTCTTGGGCTGTTAACAAAACTTGGAAAATGTGAGAGAAGGAGAGGGTTTTGAATCCCCAACTTGGGAGGTTCTTTTGGGTTGTTTTGAGGCCCAAAATGGGCATCACCTCCCCTTGTTCTGGCGAGAACCTGCAAAAAGGGTGCACCAAGGTTTGGGGGTGCACTTCATCAATAGGTTCTTCAAGCAAGGCAAGGGCACAAGGAGGGCACCAATCTTCATCTTCTAGCAGACACATTTGAAAGAGGGCACACATGTTCAAAAGGGGCACCAACTTCAAAGGATCTCTTGGCTTAGCTTGAGAGGAGCAAGCCTTTTGTATCAAGCTCCATTGTTATATTTTCTCAAAGTAGCATTTGCTTGAGATAACCATATATACATCTCTCTTACTGGTTTTCCCCATGGGGGTTTTTCCAGGGTCATGTTGACCAAAAACTACATGTGTTCATTTGTCATGTTTGCTTAGTATTTTCAGTTGTAGGTTGTTAAAGATCCTAGAGATGTATTTGATGTTTTATGGTATATGTATGAGCTAATCTTGGACAGCATAAACCCATTGTTTAACCCATGCAAAGAGCAGCCATAAAAGAGCATTAAACCAAAGATTTGTGGGCAGATTCAAAGGAAGAATTATCAAACTTGGTGGCTGTCATAAAACAGCAGCAAAACAGTCTTAAGATTGGATGTTATGGACAGCAAGTTGACTGTCCTAAGACAGTTGTAAAAACAGTTTGATAAACCCAAAACTTAGTGCCCTACCAGGTCAAAGACAGACCTGTGTTGGTAGCCTTTTAGTACCTCAAAAAATTCTTCATGGTATCAGAGCTTAAGGGTAGCAAAGTGGGCTGAATTTTGGAGCAAACATGGGGCAGATTGTAGAAGGGAAAAGATCAGATCTGTTGGCTGTTTTTGGACAGCAAGTATACTGGCCTAAACAGTGAGAAATATCAGATTTGAAGGTGCCTAAAATTTAGTGCCTATTGGGCAGATTTACACAGGTTGGCAGCCTCATTTTCATACTTGTGATTGGTGTGTTGGAGGCTGATTTCTTTTGTTCAGATCAGATCAGGTATTGGTACCAGTGGGCAACCATGTCAGTGGCGGGATTGAGGGTGGAGGATAGGCTAGCAAGTGTTGGCAACTGGTCTCCTTGGAAGGCTAGAATTGTTTTGATATTAGAAGAACTAGAGTTATGGGACATTGTATCTACCCCAGTGGCTCTTCCTCCTGTTACTGATCATGTATTGATGGAAGAGTTCAGGAAGAGGAATATCAAGGCAAAGAGAACTATCCTTGATGCGGTTAAAGACCATATCATACCTCATATGTCTAGTAAGGCGTTTGCTCATGAGATGTGGGTCTCATTATGCAAACTTTACAAGAGCTCTAACCAAAACTTATTGATGGTGCTTCAGGAGAAGCTGAGGAGCATCAGAATGATCAAGGCTGAGTCAGTTACTTCATACCTTTCAAGATTCACTCAAACTTGTGATGAGTTGGCAGTTGTTGGAGAGATAGTGGATCCCACGGTGTTGGTGAGGACATCCTTAAATGGCTTCACCAAACCTTGGGAAAATTTTGTGCGAGGCATTGTGGCTAGAGAGTCTATGCCCAGTTGGGAGAGGCTCTGGGATGACTTCGTGCAGGAGGAGTTGAGGCATGGCTCCACATCTACTAGTCGGCAACAGGGTGTTAGAGATGGTGATGAGGGTGATCTTGCTCTTTTCACAAAGGGCAAGAAGAAGATTGGATAGGGTCCCAAAGGAGGGGCCAAGCAGCAACAACCGAGAGGAGGAGAGCAGAAGGACATGAGCAAAGTGAAATGATTTTCTTGTGGTGAGATGGGGCACTACGCTGGACAGTGTCCCAAGAAGAAGAAGAAGCGGGATGGTATTGTAGCGACAACAGAGGAGGAGTTCACTGCTCTATGTGGGACGGAGTGTGCCTTCATGGGTTGTTGTTTGACAGTTGAGACACCATCCAGCAATTGGTGCGTAGACAGAGTTGAGGAGGTCCCACAGATTCAGAGTATTGTAACTCAGGGGACTCAGACTCAGTTATCGAGTACACTGTATTCAAGGGTGACTGGTCCACCCGGGACAGCTTCAGCTTCAAAGTTGTCGAGTATACAGACAGTTGGTACAGATGCTTTAGGGCCACAGACTACTTTGCAGAGATTTGTTAGAGAGTCTCAAAGGTTGGTTAGAGACAGCAGGGCACCAGAGAGGTTTGGGTCCCTCTTGGCTATGGAGACGAGCAGATCAGTTTGAGATTCCTCTTCAGGAGGAAGTCCCTTGGTGAGGATCGTTGGTGAGATGCCAAGATCGAGAGACTCTTAGTGAGATGCCAAGAGCAAGAGACCTTTGGTGAGATGCCAAGGTAGAGATCCTTGGTGAGATGCCAAGATCAAGGCTTGGATCAAGAAGGACTTTGATTCAAGGAGATCTTGGATAGGTGGAGATGGACTTCCATCTAGAGATCATGTTGGTCGAGCAGATCAGAGTCAGAGGCCACTTTTGATGATCAAGTTACAGCCATACTCACCAAGTATTTGCCAGCAGGCAAGGATGTCCATTGTAGGGACAAGATTGGAGGGGTGAGTGACACTTTTCTCAGTAAGAGGGAGTGTTGAGATTTGGGTACCTTGGAAAGTGGTCCCCTTGTGTTTGTGAGTCTCTAAACACAAGGGGGAGACTATTACCCTTATACCTTTACTTTATGTTCTAATTTCACATTGACTTAGGAGACTTAAGTCATAAAGTGAAATTTGTCACTTAAGTCATAAAGTGACAATTAATTNGCACACTTGAGAGGAGGGCGCACTAAGGCTTGGAGAGGCGCACTTGAGGTGTGGGTGTGCATTGTTTGAGGGGTGCACCACGAGTGGTGAGCTTGTTTTGTAGAAGAAGGGCGCACCAAGGTTTGGGGGTGCACTTCATCAACAAGTTCTTCAAGCAAAGCAAGGGTGCAAGGAGGGCGCCATTCTTCATCTTCTAGCACACACATTTGAGAGAGGGCACACATGTTCAAAAGGGGCGCCAACTTCAAGGGATCTCTTGTCTTAGCTTGTGAGGAGCAAGCTTTTTGTATCAGGTTCCATTGTTATATTTTCTCAAAGTAGCATTTGCTTGAGATAACCATATATACATCTCTCACTTACTAGTTTTCCCCATGGGGGTTTTTCTAGGGTCATGTTGACCAAAAACTGCATGTGTTCATTTGTCATGTTTGCTTAGTATTTTCAGTTGTAAGTTGTTAAAGATCCTAGAGGTGTGTTTGATGTTTTATGGTATATGTATGAGCTAATCTTGGACAGCATAAACCCATTGTTTAACCCATGCAAAGAGCAGCCACAAAAGAACATCAAACCAAAGATTTGTGGGCATATTCAAAGGGAGAATTATCAAACTTGGTGGCTGTCATAAAACAGCAACAAAACAGTCTTAAGATTGGTTGTTATGGAGAGCAAGTTGACTGTCCCAAGACAGTGGTAAAAACAGTTTGATAAACCTTGAAATAACTGCCCAACAAGAGGTCAAATGATAGGCCTGTTGGGCAGCGCATAGAACCTCAGAAAATCTTCACCCTCCACCTATTCATGCATCTATTCACTTGAGGAGGGCATGTTGCACATTTTCCTATGCCATTTCTTGGGAGCACTCACATATTTGGAGGATTTTCACTTGGTCTATATACCACACATGTGGATGAGGTTGGTTACTTGCACATCTGCTCATGGATCAATTGGGGGAGATCGTTTGTACATGTCCCTTGCTCCTTTATCGAGGTTGTTCCACTTCATGCATGACTACTTCACAAGAGAGTGCACAAGTGGATAAGTATCTACTTGTTATTTTTGGAGCCTTGACATGGTCTATCTCTCAAACTAAGGAGGCGCCCTCTTCTCTTGGCTCTACTTCAGTGCTACACTTATCGCGATAATATCGTCAAATAGAAGGTAGCTGATAATATCGCGGTAAATTATCACGATAAATTCCCCCAAGAAATTCTTGATATTGTCGCGAGAATTTCCCAATATTATCACGAGTCGACCTAAATTCTCGGCCTGCTAAGTTTATGTGTGTCTTTTGTCTTATAAAACCGGTTTTAGGTTTTTATTTCCTCATTTTGCAAATGTTGCTTGTGGGATTTGAGTTCTAATGGTGTTGTAACCATTTTCCATCAAGCAAACAAGGAAAAATCCATAGTTTTCGGTGCCATCAAGTAAGCATTTTTGAAGTGGGGATCTACTCCAATCTACCATATCCATTGAACCAGGTATGCAAACAAAATTATGCCCTCATTTTCTTTGTTTTTCAAGATTTAGTATAGGGTTTGCATGTCCTTTAGATATAACTTGTTTTGCCCCTTTTTAATGGAGGATTTAATAGTTATGTAGGTATGGTAGTTTAATTGTAGCATTTTCGAAGTTTTTTGTGGATTTAGATTCTAAATTTCCTCCATTTTTTTGTCCCATAGGTTTACAAATTTAATCAATGATCCACACATTTCAAAATGCCAAAACCATTGGACCCAATGTGGGAGGATGGTATACCTTATGATGGCCATAACAAAATGAGGTTGAATTGCAAGTTATGTGGTATGGAAATGTTTGGTGGCATCAGTCGCTTGAAATACCACCTTGCCAAAATCCCAAGGAATGATGTGGAGATTTGCAAAGCATCTACCCCAGAGCTTGTCCACATTGCTAATCAATCCATTTTTTAAATGAATAAGAAGAGAGATCAAAGGTAAGAAACAAGGCTTGAGCTTGCAAATAGATATGGAAACACCTCAGGAGTGGAGGAAAGCCAATCCTCAGGCTCACATTCCACAATGTCTGGCCCCTCATCATCCTCACCTTTCTTTGTGCCGAGGTTAGTACCTAGGGGGCAACCTTCTATTCGGTCAATGGTAAAAAAAAGGAGGAAGCTGACAAGATTGTTGCTAGATGTTTTCTATGGAGTGACATACCATTCAACATTGCCAAGAACAACCCATTCTACCAGTCCATGTTTGAAGCTATTGCGATTGTTGATCCAGGATACAAGGGACCTTCTTTTAATGACTTGACAGGGACTCTCCTTCAAGGGGAAAAGAGCGATTGCATAAAGAAATTGGGCGAATTGAGGGAATCATGGGAGATCACAGGATGCACCGTTGTGAGAAACGGTTGGACAGATGGGAAAGGCAGGTCCATTCTCAATTTCTTGGTTAATTGTCCCAAGGGGACAATGTTTATCAAATCTATTGATGCATCTGCATATGTTAAAGATGCATAGTTATTATGTGAGTTGTTGGATAACTTCATCCGGGAGATAGGTCCACAGTATGTTGTCCAAGTCATTACGGACAATGTTGCTGGCAAGATGCTCATGGAGAGGTATCAGACCTTAAATTGAACTCCTTGTGTTGCCCATTGCATTGATTTGATGCTAGGGGACATGGCAAAAATTCCTTGGATCAAGGAAATTGTTGAGTCAGCTAGGAGTGTTACAAAATATATATATAATCATACATATGTTCTTACACTCATGAGACAGTTCACAGGGAACAAGGAGTTGGTATGTCCTGCTATCACGCGTTTTGCGACAAGCTTCATTGCTCTTAAGCCTCTCCACAATTCTATGTTGGAGTTGCAGAGGATGTTTCTTTCGGATGAGTTGAATGTTTGTGTCTATAGCACTAAAGTGGATGGGCAAGCCATAGCCCAACCTGTGAGACACAATCAGAGTTTTTGGATGGGAGTGCAGAAGTTGTGTGCTATCGGTGAACCTTTGGTAAAGGTTCTTAGCTTGGTTGATGGTGACAAGCCCGCAATGCGCTACTTGTATGAGGCCATGGATAGGGCCAAAGAAGCTATCCATCGATACTGTGAGGACAAGGGGGAAGAGGGATTCACTAAATGAGCCAAGATATGGAGTGTGATTGATGAGCAATGGAACAACACTCTCCATCGTCTGATTCATGTAGCAGGGCTCTAACTCAACCTTGCATACTCTTATGCATGTGGATTTAGGTTTGATGCAAAGGTTATGGATGGATTTTTCAATGTGTTCAGACTCCAAAGGATGGTGTTGACTCATGCTGAACGCTCAGAGATTTCCAACAAATTCAGATATATAAATTGAGTTCTGGTACATTTGGGTATGCAATGGCTATCCAAGACAGGACAACTACGATGTTAGGTAAGCTACAATTTGTTTCAAACTTTCAAATTTCAATGTCTTTCCTTTCTATCTATTAAATATTTGTTACTCAATGGGAATATAATTCATTCTCTTTCCTTTCCATTTATTTGCTATAGATGTTTGGTGGGAAAAGTATGGCAGTAGAGTCTCAAAGTTGCAAAAACTTGCCATTCGGGTGTTGAGTCAAACTTGCAACTCTTCAGGGTGTGAGCACAATTGGAATGTCGTTGAAAAGATACACTTCAAGAAGTGCAACAGGTTAGAAATCTTCAAATTAAAATTTTAATTTTTTATGATCTCATTAATTTTAATTTATGCCCATGGGACATCATGATTCATCCTCTAATTACAAATTGTCCCTCATACAGGTTAGATGTTCACTGCCTCAATGACATGGTCTATGTCTACTACAATCTAAGGTTGTGAGTGAAGCAGATAAACAAAGCACCCGACAATGATGCCATTGTATTGGATTTGATTGACACCACGAGTCCGTGGAGGGTGGAGACCGAGGAGCCTGTCATGGAGGAGACACCTGAGTGGTTGGAGCATGATGTTGATGAGTTGGAGGGCGGGAGAGGTATGAACCATAGGATCTTCCACTTACAGGAGAGATAGATTTGGAGCAACATGAGGACATTGAGAGTTTTCCTGAGCCAGTGCTACAACCTCCACAGAGAGTCGAGAGACTACCAATTAGGGGAAGAGGTGGAAGACATCCCACTACATCTTCCACCTTAGACTCCTTATCCCCAGGAGTTGCACCTACCACCTCAAGATCAGCCTCAACACGTCCACCTACTACTTCTAGAGGAAAAGCACCAGCGATGACCTTTTCCCATAAAAGGGCTAGAGAGAATCGTTGATATCTTAGTGCATCATGATTAGCCTTGTAGGCTAGTAGTATCTAGATGCCTCGTGATAATCATCTCATGAAATACATTTATTTTTGTTTTGATGTGATTTTGTATTAGCTTATTACGAATTATGACTCGGTAGTCAGGACAGATATCATATTTCAGTATCGATGTTTGATGTACAACTTGACATCTTATATATCTTATATTGCAGTTTTATTTTCATATTTTGTGACAATGTGTTTGTTTGATGTTGATGTTCATGTTGCTTTAGAAGTTTAAAAAGTTTTAAAAAATGATTATTTTTGTATTTTTTTAAGTTTCCCGATAATTTCCCCGATATTACCGATAATTTCAATTTTGGACCCTCGGCGATAAATTCTCGATAACGATAAGTGTAGCATTGCTCTACTTTTGGAAAGTTATTGTAACTAACTCCATATTCTGTCATCGTTGACTTGTCTATTGGAGTTAGCTAGATGAAGATATCATTATTTTTGTTTTCCTAGAATATTTCATTGGAGGAAGTTGAGGATCTCAACAAACTTCTTGCTACTTTTAGTAAGCAAGTTGTTGAGATGATTATTAAATTGTTACTCCTAGGAGAGAAAAGTGGATCTAAGAAAACAAATCAATTTTTATTGTATGAGGAGAAGGAGGTTAAACCTATATAAGGGTTTGCTCTCTCCATTTGCAACTTGGGATTGAGTAAATGAAAGAACTTGTGAGCAAGATCCAAGCTTATGGAATAAAGGTATCTTTATTTTGTCTAAGTTATTGTTAATCGTATGTACAATTTTATTATGTGTGGCAAATGTTCTTGGCATTGTATTGGTAGGCATTTCCATTGTAGAATTGGATTGTTAGAGCTAATCTGGGAGCTATAAAGTATCAACACTTTGTCTCAAAGAGAAGAAGTTAATGCCCTAGACGTCCACTTTGAGTAGATGCATAACTTTAATTTTTAGGCAAGACCACTTCTAGGTTGGTTTCATTGTGGAGCTCCCACTTAGAGAAGTCCCTTATCTTCCTTATATCTATAGTATCTTGTTTGCCAAATTAGGATTGTTATAGGGCACATCACCTTGGATGCCTATAGCTCCTAATATTTCTTGAAGAATAGCCCTCTAAAATTGCATGCATGACCCCATAGCCTAAACAAATAAGGCACTGGTCATTCCTTTCATCCAGCGCCCTCAAACCATATATCCAAAAAATCCATTTTTTCCTTTTTTGTGTATCTTACTAAGCTTTCCTTTACTCCCACTCCATACTACACAAAGTGAGCTTAGTAAACCATAGGGAAGCCCCCCTAGGCTAGGATTCCAATTTTCCCTAGCCTAAAGTGAGAAAGGAAAAGCGACCGAGGTGACAGTGGGCAACTTTCCTAAATTTCCCTTGGGGTCTCACATTTGTGGTTAACACTTTTCCACCAATTGAAAATCTGGGAGGTAACAAACATAATGGAAACAAAAACACAACAATCTTGTACTACCCCAACATACTATACAAACCTCTCCAACCACAGAATGTAAACTTTGTTGGCTTCTAGAACATTCAAGGAAGCAGTTACACAACTTTCATAACTAGCAAATCGACCCAATTGATAAACAGCCAATCAATTGAGCCTTCATCAACTTACCTTCACTAGTTAACAC
>JZKD02S2160928.1:0-10960 GCA_000966675.3 Picea glauca
AAAACCTAAAAGTTTGGGAGGTTGGGGTTTAAAGGATCTATCTATATTTGGTCAGGCCTTAGCTTCTAAGTCTTTGTGGGTGTTTATAACTCGTGACAACTTGTGGAGGCATATGCTAAATTTATTCCATTTCCCAATGCATGACATAAGGGATGGCGTCAAATACGTGGGCTTTAATATTAAACCCGACAGTTATGGCATCTATGATTGGAAGTGATTTCTCACATGATCGAAAGCTGGATCAATTTATGGTGCAACAGGTGGATCTCTTGAGGAGGTCGTTTAATGTTCATAAAGTCAGTTGTTGAAGCCATACCAATCTATTGGAATTTACTTTCTCTTATTCCAAGGAGAATTCTTAATCTCATCTGGAAGATGTGTTTCAATTAGTTATGGAAGAGTAGTACAAATTACTCGGTCTTGCATTTGGTTGCTTGGAAAAGACTGTCAAAACCTAAAAGTTAGGGAGGTTGGGGTTTAAAGGATCTATTTATAGTTGGTCAGGCCTTAGCTTCCAAGTCTTTGCAGGTGTTTATAAATCGCGACGGCATGTGGAGGCATATTCTCGTCAATAAATACATCTATCCAGATTCCATATTGGACTGGCTTAAATGGAGACATAAGTCCACCCATAATGTCTCAAATCAATGACATGCCCTCACTCTTTCTTTCCCTATTATCAACAAATTTATGGCTTGGAAGGTGGGCATGGGATCTAAAGTGTGGGTTGGTGTTGATGCCATAGTGGGATGCAGTGAAATAAATTTTCTTTCGTATGGTCTAGTGATTTTCCTTCAATAATCTGGGCAATGCATGCTCAATCGGATTGGGGATCCTGTTTGGACATCTGTTTGGCACCAAGTTTGGCTCTCAACAAAGGATTTAGAATTGGAGGAAAAGTGGCACAAGGTATAGGTTCAGTTTATTAGAGAACTATGCAAGGCTCATGTTCATCTGACGAAAATTGAAAATGATCTGGAGTGGAACTATAACAAGTCGAGGGGGTTTTACTCCACCAAACTAGGCTATCTCACTATAATCAGGGACGATGTCTATGAGACCAAATGGTAGTTTTCTAAACTTTGGAAAGTCCATGGCCAACTGAAAGGAATCCTTTTCTTTTGTCTTTTTCTTCAAGGCCGAGTGTTAACCTGGGATTGTATGCAGATTAGAGGGAAGCAATCTCCCGGTTTATGTTATTTGTGTAAGAAGTCTGAGGAAAAAAGTTCACATTTGTTTTTAATTTGTCCCTTTACTCTACAGGTATAGCAGGAAATAGAGCAGGTACTAGGGATGTCTCATCTATGGGATAAAGGTTATGAATCTAAATATTTCTATGAGTACTTCTTTATTCAATCATTAAAATACTTTCCCTCCCTTCCTATTTTGGTTGCTTGGGGCATTTGACTCGCTCGTAATGTAGGTATGTTTGAAGACAAGGTGAATCCTCCATTCAATGTGTCTCAACAATCCTTGGCTCTCTTTTCAAGTTTGTTATGGAGAAATTCCCCTATGGATATGGGTTAAAGCCACAACAGAGAAAGGACCTTTAAAGAGTGAACTAATCCCAAAATTGCAATCAAAATATCTTGTAACTAACTTGATTAACTAACTACTAGTAGTAAGGAAGAAAGAAGCATATCGGGTTCCCTACATTCGATGATGATCCCATAGTTGAAAACCTTTTTATTTAGCATTCCTTCCAAAATGTTCCTTTGATCACTTGCAAAACAATCAAGTTGACAACTACAAAGGGGGTAGTTATATGATAACTAACTCTCATAAAAATGATTGAAAGTAAAGCATTTGTAACAATTAGTGTTATAAGAGTTTAGATGCTTAAACATAAACATCATGCATTAAAACATAAGTAATTGACGGGAAAGAGGTCTCTTTATTGATGGATAGCAAGACAAAGGTAGTTGCCACTTGTATCTACTACGACACTGCTCCGAAACCGGACTTCAATTCCCTCCACCTAGGCCACTTACTATAGATAGTACCCCTGACTCCAATGCTCGTGCAAGTACAAAGAAGATGAACGAGATTCTTCTTGACCATATATAAAGAGCAAGGAAGGCTGCAAACAGGGGTTTCCGAGTCTGAGGAAATGAATCAACAACAAGGGAACATGGGCTTGCAGATGGGGCAAGAAAATGCCATCATTATGATGCTTCAAGTATGATTGTTCTTCTCCTCTAGCCTTAGGCTCATTTTATACCCTCTCCAAGTGGTTGGAGTGGTTACAAACAATTATGTATGAATAATAGGGGGTCAGGACCTGGGAGAACCCGTGAACCCCGCCCAAAAATANAAAACCTAAAAGTTTGGGAGGTTGGGGTTTAAAGGATCTATCTATATTTGGTCAGGCCTTAGCTTCTAAGTCTTTGTGGGTGTTTATAACTCGTGACAACTTGTGGAGGCATATGCTAAATTTATTCCATTTCCCAATGCATGACATAAGGGATGGCGTCAAATACGTGGGCTTTAATATTAAACCCGACAGTTATGGCATCTATGATTGGAAGTGATTTCTCACATGATCGAAAGCTGGATCAATTTATGGTGCAACAGGTGGATCTCTTGAGGAGGTCGTTTAATGTTCATAAAGTCAGTTGTTGAAGCCATACCAATCTATTGGAATTTACTTTCTCTTATTCCAAGGAGAATTCTTAATCTCATCTGGAAGATGTGTTTCAATTAGTTATGGAAGAGTAGTACAAATTACTCGGTCTTGCATTTGGTTGCTTGGAAAAGACTGTCAAAACCTAAAAGTTAGGGAGGTTGGGGTTTAAAGGATCTATTTATAGTTGGTCAGGCCTTAGCTTCCAAGTCTTTGCAGGTGTTTATAAATCGCGACGGCATGTGGAGGCATATTCTCGTCAATAAATACATCTATCCAGATTCCATATTGGACTGGCTTAAATGGAGACATAAGTCCACCCATAATGTCTCAAATCAATGACATGCCCTCACTCTTTCTTTCCCTATTATCAACAAATTTATGGCTTGGAAGGTGGGCATGGGATCTAAAGTGTGGGTTGGTGTTGATGCCATAGTGGGATGCAGTGAAATAAATTTTCTTTCGTATGGTCTAGTGATTTTCCTTCAATAATCTGGGCAATGCATGCTCAATCGGATTGGGGATCCTGTTTGGACATCTGTTTGGCACCAAGTTTGGCTCTCAACAAAGGATTTAGAATTGGAGGAAAAGTGGCACAAGGTATAGGTTCAGTTTATTAGAGAACTATGCAAGGCTCATGTTCATCTGACGAAAATTGAAAATGATCTGGAGTGGAACTATAACAAGTCGAGGGGGTTTTACTCCACCAAACTAGGCTATCTCACTATAATCAGGGACGATGTCTATGAGACCAAATGGTAGTTTTCTAAACTTTGGAAAGTCCATGGCCAACTGAAAGGAATCCTTTTCTTTTGTCTTTTTCTTCAAGGCCGAGTGTTAACCTGGGATTGTATGCAGATTAGAGGGAAGCAATCTCCCGGTTTATGTTATTTGTGTAAGAAGTCTGAGGAAAAAAGTTCACATTTGTTTTTAATTTGTCCCTTTACTCTACAGGTATAGCAGGAAATAGAGCAGGTACTAGGGATGTCTCATCTATGGGATAAAGGTTATGAATCTAAATATTTCTATGAGTACTTCTTTATTCAATCATTAAAATACTTTCCCTCCCTTCCTATTTTGGTTGCTTGGGGCATTTGACTCGCTCGTAATGTAGGTATGTTTGAAGACAAGGTGAATCCTCCATTCAATGTGTCTCAACAATCCTTGGCTCTCTTTTCAAGTTTGTTATGGAGAAATTCCCCTATGGATATGGGTTAAAGCCACAACAGAGAAAGGACCTTTAAAGAGTGAACTAATCCCAAAATTGCAATCAAAATATCTTGTAACTAACTTGATTAACTAACTACTAGTAGTAAGGAAGAAAGAAGCATATCGGGTTCCCTACATTCGATGATGATCCCATAGTTGAAAACCTTTTTATTTAGCATTGCTTCCAAAATGTTCCTTTGATCACTTGCAAAACAATCAAGTTGACAACTACAAAGGGGGTAGTTATATGATAACTAACTCTCATAAAAATGATTGAAAGTAAAGCAATTGTAACAATTAGTGTTATAAGAATTTAGATGCTTAAACATAAACATCATGCATTAAAACATAAGTAATTGACGGGAAAGAGGTCTCTTTATTGATGGATAGCAAGACAAAGGTAGTTGCCACTTGTATCTACTATGACACTGCTCCGAAATCGGACTTCAATTCCCTCCACCTAGGCCACTTACTATAGATAGTACCCCTGACTCCAATGCTTGTGCAAGTCCAAAGAAGATGAACGAGATTCTTCTTGACCATATATAAAGAGCAAGGAAGGCTGGAAACAGGGGTTTCCGGGTCTGAGGAAATGAATCAACAACAAGGGAACATGGGCTTGCAGATGGGGCAAGAAAATGCCAGCATTATGATGCTTCAAGTATGATTGTTCTTGTCCTCTAGCCTTAGGCTCATTTTATACCCTCTCCAAGTGGTTGGAGTGGTTACAAACAATTGTGTATGAATAATAGGGGGTCAGGACCTGGGAGAACCCGTGAACCCCGCCCAAAAATATGCAAAATATTATATTTTTGAGAAAAATTAAGGTGTACGTGCCTTGCAATGGGGTAACAAGCGTACGCGCCTTTCATAGTTGGTAGGGCACGTATATGTCAAAAAATAATGTTTTTTGAAGAATATAGAGGAGGAAAAGGGGATTAGTGTTTACAAGTAGGAAAGGGAAAGGCGATTCATGTCATCAATGCATATGTGGTGGCAATTGATGCTATAACAAATGCCCCCTAATGTGTGAGGTCAGAAGAGCAACTAATGGATGCAATGCATTATAAATATAGGAGGTAAGGATGTAATGGGATCAGGTGAAAGTTGCCAAAATCCGGTCCAAAAACATAACCTACAACATAAAATAAGTAAGAGTACTCTCTTCCCGAGGTGAACATACTCATGCTTAGGAGTGACAAAGCATGTCCTCCAAATCAAGTACACTGTGAATTCGTGAAATATGTATATATAGAAGCGATGATCATGGCGACAAAAATGAATACACAATGGATCCATGTCAAAAGAGGTCATAGCCACGAAAGAGATACACAGTGGATCTATGTCTCAAAATCATAGGATGTTATCTAGAAACAAGAGATGAACAAACTGATTCTCCATAAGTATCGATGTCATAGGGTGGAAGTGGTATTATCCAATGCAACTTGGGCAACAACATAATAGAGGTGATGCTACTACTGACTCGAGGTCTTCAAATCAAACTGTCGATGGTACGAGTCTACACTATGCAAATAGATGTGTTGAAGTTGAACATAGTGAGACACCATTTGATTACCAATCATTGGTGTATATCATTAACAAACGCGGGACAATCCACCGATAATGATGATGGGTGTCAAGGTACCTAGTACATTCTAGCAATTGTGAATAAAGGAGTTGATGTCGAACACTTGTAGAATCTATCAATCATGGGACATTGATGTATTTCCACTGTCAATAGTGAGGGAACCTACCATTAATGACTGGAAGCCCCAAGGTACTAATAAAGACTCTAGATCCCTATCCCAAAGCAAGATGTGTTGAAGTCGATAAAAAGAGATCTGCTGGAAGGAGGGCATTATGGCATCCCCCATCATCCAACATAAGGAACAATAGAAGGCCAAAGATTTGGAAGAAATCAAAGAAATATTGAAAGGACCTACAACCAAGTACGTCTCTCGTGTGCACCAGATGGAATAACGCATGAAAGTGACCCTCTGAATAACAACCAATAATGAAAACTGCTGACAGAGGTGGGGAAACCACCAATGGGGTCGAATGGAATCCAAGGTACTACACAACTCCCAACATGTGAATAATGTTCTTTCCATCCAACACAAGGGAAACCACTCAGTCAACGACCAATGATGAAGTGTCATCTACTGAGCACAAGGTCACCTATCAATGATGTAAATAGGGCCAGGGTGCGACTCTAGATCAAACTCTTAGAGCAATGTGTCGTAGTTGATAAGAGTTGACCCACCAATAGGAAGTCAATGAGGACCTTCCATACTAGCACGAGTATAGGACAAAGATGCTTGTTGATTCTAAGAAGTACTTGACATATGAAAAGGATGAATTACAAAATCGAGAATTCTGAAGAATGGTTAACACATGCTAAAACCTCCCTCGAACAAAAACGTGACACGATAAAGTGACTTAGGCAGCAAAGTGACTTAGGCAATATGAACTTGAAGATGAACGATGGCATAAGTTTATGACAAAGGAGGCATCGTCAGACTCTCCATAGTCACTGAAAGAATAACCCGTTGGAGGAGTAAAACTATGTGTAACTTATTCATTTTCCTAAAGCCATACTAAACCCAAACTGTTGAGACATAGACTCAAAACTTTGTGCTTTGTTCAAGGGCGACTCGATTACTGCCAAAATAGTGAAGAGAAGACTCTTTCCCATCCTTTTTTTTTGTTATTTGATTTTTTTGTCTTCTTCATATTAGAAAGCCTGAAAAGGAATAAAAGAATGTTATAATACAGTGGATGAAACGAGTGTAGCGGGTAAGAAAACTAGTTCCAAGCGCAAGGAACATACTTATGCTCAATGCAGGGATACACGTGCATGATATGGAAACTTGGGTGACTATTTCCACCAGGGATACGTGTGTCAAGTCGCAAAGGCAAAGATTGCAAGGCTAGCAATAGATGATAATGCATAAGCAATAATCTAAGCAACAAAACGTTGAAGTCGACATTAGGCCCAAAAGCGCAAGCATTAAATATGCAATGCAATTAAAAATCAACACAAAAGTATGGGATTCTTGTGGGTAATATCCATGAAACAATTGAGAAGAATATGAGGTTTCAACGCAATGTCATGGCGGGACTAAACAAGAATCCTGAGCCTAGGAAAATACTTCAGCATGGGCACCAAAGGAAAAGTAAGGTGTTATCTAGGATGCCCATGAGTGGTAGGCTCTACCACCAACAAGATGATACTTATAATCAATAGGGAAAAGTTTGTGTCACAAGTGAGTGGGATTGACCCTAAGGTAAATGTATAATCGTCACTAAATATACACTATGCAAGATGAAAAATGTCCTACCCTATTTGTGAGCGAGCGAAAACATTACATGCGAAGAGTAAAAAAAATGGACCGAACGGTCATAAAACACCTTGGTAAGTCATCCTCCCTAAAAAACTGCATCATTAAACGTTGTCTACACTTGAAAATTAGTCCATTAGGCATAAAAAAAATCAAAACTAAGGAAAAAACTTTAGCAAATTGCATAAAGAAATTAGATTAAATAGTAAAAATACAAGTTTTTACCATACCAATTGGAATTTTACCCACATAGTGATTTTTAGTGCAAAAAACCCTTTATCTTCATTGGACGATTGTGGGAGCTACGAGCGACGAAATCGAGTGTCCTTTGGACCAGGTAAGAGAAATCATCCTTAGCTCCATTTTCATTCAGATGACTTCCTATTTTTCTCAAATTTTAGGTAGTTTTATTAATTTTTACTCAAGGGTGAACTTGTACTCACCTTGCTTTGGCACAGGGCGCATACAGGAGGCCCTATATGTGCCTTCCTTTAAATAAAATCACATATATATGTGATTGTTATAACTAAAACCCACATACTATAAATTTTCACATGCAACTCTATGTGACTAATTTCAAATCTGAAAATTGCTTCCTAGTGATCTAACTATCACTAAACAACTTTACATTGAAATTATTGACTGAAAACATATGCAGTGGAAATAACAAGATCAAAGATAGATCATAAATACACAAGAGACACAATAATTTTGTTCTATAATTTTATCTAATTCTCCAAATCTGAGGACCAAAACCAGTCCCCTCAAAGTCACAAAATCCGAGGGCAGAACTAGTCCTCTCAAAATCACCAAATCCGAGGACAACCTTGTCCTCCAATATACAAACAAGAAAACCAAATCTCAACAATATTCTGGAAATCTCTTCTGCCCACAAATCTGTTGTAGACCACATGCACGACTTGCTGAGGTCACTTGATGTCAACCTGTACAGACATGTTCTTGCCCATAAGAATTTGTATGGATGTACACGATTGTTCGCACAACAACCCACATACGTACGCGACTGTTCCCACTGCAACCCATGTACATGTACAAAAACCTATACAAACACTTCATACAACTCGCTCCACTCGTACATCTTCTTCCTTCTATGTTTACCTCTCTCTTCCACACCAGAGGTGTGTTTTTCCCTGCCAATAACAAAAGATAGAGAGTCCTCAACCCTAGGCTAGATTTTCTGTTGTAGCAGAATTTCCCTTTGTTGAAATCACCAAGCCTCCTGGCACAAGTCTAGACTCACTTATGCTAACTCCATTCTTCCACTATGATGATACACTGAGATGTCACAATGACCTCTCTCCTTTATATACAATCCTTGGGGGTCACCATAGAAGTCCCTCCACAAATAAACATCAAATTAGGCTTTCCTTATGAGTGTGAAGCCCCAACACAAGCCCACAAATCCCATCACCAAACCCATAAATCCCCCAACCAAATCCAAGGGGTTTTCACCAAACTGAAAGGACAATTTGGTGCTAATGAAGATTCCCACATGCCTGACACCTTGGCCTCTTCTAGGAATACCTCCCAAAGCTACAAAATCAACACTTTCTCTCAGTGAGGGAGGTATCCCATCCACCATCAACTAAATGTACCTCTAGTACTAGAAGCATCTCTCTCCCAAATCCAAGGTGGTATGCTTCCTCATATGTACTCCAATCCTCTTCCTTGCATGTTGGAAGTGTATCAATATCTATTACTAAATTAGCATCCCAGCCATCCCAACTTCTTGTTGTCCAATCTGTCCGACTGGCCACATCCTCATTCACTAAAGCATAATCTATCTAGTTGGTTGTATCCTCGATCACTGAGGAAAAAATTGTCTGACTGGCCACATCTTCAGTCACCGAGGAAATATCTGTCTGACTGGTTGCATCCTTGATCACTATAGCAAATCCTTCTAAAACACATGGATACTCCATACATGTCTCACATGCCCTAGAAGCCTCCTGCCTCTGAAGCTCTTGTCTTGCCTCCTTTATCACAATAGCATAACCCGCTAAAATACATGGATGTCTCATATTCCCTAGAAACCTCTTGCATATGAAGCTCTATATGGCCAAAACACTCATAGGTTATCCCCTCAACCTCTATAGGTTTCCATCCCTAAATCCAAGAACCATTGCTAGTATGAAGCTAGATAGTCTGGGCATAAGCAATACCTGTCCATCTCGAAACAATACATGATAGCCCTTCTTCTCAATCTTTGAGATTGATAGGACACTCCTCCCGAGTTCTGGAACCCACAACACATTTGACACCCTCAATATCTCTCATGACTTCAATCGAAATGATACAATACCAGATCCTCGTACTGAATGCTTGGCTTCTGTACTAAGCTCCATACATGAGTCTAAGCTAGTCTCTGTGAGAGTGTCAAACAACTCTCTAGCACCTATCATATGGAAATATGTTATGTTATCCAACAACCATATCTCCTTGATGGAGACAGTGCCTGAAAGGGAGGAGACCAACAAGAACTCCCTCTAGAACCTATCTGCAACCTCATCAACATCTGCTGATGATGCTTGCTTCCTTCTTCCTATTCCACTCCGGTGTGGACACCGTGAAGCATAGTTCCCAAAAACATGACACTCAAAACATATGATATTACTAAGATCCTTCTTCTATCTTGGCTTGGAGAAGCTTCCCTCTCAAGAGAAGTCCTTCTCTCCGACGGACCTCTTTTGTCTGGAGAACCCCTTCTTCCCTTCCTAGTGCAGGCTGCAAGGGCATAGTTCTCATCACTGCTACTCTTTACCACACCATCCATATCATCTATGGATACCAACCGGGTCTCCTCCTGGATACAATCAGTCCATACTATGCCAAAGTCTAGTAACTTGTCTCTTGCATAGATCTCCTGCACAAATGGCTCCCAAGACCTGGGAAGACCTCTCAATGCCACATTTACTAACTCAACATCCTACACCGTCTCACCAATGGTTGTGAGCTGATCTCGGATATGAGTAATCTTCATAGGATAACTGACAACTGTGTCCTCACTAATCATCCTGACAATCTGAAGTTGATGCTTCAAGTGTAGCATCCTGATAGTATTCTTGTTTTGGTAAAGATCCACCAAAGCATCATACATATCCTTGGCAGTTTCTTTCTCGACAATGTGAGGAATAAAGTGGTCCTTTATGAACTCTAGCAATACCCGCTTGGCCTTCACTTCCCTCTTCTTGTGAGCTTCCAAATCCTATAGATCAGTAGGAGCTACAACCACACCCTCAAGATACTCCTTGAGGTAATTCTCTTCCAACATAAAGAGAACCCTTGCCTTCCAAGCCCGAAAGTTGGTTGCCCCTTCCAACCTATCCTCAAGTTTCAATGTATTCACCATCTTGACCTGCCTGGAACAAGAACAAGAACAAGTACAATACTCTTTCAGTGTTGTAGCCAATAAGGTGTCTCAAGATGATCCCCTTCTCTTCAAATCCTAGGCTTTGATACCATGCCCATTTTCACATGCAACTCTATGTGACTAATTTTAGATATGAAAATTGCTTCCTAGTGATCTAACTATCACTAAACAACTTTACACTGAAATTATTGATTGAAAACATATGCAGTGGAAATAACAAGATCATAGATGAATCATCTATACACAAGAGACACAATATTTATGTTCTGTAACTTTATCTGATTCTCCAAATATGGGGACCAAAACCAGTCCCCCTCAAAGTCACCAAATTTGAGGACATAAATAGTCCTCTCAAAATCACCAAGTCTGAGGAAAACCTTGTCCTCCAATATACAA
>JZKD02S2160939.1:0-11186 GCA_000966675.3 Picea glauca
AATAGCGAGAAGTAGGAGCAACCATTGAGTCAGGACCTCCTCACCATATCGCATATCGGGGTCTCGGAGGTTGAGGGGAATCAGTTTCGACTGTAGAAGTCACGAGCTTGCGAGTTGCGAGAGCTTGTACAACACGTGGCACGTCCGCTTGGTGGGATCCACATGGTTGACAGGTGTTGTGACGATAAGATGCCCAGAGAGAGGGAGAAGTGGTGACAGGTGGTGGACATGTATCGTTTGAAACAAGAGTCAACATCCTATTGACTTCTCGTACTTCGGGTTCTCATAAGAAAGGAGCACAAAGGACCAACAACTCAAGTTGCGAAGTTGCGAGTTCCGAGAAGCCCGGAAGGAGTCAAACCTTCTCTGACTTTTGCATCTCAGGGTTTTGTAAAAGATGGGCCCAGAGGTTCAACCTTTCAACTCGCGAACTTGCAAGTTGCGAGCAAGGCTAGTAGTTAGCCCTAGCCGGTGATCACGTGTGGAGAGCGCTAATAAGGAGGGGCCATACCATATCGAAATCTTAGGTATCAACGATTGGTGAAGTGAATTCGAGGGTCTTCGACTCACGGCTCATGAGGTCGCGAGTTGTGAAAGGCACTTGCATTTAGGCGCGTATGTGGTCCTATCGAGATAGGGACTAAAGAAAGGGAGCTAGTTCTTTGTCATTAAGCAGCGGGTAGATCTGGACAACCAAAATATACGCACCCATATCTACAGCCAGGGTTTCATTCCGGAGCCCCCTCGCCATTCTACCTTTAAGATTGGACTCACTTGTATCGCTGAGTCGCGAAACATGAAAAGGTGCCTGGTTTGTTTTGCCTATGGTCCTAACCCAAGATCACAGGGAGGTGAACAGGGAAGAACTAGCCTGCGCTAGGACCCCGTAGGACTTCGGGGATTCTGTCCCTTGAGGAAAAGCGAAAATTTTACTATGCTATAGTGGGTGTGTTACAATAGGGTGGCGACAAGGGGATAGAGGGTGGTGGCGAGGGGGTGGAGGGTTGTGTACTCACTAGGCGGACCAAGGTTGGTTGGGAAGATGAGGTTATATCTTGGATTGGGCTAGGATCATAGCCCAAAGAGTTTTCATGGAGATCAAACCACTCCACACGATATGCCCATGGAAAAGACAAAGGCGAAAGAAAACTCTGACCTAGGGAGGATTGGGCAGAGGAAGAGAGCGAGGAGTTGGGTGACGGAGCAGGGAAAGGCGGGTGTCGGTTGGCCATGGCCACTTTATTTTGGAGCCAGAGAGGTCCTCTCTTTGGCTTCTCGCGGAGTCGAGGCATAGCCAACTGTGAGTGAGGTTAAGATGGAGACGAGAGTAGGAAAATGAAAGTGAAAACCAGGGAGATCGACAGAGTGCATGGGCAATAGACATGAAAGAAGGAATAGTGCAAGGGTTGTCGAGGAGCATCACCATAATAAGAAAGTTGGAGGAGAAGATCACACTCACGTAGAGGTGACAGCCATCATCCTTCCTCCATCACGAGGATAGAAAAACCAGAGGAGGCACATTGGGGTAGTTAGTTACGAGCTTGCATTAGTGAAGGCATTCAATACGCATCGGGGGGTGATAAAGGAAGGGGGGAGGTTGCATGTGTTGGTCACATGGTCTGTGGAGAGGTGGTAGGCATTGTCTTCTCCCATCGACACGTGGAACCTGCTGACACCCCATCCAGGGGGCTATCAGTGCCGAGAGCCCAAGAAATATAGTCTTGGAGGATAGGATGATCATTGTGGGTGGGGGATGTGCAGATAATATCTGGTCTGTCTAGAGCCACCCCAATATTGACTGACTTGTTGGTTATCTGATTAGCTCTTCATCGAACATGTGAAGGAATGAGGGTTGAGTGAGGCCTAATGAGAGTTGCAATGGCACTGAGTCTAGTGGTAAGATGCCAGCAGGGGGAGATTTTTTCCAAATCAGCCCCGTCAAGAATTTTGGCAAATAGGCTAAGAATTATTTGAGATTCCCCTTCAACGATCAGCTTATGGTGACTGCATTCTTGAGCAAGCTGCAGTCCTTTCATGAGTCCCCAGAGCTCAGCTACATTGTTTGTGTTGTGTCCAATGTTACCAACAATAATAAGCATGATGGTTCCTTGGTTGTTGCGGAGAACCACGCTAAAGCCACCAAGGCCTAGATTTCCTTTGGAGGCCCCATCAAAATTTAACTTGAAAAAAACTGGAGTTGGAGGGGACCAATGTGAAGGGCTTTCTGTGGTTTGGGGTCTTTGAAGTTTCCTGGAAGCATGAGGGTTAAATTTGATGTTCCAACTATCCAGGATGTGCTTTTCTTAGGGAGGACATGACAAGTCCTCAACTTTCCAAGGCTGCAGGTGGATGGTTTCTCTGATGTTGTCGTGTATGTGTTTCCAAATTGTTTGCCAAGCAAGATGAGACGAATGGAAGATCCTCCTATTGCGTTCTTTCTATATTTACAAGAGGATGAAACCTAGAAGTAGCTGCCAAATGTGGTTGAGGATGGGAGAATGAAAATTCGAGTCTCTCCATCCTTCTATGGTTTCACTGAGGCCTTCTCGATTATGGTCTGTTATGTGCATTATTATGTCACATTGGTCCCAAATTTGTGAACTATAGGAGCAGAGATTTATTAGGTGATTTTGAGATTCTGAGTTTTCCAAGAAGAGAGGGAAAATGGAGGGCCCAACAAAACCTCTTTTTGTGAGATTGTCCCGGGTGAGGATACCTTTATGTGCAACAATGTAGAGGAACATGCTATTTTTTCTCCAGTGCTTAGTCATCCATATTTTCGCGCAAACTTTCTCTTGGGGGAAAATGTGGAAGGTTGTATTTATGTCATAAGCTTCTTTAATGGTGAAGGTGCCCCTTGAGGAGTGCCCCCATCTTAGGATGTCCTCTCCTGGTAGAATTTGAAATTTTCTGGAGATGGTTAGCTCATGCCAAGGCTGAAGATCCACATGTGCTAGAATGTGGAGTTTCATACGGGTGGACTTCCAATGATGCCATGTAGCCCCATGGGGGTCCTCTTTCCAATAGTCTATGACTGTGATTAGACCAACTTATGTGGTAGTGTAAAGAAAGTTTTCTGCCATAGAATCATGCGCTGGAGAAGGCCATTAGTGCCAAGAGTCATACCAAAAGGAAGTTGTTCTTCCATTATGCACTTCCCAGAAAGCGTGATCTGCAATCAGGGAGTGGATTTCCTTTGCGGAATTCAAGATCAAAGAGCCTAGAGTGTTTTCATTCCATGTGATTAGTTTCTTTTGTGCAATGTTTGGAGCATATTTCTTTCTCCAAAGTCGGGGCTAGAGGTATTTGGGGTGCTTAAGCCACCTCCACTAGATATTAACACTAAGAACTTTATTGAGAGTGGTTGGGTCCCATAAGCCAAGACCTCCTTTTAATTTTGGTTTGCAAATCTTGTCCCAGCTGATCAGAGCTATTTTTCGGTCATTCTTAGCCCCCTTCCAAAGAAAGTTTCTTTTTAATGTTTTGATGGCGGTTAAAATTAAGCTGGGAGCCGCCAGCACTGAGAAGGAATAGATGGGAAGGGTTTAAAGGAAATACTTGAAAATGACGAGGTGAATGGCAAGGTTGAGCGAGCGAAAAGTCCAAGAGGAGAGTCTTTTACCCAGGGAGGAAAGGAGACCCTCCCAAGAGCTATTTTGGAGAGATTTGTTTATAAGGGTAATACCAAGGTATTTGGATGGAAGGGAGATACGTGTGAAGCCCAGGATATTGGTAATGTGAAGTTAGACAACGATCAGTATGTTAAAGACGAAGATCTTGGATTTTTCTCACTTGATGTCCATTCCTGAGGCTTCACAAAAATTTTGAAGAATAAAGAGGATTCTAAGTGCTTCTCGGACAGTAGGGGAGCCCAGCGTTAAGGTGTCATCAACAAACTAGATGTGGGAAACTCGGGGATCATTGCCATGTAGGGGGAGTCCAGTTAGGTATCTGTCAACTATAGATGCTTTAATGAAGCTGCTCAACCCTTCTACCATGATAATGAAAAGGAAAGGGGACAAGGGATCCCCTTTCCATATTCTGCGAGAAGGTGAGAAGGGGTGGGATGGAACACTATTTATCAGTATAGAGAAGAAAGCAAAGGAAGTGAGATTTAGAATCCAGTCTACACAATTAAGAGCAAATCCAAAAGAAAGAAGAATGGATTTCATGTAAGCCCAACTTAATTTATCAAAGGCTTTAGAGATATCTAGCTTTAGTAACATACCTCGAGTGCTCATACTTTCGAGGGAATGTATGACTTCATGAGAAAGGATGACACTATTGAGAATTTGCCTGCCTTCAACATATCCTGACTGTTCGGGAAAAATGATGAAGGGAAGGAGGGGCTTGAGGTGATGAGTAATCACTTTTTTTAACAGCTTATAGATTATATTGCAAAGAGCAATTGGTATGAACTTCTTGGGATGAGTGACTCGTTCTTATTTAGGTATGAGGGTGAAGAAAGTGGCATTGAGAGTTGGGAGAACTTGACCATAGATATGAGAGTCCTCAATGATTTCCCATACTTCCTCCTGTATCATGGGCCAGTAGAATTGGAAAAAGTTCATCGTGAAGTCGTCCAGACCTGGAGCTTTGCCTTTAGGAGTGTCTTGCAGTGCTAGGTCTACTTATTCAATCGTAATTGGTCTTAACAAGGCTTCATTCTTCTCCTGAGTTATGATGTCTAGAATGTGTTGAGTGATCTTTTCTATTGCAAGAGATCAGTCACCAGGGGGCTCAGACAATAGGTCTTGGTAGTATGAGACCAATCCGTGCTCGAGATCTTCATGTTTTTGGAGAATTTGACCTTGCTCCGTGACCAAGTGAGTGATTCGATTGATGTGCCTCCACTAGATCATTGCTT
This sequence comes from Picea glauca, assembly GCA_000966675.3. Taxonomy (NCBI): domain Eukaryota; kingdom Viridiplantae; phylum Streptophyta; class Pinopsida; order Pinales; family Pinaceae; genus Picea; species Picea glauca. The sequence goes on from JZKD02S2160939.1 coordinate 4,868, forward strand.
GGTGGAAGAGCTTGGTATTTTGTTCCCCCTCTTGAAGCCATTGTATTTGGGACTTTTTCCTCCACAGAACTTCCTCCTGAGTCCACCTTTCCTCCAATTATTGTTTGACTAGAGTGTCATTCTCTTTGAGTTCATCCGTGAGACCCTGATTCTTGATTTGGATTTGAAGGAGATTCATTTGATCATTTAGATTCCTTTGGTCTTCAAAAATGTTCCCGAAGTTTTGTTTGTTCCAAAGCTTGAGGTGTTGCTTAACATTTTTTAATCTTTGTTGAAATCGAAACATTTTGGAATCATGTGGGATGGTCGCTTTCTTCCACCAAGTTGGGTCCATGGCTTGGAACTCTGGATGAGTGAGCTAGAATCACTCAAATCTGAAGGGCTTGCGCCCTTGGGAGCCTAAAATGTACAGTGAGAGCTGGATAGGCCAGTGATTAGATCCAAAGGTATCCAGGATACTAGCTTCCAATGAGAGGCCATCCATCAAGAGGGATTCTGATACAAGGAAGCAATCAAGGCGGCACACCACCTGTTGGGACCATGAGCGTCAGTTCATCCAGGTAAAGAGGTCATTTTGCGTTTTCAGATCTATGAGATAGAGCTTATCAATTAATGATTGAAAGTTCCCACATTCCCCCTCAAATCTGTGAGTCCCCCCTCTTTTCTCTTCTAGGTTGCAGACCATGTTGAAGTCATCACCCAATATTCATATATGATCAGTAGTGAGAGTAGCCACCCATTCCATATTTTGAATGAAGTTTAGCTTATCCCCCTGAGTAGCTGGGCCATAAACATTTGTAAGGTAGCTCAGCTTATTGGAGCTAATGAGCTTGTATTCCACCGAGATTGTCAATCTAGTGGTGAAGAAATTTTCCAACAACACAATGCTAGGGTTCCATATAATGGAAAAACCACCAGCCATGCCTATGGAATCGATGGTCATCATTTTCCCATGTTTCCATCATCTCGAGAGGATTTGAGTCATTTCTTCTCCTACACATTTTGTTTATTGAAGTAAAAGAATGTCGGGTTGTTTTGCTATGATAAGATCTCACAGAAGCCTTTGCTTGCTATGACCATTGAGACCCCGCATATTCCAAGAGATAAGCTTCATTATGAGGATGGGTAAGGGAGAGGGGGTAAGATATCAGAGACAATATGTATCTTACCTAAGCTTACCATGAAATGACCAATTTCTTGTATGAGATTTTGGGTAGATTTTCTTCCTCTTTTCTTTTCCTCCTTCTAAGGATTGCATTGCTCTTTTTATTGGATGCCCTGGATGCCCAAGCCCAAGCTAGATCTGGTTGCAGAACCTACTGAGGATTTGAGGAATACCTTATGAACTTTGTGCAATTGATCCAAAGGGATGGTGTACAGTTCGTTCATGGAATAAGCTTGTTCTAAATGTTCCAAGTCTATTCTCACGAGATCGTGTCATCTAGGTCCATTTCGGTATCACCTTCTTCGATGTTGGATGCGTCTCCATACTTGGCCTCAGAAGGGGAATAGGGATGGATATGATCCAAGATGGGGGTGCTTGTTGTTGTGCCTTTTGTGTTGTTGTGGGTTGCATTTTCTTGAGGAACTATCTGCGGCTCGTCCATGTATTCTGGAATTTGTTAAAGGACATCAAAGGAGTTGTTGGAAGGTGGTTCCTTATTAGCAGTTTGCATCGTTTTCTTGGTGGTTTGGTGTAACTTTCCAGCCACATGGGTGAAGTTGTCTCTTGATTTACTTGCTTCAGGGTTATCGGCCTTGCCCACGTTGTTCATAGGACAATCTATGAATAGATGCCCATGTTCGTGGAATTTATATATGTTGGATATATGTATGGATGCTTAGTGCTATATTTATGGTAAATGAATGCTAGATCTAATCTAATGCTATCTGCTAAGTGATTGAAAGTGATTTATCTTTATTGTTATTGTGTTTTTCTATAATAAGGGTTTAATCTGCAATGTGATTGAGATTCAAGAAACTAATGCATACTGTGTTTAGTGATATGTTAAGTATTGTAATCATAGATCTGTGTCCCAGCCTAGTTGTAGACACCTGAGTCCTGCAACCCCCCTGCCTCTACCTCGGTTGAGACTTCATATGCTTCGCAGGTGTTACCGAAANGTGCCAAGAGTCATACCAAAAGGAAGTTGTTCTTCCATTATGCACTTCCCAGAAAGCGTGATCTGCAATCAGGGAGTGGATTTCCTTTGCGGAATTCAAGATCAAAGAGCCTAGAGTGTTTTCATTCCATGTGATTAGTTTCTTTTGTGCAATGTTTGGAGCATATTTCTTTCTCCAAAGTCGGGGCTAGAGGTATTTGGGGTGCTTAAGCCACCTCCACTAGATATTAACACTAAGAACTTTATTGAGAGTGGTTGGGTCCCATAAGCCAAGACCTCCTTTTAATTTTGGTTTGCAAATCTTGTCCCAGCTGATCAGAGCTATTTTTCGGTCATTCTTAGCCCCCTTCCAAAGAAAGTTTCTTTTTAATGTTTTGATGGCGGTTAAAATTAAGCTGGGAGCCGCCAGCACTGAGAAGGAATAGATGGGAAGGGTTTAAAGGAAATACTTGAAAATGACGAGGTGAATGGCAAGGTTGAGCGAGCGAAAAGTCCAAGAGGAGAGTCTTTTACCCAGGGAGGAAAGGAGACCCTCCCAAGAGCTATTTTGGAGAGATTTGTTTATAAGGGTAATACCAAGGTATTTGGATGGAAGGGAGATACGTGTGAAGCCCAGGATATTGGTAATGTGAAGTTAGACAACGATCAGTATGTTAAAGACGAAGATCTTGGATTTTTCTCACTTGATGTCCATTCCTGAGGCTTCACAAAAATTTTGAAGAATAAAGAGGATTCTAAGTGCTTCTCGGACAGTAGGGGAGCCCAGCGTTAAGGTGTCATCAACAAACTAGATGTGGGAAACTCGGGGATCATTGCCATGTAGGGGGAGTCCAGTTAGGTATCTGTCAACTATAGATGCTTTAATGAAGCTGCTCAACCCTTCTACCATGATAATGAAAAGGAAAGGGGACAAGGGATCCCCTTTCCATATTCTGCGAGAAGGTGAGAAGGGGTGGGATGGAACACTATTTATCAGTATAGAGAAGAAAGCAAAGGAAGTGAGATTTAGAATCCAGTCTACACAATTAAGAGCAAATCCAAAAGAAAGAAGAATGGATTTCATGTAAGCCCAACTTAATTTATCAAAGGCTTTAGAGATATCTAGCTTTAGTAACATACCTCGAGTGCTCATACTTTCGAGGGAATGTATGACTTCATGAGAAAGGATGACACTATTGAGAATTTGCCTGCCTTCAACATATCCTGACTGTTCGGGAAAAATGATGAAGGGAAGGAGGGGCTTGAGGTGATGAGTAATCACTTTTTTTAACAGCTTATAGATTATATTGCAAAGAGCAATTGGTATGAACTTCTTGGGATGAGTGACTCGTTCTTATTTAGGTATGAGGGTGAAGAAAGTGGCATTGAGAGTTGGGAGAACTTGACCATAGATATGAGAGTCCTCAATGATTTCCCATACTTCCTCCTGTATCATGGGCCAGTAGAATTGGAAAAAGTTCATCGTGAAGTCGTCCAGACCTGGAGCTTTGCCTTTAGGAGTGTCTTGCAGTGCTAGGTCTACTTATTCAATCGTAATTGGTCTTAACAAGGCTTCATTCTTCTCCTGAGTTATGATGTCTAGAATGTGTTGAGTGATCTTTTCTATTGCAAGAGATCTGTCACCAGGGGGCTCAGACAATAGGTCTTGGTAGTATGAGACCAGTCCGTGCTTGAGATCTTCATGTTTTTGGAGAATTTGACCTTGCTCCATGACCAAGTGAGTGATTCGATTGATCTGCCTCCATTGGATCGTTTCTTGGTGGAAGAGCTTGGTATTTTGTTCCCCCTCTTGAAGCCATTGTATTTGGGACTTTTTCCTCCACAAAACTTCCTCTTGAGTCCGCCTTTCCTCCAATTATTGTTTGACTAGAGTTTCATGCTCTTTGAGTTCATCCGTGAGACCCTGATTCTTGATTTGGATTTGAAGGAGATTCATTTGATCATTTAGATTCCTTTGGTCTTCAAAAATGTTCCCGAAATTTTGTTTGTTCCAAAGCTTGAGGCATTGCTTAACATTTTTTAATCTTTGTTGAAATCAAAACATTTTGGAACCGTGTGGGATGGTTTCTTTCTTCCACCAAGTTGGGTCCATGGCTTGGAACTCTAGATGAGTGAGCCAGAATTTCTCAAATCTGAAGGGCTTGCGCCCTTGGGAGCCTAAAATGTCCAGTGAGAGTTGGATAGGCCAGTGATTAGATCCAAAGGTATCCAGGATACTAGCTTCCAATGAGAGGCCATCCATCAAGAGGGATTCTGATACAAGGAAGCGATCAAGGCGGCACACCACCTGTTGGGACCATGAGTGTCAGTTCATCCAGGTAAAGAGGTCGTTTTGCATTTTCAGGTCTATGAGATAGAGCTTATCAATTAATGATTGAAATTTCCCGCATTCCCCCTCAAGTCTGTGAGTCTCCCCTCTTTTCTCTTCTAGGTTGCAGACCATGTTGAAGTCATCACCCAATATTCATCTATGATCAGTAGTGAGAGTAGCCACCCATTCCATATTTTGAATGAAGTTTAGCTTATCCCCCTGAGTAGCTGGGCCATAAACATTTGTAAGGTAGCTCAGCTTATTGGAGCTAATGAGCTTGTATTCCACCGAGATTGTCCATCTAGTGGTGAAGAAATTTTCCAACAACACAATGCTAGGGTTCCATATAATGGAAAAACCACCAGCCATGCCTATGGAATCAATGCTCATCATTTTCCCATGTTTCCATCATCTCGAGAGGATTTGAGTCATTTCTTCTCCTGCACATTTTGTTTATTGAAGTAAAAGAATGTCGGGTTGTTCTGCTATGATAAGATCTCGCATAAGCCTTTGCTTGCTATGACATTGAGACCCTGCATATTCCAAGAGATAAGCTTCATTATGAGGATGGGGAAGGGAGAGGGGGTAAGCTATCAGAGATAAGATGTATCTTACCTAAGTTTACCATGAAATGACCGATTTCCTGTATGAGATTTTGGGTAGATTTTCTTCCTCTTTTCTTTTCCTCCTTCTGAGGCTTGCGTTGCTCTTTTTATTGGATGCCCTGGATGCCCAAGCCCGAGCTAGATCAGGTTGCAAAACCTGTTGAGGATTTGAGGAATACCTTATGAACATTGCGCAACTGATCCAAAGGGATGGTGTATAGTTCCTTCATGGAATAAGCTTGTTCTAAATGTTCCAAGTCTATTCTCATGAGATCGCATTCATCTAGGTCCATTTCGGTATCACCTTCTTCGATGTTGGATGCGTCTCCATACTTGGCCTAAGAAGGGGAATAGGGATGGATATGATCTAAGACAGGGGTTCTTATTGTTGTGCCTTTTGTGTTGTTGTGGGTTGCATTTTCTTGAGGAGGTATCTGCAGCTCGTCCATGTCTTTTGGAATTTGTTGAAGGACATCAAAGGAGTTGTTGGAAGGTGGTTCCTTGTTAGAAGTTTGCATCGTTTTCCTGGAAGTTTGGTGTAACCTTCCAGCCACATGGGTGAAGTTGTCTCTTGATTTACTTACTTCAGGGTTATTGGCCTTGCCCACGTTGTTCAGAGGAAAATCTCTGAATAGATGCCCATGTTCATGGAATTTATATATGTTGGATATATGTATGGATGCTTAGTGCTATATTTATGGTAAATGAATGCTAGATTTGATCTAATGCTATGTGCTAAGTGATTGAAAGTGATTTATCTTTATTGTTACTATGTTTTTCTGTAATAAGGGTTTAATCTGTGATGTGAATGAGATTCAAGAAATTAATGCATACTGTGTTTAGTGCTATTTAAGTATTGTAATCATAGATCTGTGTCCCAGCCTAGTTGTAGACACCTGAGTCCTGCAACCCCCCTGCCTCTACCTCGGTTGAGACTTCATATGCTTCGCAGGTGTTACCGAAAGGGCTGGTAGTTAGGGTTTTGTTGGTGCGTTGTTGAAGCATTGAACCCTAGGTCTTCCCCAGTGCCAACACCTTTCTAATATTTGGTGTGTAACTCCTCTTTTGTTATTCCACATGTAGCAAGAATTAGATCTTTGTAGATCTATTAACCTTAGCCCGCTGATAGTGTCTTAGAAAATTATGCTAACGACATCTAGTCTTCTCTTGACTCCTTTATTTTCCTGGAGGAAAGTGATTATGTTACCCCCCCTAATATCCACGATTCTTCATTGATTGTATCATCTATGGCCTTGAAGGAATCAAGAAAGAGAAATTTA
>JZKD02S2160939.1:26191-38954 GCA_000966675.3 Picea glauca
TATTTTAATTTGTTTATGTTTCTGTCCCCAAGGGTTAGGTATTCAAGGGTTCTACAGACAAGGGTTTTCCCTGTTGTATATCTCTTTGATATACGTGCGGGGTCCAACAGTAGTACTCGGCCCAATATATCAGGGCACTAACTAAGAAGGATAGATCGTACCCTTAGTTGTACTACCTGACTACCCAGGTACTAGAGAGTATCTTCCCGAGTGTTGTTCTCAGTGACACTATAGCAGTCAGGCAGTTGATCGGTTTATCTAAAGAGGGCTTCAGGTAATCTAGGTCGATCCGCACACAGATGTTGTCTGATGCGCTACCACTCGAAGGGGTACCAACAGGGGTTACAAGGGTGGCCAATAGATATGCACTTAAGTACCACTTGTATTTCCTGCGTGTATGAATCCCTCAACCGCGGGTTTATGCATGTAACGACAAATCTATGTGGCTTAAAGATGTTGGAATACGTCTCTGCCTTGAAAAAAAATTAACCCACACTTTCTGCCAAGGAAAGTGCTCTGATACCACTTGTAATATACTAGATATAAAATGTATGCAGAACAGAAGTAAAATGCTAGTAATGGAAAAATAACAACAATATAACCAGAACATTCACCACAATAACATGAAAATGATATAAGAATAACAATAGAAATAGCACTTTGGATCTGAAAGAAATGTTCACGGGCCTCTTCGAGGGGGCAACCTCCAGTTGAGAAGAGCTCTATTACAATAATATCCAAGCTAGAGTTCTCATATCCTCGATTCCTATTTATACTAAAAAGAAGCATCTAGAGGAAGATCCTTCTAGAAGCGGAAGCTTCTATTAGGTCTTCTTACATCCACCTTATTCTATTTTATTGAAAGGCCTAATTAATATTGACCTTTATTACATCCGAATATATTGTTCTACCTATGTGCGGGTTAGGACCCTAACAAAAAGTCCTATAGATTAACCTTCAAAGAAGTATTATATACAATAACCAAACCAGAAAAATCAAGAGTAAAGTTTGGGAAGATTCTACTCTTTCCAGCCACTACGGTAAATCAAGTGGATACTACTTCATGTCATTAAGTGAGATTGAGATTATGCCTTCACTGTGTAAACGCCCGAAAATTTTACAAAAAGAACTCGAATACCTTTTTCGTCGAGGATGGTAACACATGTTTCTTGCGCAGACGAAAACCCTGCAAGGTTTCACCATTAAATATCAATATATTTATATAAATGAAAGAAAGGTAAAACGAACATATCAACAAAACGATAAATGTATTAACAGAGTATTCCAGAATGATACTTAACTTATGGCAAGTAGTTCTCAAGTGCCCCCTTGTCGCTCCTGACTGGATAGGCGACCAGGTCGAGGGGGAATGGACCAACGACTCCCTAATGGGTACCCTCGCATCAATAGGGCCCATCATTAGTGTCAGTACCGAATCTCAAACTTTATTAATCATGGGAAATGAAAACAGTCGACAGTACTAGGTTTCTATATCATGCAAACGACACAAATCATGCTATGCGTAGACTCCATAAGCAATTCCCACACAGAACAAAGACTACTTAACTGTTGAGTTAAAAACCCACTAGGACTAGCGTATAAAGGATATCGTTTTATAAATTCAACAAATGATGTAGAAATCCCTTGCTACTGAATTCAAATGGTAGAGATAACGATAATGACAATAACATCCGTAAAATTCAAGAGACTTCATTGATACCGTAAGATATCTTAATAGATTGTTTGGAAAAATCACAGAGGTTATTTTAACAACACCAGACGAAAATATTTGAGACCACAACGAAAAACAAGAAGAAAGTATACAACGCATTATGCATTACACAGGGGGACTTTTCTTCTCCCAAATAATTAGTTAACATAAGATTTTTTTTACCCTTTCTTTGATAAACGAAATATTCTTTACTACAATCTAATGAGGGGGTAGGCGCATACAACAGAAGGCAAAAGACTGTAACTACAACCAAAATACCTCACGAAATGTACAACCATTACTAATATCCAAATTATGGACTGCTAAAGCAACCTTAACTTCGAAAGATTTAGATAAAAACTCCCTTCCATACCCAAATTTTTGTTATAATACAAAGGGTTCCCAAAACGATTAATCCAGATGTTCTTACCTTGTGTAAATCGGATCCCAATGGTAGTGGTCTGCCAAAACGTTTTCCACCAGAACGAGTCAACAACATAAGCATTGGATATATACAGAGAAGGAACGATAACCAAAGTATCCTCGACCACAGTCGCAGGAACACACAAAGCCAATATCAAAAGTAAAGACATTAGTCTCTGGGAAACCATCTACTAGTCTAATGATGCTTAATGGCAGTTTGTATCTCAGTACCGTAATTAGGGCAAGGTAGAAAAATTCCAAAGGGACACATTAAAACTGGTGATAGTCTCGAGGGGTGCATTCAAAACACCTTAAACGCTCTATCAGAGGAGTCATTATACCATCTCGACCGTATCCAAATTAATCCCACCTCAATCCACGGAAAATCGAATTGACAGAGAGTCTAGAATTTTCGTTTAATATTTTTCCTAGTTTGGTTAGGGTTTTGTTGTGTTCATCAAATTTCGTTAAGAAAAGAGAGGCCTCATGCCAAGAGTTAGTTCGGATGGGAACGATAGTTATTCCTAAGTGAGAAATACGAATAACCTGTCCTTAATTGTCGTCTCCAAGTTATGACACTTGCAGATTGCTTAGTCAAAACTACCTATGTATAAGTGGACTGGAAACAAGTCTATATATAGAGGTGTATGTTTATTCCTGTAATTATATTTCTAGGCAGAACTATCTATGTATAAGTGGATCTGAAACAAGTCTATATATAGGTGTATGTATATTCCTGTAATTAAATTTTAGAATCATATTACTTAGTTGAGACTTCTTTTCTCACATAACATTGACTGAGAACGAATACGAAACAATATCGATTCTACGAATTTTATGTATACATATATCACATATCGATTTATATATATATATATATATATATATATATATATATATATATATAGAAGAAACTAAGATTAAATTTTTGCAACTGAAAACCCCTTTATACAAAGATATGTTCCCATACTATATAAGAAAATAAATTATTTCAACAGGCATATAACTACTTTTGTATAAAGGAAATATCGAATAGAGAGTCTGAAACCTCTCATTAACTAGTTACAGTACAAATGAAATTGAATAAGGTAACCTATGGTCATATGCTTACAGACCGGTAGGTGAATGAATATACAGAATATCAAAGAAAAGTAAACCAATATGAAGGACTCATAAATATAATACGATTATTTATATTCAACAGATTTGATTTACAAAAGGTAGATCTCAAATTTATGTAAGTTCTGATATTAAATATACGATTTAATACAACAGTAAAGGATGAGACTAGAATGTCGAGAAGATATGAATATAATGTATCCAACAATCATTACATTATTTCAAATAGATAGGGGAAAAGTCTTGTAGATTAACCTTCAAAGAAGTATTATATACAATAACCAGACCAGAAAAATCAACAGTAAAGTTTGGGAAGATTCTACTCTTTCCAACCACTATGGTAAATCGAGTGGATACTACTTCATGTCATTAACTGAGATTGAGATTATACCTTCACTGTGTAAACGCCCGAAGAGTTTACAAAAAGAACTGTAACGGAATTCAAATGGTAGAGATAAAAATAATGACAATAACATCCGTAAAATTCAAGAGACTTCATTGATACCGTAAGATATCTTAATAGACTGTTCGAAAAAATCACAGAGGTTATTTTAACAACACCAGATGAAAATATTTGAGACCATAATGAAAAACAAGAAGAAAGTATACAACACATTATACATTACACAGGGGGGACTTTTCTTCTCCCAAATAATTAGTTAACATAAGATTTTTTTTACCCTTTCTCTGATAAACGAAAGATTCTTTACTACAATCTAATGAGGGGGTAGGTGCATACAACATAAGGCAAAAGACTGTAACTGCAACCAAAAGACCTCACAGAATGTACAACCATTACTAATATCCAAACTATGGACTGCCAAAGCAACCTTAACTTCAAAAGACTCAGATAAAAACCCCCTTCCATACCTAGATTTTTGGTATAATACAGAGGGTTCCCAAAACAATTAATCCAGATGTTCTTACCTTGTGTAAAGCAGATCCCAATGGTAGTGGTCCACCAAAATGTTTTCCAGCAGAACGAGTCAACAACTTAAGCACTTGATATATACAAAGAAGGAACGATAACCAAAGTATCCTCGACCACAGTCGTAGGAACACACAGAGCCAATGTCAAAAGTAAAGATAGTAATCTGTGGGAAACCGTCTACTAGTCTAATGATGCTTAATGGCAGTTTGTATCTCAGTACCACAATTAGGGCAAGGTGGCAAACTTCTAGAGGGGCACATTAAAACTCATGATAGTCCTGAGGGGTGCATTTAGAACGCCTTAAACGCTTTGGCAGAGGAGTCATTATACCATCTCGATCGTATCCAAATTAATCCCACCTCAATCCACGGAAAATCGAATTGACAGACAATCCAGAATTTTTGTTTAATCTTTTTCCTAGTTTGGTTAGGGTTTCGTTGTGTTCATCGAATTTTGTTAAGAAAAGAGAGGCCTCATGCCAAGAGTTAGTTCGGATGGGAACGATAGTTATTCCTAAGTGAGAAATACGAATAACCGGTCCTTAATTACCGTCTCCAAGTTATGACACTTGCGCGTACTGGTGGTCACTTTGATAGTAATTGTTCATTAAGTTCTTTGTCACCTATACCTGAGGAAATGTATTTGTCACTTCAGAATTTATGGAGATTCATTCGTTAATACTCTTCTAATGGCATGCCTTGCTAGAGCAATCAGAATTGGTAATATGTATATATATATATATATATATATATAGTTTTGTTGAGGACGGAAGTATAGTCTAGGATAAGAGTAGATATAAATACTTATATACTTGCAAAGATTCTAGTGTTTCGAAGTTTAGAGGTGTTCCCTCCCTTGAGGATTTAGATGAGGTAAAGTCTTTTAATGATCATTGTTAAAGAATTTTGGTAAGTATTAATGGTGGAAGGAAGAAGTGTATAATCATCATGTATCAAGATTGGAATCAGATATGTAGAAATTTGGAAATTTAATGACAGCAAAAAATAAGAAGAATTTTTTTTTGGCAAATTTGAGGTATGTTACACCCTGCACATTATAGGAGGTATTGGCTGCTCTAAAATCCTTCTCAAAGCATAAAATCTCAGGCCTAGATGGTTGGACCATAGATTTCTACTTGCATTTCTTCAATTTGGTGGGGACTAAGCTTCTGGAGCTAGTGGAAGATTCCAGACTCCATGGTAAGGTTTCTGGGGAACTAAAGTAAACTTTCTTGACTCTTATCCTGAAAGCAAACCACTCGATTACCTTTGGCAATTATAAACTGATTGCACTTTGCAATCTTTTCTACAAGATTATTTCAGAAATCATCGCCAACATAATCAAACCCATCCTCTTGCGTTCACTGTCAGAAAAACAACTAGGTTTTTTAAAGGGCTGACACATTCTTGATGCTATTGGCACCGCACAAGAATGCTTGCACATCATTAACCATAAAAACTCGCGTGCTCTCATCCTCAAGCTAGATCTTAAAAAATCCTTCGACTGCATAGACTGGAACTTTCTCAAACTAAATTTAACACAAACAAGTTTCATCCAATCTACTTTAAATTGGATTATGAGTTGCGTCACAAGTGCAACATTTGTTGTGTTGGTAAATGGTGAACCTTCCTCCTTCTTCCACAGTGGCAGAGCCCTGTGGCATGGATGCCCTCTTTCACCGCTCCTTTTCATCATGGTCATGGAAGGTTTAAGTCTCCTCCTCAAAAGAATCCATGCAGAAGGAAAAATTACAGGGATCAAGGTCTCTAGGCTGGTCAAAATCCTACACCTCCTCTTCGTCGATGACGTTCTCATAATGACAAATGACAATCCACTTGAATGGAGGGAAATCGATGGACTCTTGAAGACTTTTTGCTGCGCCACGGGCTTACAAATCAACTAGTCCAAATCGATGTTCCATTACGCCAATATACAAGATCAGAATTTGGATCAATTGAAGGGCATCTTTCCACATACCTTCATCCACCTATCACAAGGCTTCCACTACCTTGGCTACTTCATCAAAGCAGAACACTACAAGGCTTCAGACTAGGACTGGCTCGTTTCAAAGGTGGAAAAAAAAGTAGGACACTGGTGTAACAGACGACTCTCCATTGGAGGTCGATACACACTCATCAAAGCTGCCCTCGAAGGACAACCGATATATTGGATGGCTCTTTTAGCTATTCCCACACCGGTCCTAGAAAATCTCAGAAAACTCACCTATAACTTTCTCTGGTCGGGCAACAAGGAACATCACAAGTTGCACCTTTGCAACTGGGAAACACTAGCAAAACCAAAAATCAAGGGTGGATGGGGAATTAGAAATATTTGTAAATTCAACAAAGCTCTGGCTGCCAACTCCCTCTGGCGTGTTTTGACTACAAATGGCATCTAGAGCTCTGTTATTAAAGATAAATACTTGCCTTACACCTCTGTCGCATCTTGGCTCCACATAGGATCCACTCACACAAGGGTTGTGTCCTAGATATGGAGGAACTTAGTGAAATCGACACTTTGGATCCAAAACTGACTTTGTTAGAAGCCAGGCTTTGGCCATTCAATTGTAATCTGTAAGGATTGTATTACAGGGCTCAGCCAAGCATCATTCCTGTCACCACAATTAATCTCACTATTGAATACAAAAAACACATTTTTTCTATTCCAAGCTGTGCATTACAATGAACTTGGGATCCCGACAGTCGACTGGAAAACCGGTCACGATTTGGAGCTACCAACAAATCTGGTTGTGGAGTGGGACAAATTTTGCCTAGAGCTTACTCGAGTGGGCATATTTCTCCACGATGCGGAGGATCAATTCCTGTGGGTTGGAGGAGACAGTTCGGGCTACATCTCCGTAAAAAATATATACTTTGCTATCACTAACATAGCTTGGCAAAGCAACATTATTGGATGGCGTAAGCACCTCTGGACCTGGAAATTACCACTAAAGATAAAGCTCTTTACCTGGTTAGCTGTCGAAAACAAAATCCCCACCTAGAATAACCTCCAAAGGAAAGGATGGACTCGCCCCAATATCTCTCAACATCCCAAAATTAATTTTTAGTAAACAATAATTATCACAATAAATAATTTATCAAATTAAAAAAAAATTATAACATATATTTAAGTAATATTTTCTTAATAAAGTAAAATCTAGTTAATGTGATTGGTTTTGTATGAGAGGATTTTTATGTCTCGGCTTTTTAGACCACAAAGTAATCCACAAGCCACTCGCACAATAATAAATTAATTAAATTTCCTGATAAAAATTAAATATATAATTAATTTAAAATATCAATTTTAATTAAAAAAATTTAAAAAATCCTTAAAAAATTAAATTAAAATACTTAAACGTATATAATATATAACTGATTAGATTTAGATTTTAAAAGTGAAGCAAATATAATGTAAAATTGCTTAGAATTGAATTTTCCAACTAAAGTGACACCGCGACCAATTTTAAGTGGCCGAGTAAAGTAGTCCATATATCTCAATTAAAAGGTGAATATTTTAGCAAAAGAATGAAAGATGGGGGCAAGGCAACTTTGTGGAATGGAATGGATACTGGCGGAAATTAGTGCAGGGAATTGTTGGACTATTCCAAACAAAAGTCGTTTTTATTCACCATGACAAATAGAAAAGCAGAAATTGAGTGGGGTCGGTGGGGGACACATTTCTCCGCAATTCACGTAATACTGTTCACTCGCATCAATTCGATCCGGAATAAGTAGACAAATAGAAAATAGACAAGCAGAAGTTGACTGGTTAGTTGCGGAAATTAGTGCAAGAAAGTGTTGGACTATTCCAAACAAAAATCGTTTTTATTGACCATGACATAAAGAGGTGAAGATAATGGCGTATTGACCAAGGTAACTTTGTGGAATGAATATGAGAAAATTGAAGCGTTGGAAAAGTTGAAATGGCGCAATTTTCCCACCATCCATTCAAGTAATACGGTTCGCATCAAACCATTCAAGTAAGACGGTTCGCATCAATTAAAGTCGGAACAAGTAACTGGCGGGGCAATTTCTCCACAATTCAAGTCATACAGTTCACTCGCATCAATTCAAGTAGGAATAAGTAGAGAATAAGAGCGTAGTCTAAGCGTACACGCTCCGCAAAGAGAATTAGAGAATAAGTAGAAGTTGAACTTTACCTTCACCTACACGTTCCACAAAGACCATTTGGTTCCAGTCACTCTACGACGACCTGGCTCAATATTTATTTAAAAAAAACAAATTAGAAAGACAAATCATTCATCTGATTTAAATTAAAAACTTAAACTATTTTTTTTAAATAATTTTTTATTCTATTTTTACTCATTTTAAAAACCTTAAATGATATATATATACAAGTAAATTATCCCATAGTGGTGGGTGATATGATCTATACAATTCACATCACTCAATTCACATCACTCGTTCAAATTTTGCTATGGTAAAATAAATTTAGTTAATGAATTTTTATTTTTTTAAGCTATCATCTATGTAGCTTTCGTTATACTTCGGGGAAGATTATTGTCGTGGTGTAAGATAAAGCTTCTGTCAAATAGAGTGGTTTGCATAACTTTGGGCATAATTTCATTTTCATTAAAATTTTAATTAATTAAATTGTTTTGTTTTTAATTAATTAAACTATTTTGTAAGATGTTTTAAGGGTTTTTAATTAAATTTAATTTTTTAAAAATTAAAATATTTTTAATTAAAAATATATATTTTTTAATTTTTTAATTAAAAAATATATTTTTAAATAAAATTTCAAAGAAATAATTTTATTTATTTATTTAGAATAATCCTTTTTTCTCATGTATTTGATTTTTTTTATTTGGTTTAAGCGAGTTACCTACATGGTGAATAGAGGGGGAGGGAGCAGGGCTCCCTCCTCTCCCTCCTATCGGCAAGTAGTAATGGATAGAGGGAAGGGTCCACGAGGAGGAGGTTTCAGGGTCCCACAATTTGGTGCATCGGGTTCAATGTCAGGCTTGAACAGAGAGGACATGCAAGAGAAAAAAGGTCAGACCGATGAAGAAGGCAATGTGAATCAAAGAAAAATAGCAAACCCAAGCTTTATCCTCTGTCTTTAGATTACTGGCTACCATCCACATTCGAAGCAATAGGCAATAAACTTGGAAAATTTGTCAAGGCCTCGAACGCCACCTTGAAAGGAAAATATACCTTATTTGCAAGAATATGTATCGAGATGGATGTATCGGGAGCACTACCAGAAGCAATATGCCTGGAATTTAGGGATGAGGAATGGATTCAAAACATAGATTATGAGCAGATTCTTTTATGATGCAGGAGATGTCATGAGCCTGTGCATCTCTATAGGGATTGTCCTTTAAATAAATTTAACGAACAATAAAAAAACAAAACAACCACAAGATGAATAAGGTTTTGTACGACCAAAATATAGGGGCAAAGGGGGTACACAACAAAAAAAACACCCCCCCCCCCCCCCTTTAGGCACACCAGAAACTAAAAATAGCTTTGAAGGCCTGGCGGAGAATCACACCCAGGAAGGAGATAAACATCAAGAGAATTAAAAGAAGACAAAGACCGACAGAAAGGAAGCAAACATGGTGAGGGAGGAACATCCAACTCAGAGCATTAACGAGGATTCCAATGGATCGATGATAGATCGAAACCTCGATGTAAATATTCCAATGCAGGAATGTGACAAAGATTCAGAGATGACACCTAGTGAGGTAGGAACCGAAGACCCTAATCTCCGAGATATAGTGGAACGGGAAGGTATCGACCTTCAGAATATCCTAGAACAGTGGAAAAATCAAGTAATAGAGACCATACCTCCAAAACAACTAGATCAAGTGCAATACCTCTTTCTAATGAGAGAGGAGGCAATATATAGAGGGACTAAGCACATGCATGGTGAGATAGGAAATTTGGGAGTTAAATCAATGGACACCCAACAATCTTTGTCACTGAAACAAACCAAGAGGAAGAAGGGTAGAAAACCAAACAATTTTGTTTTGCGGGAACTCGGGGCCTTGTTGATAAACTAGGGTATGATTAAATCTATGCTCCCTACCTCCCCACCACCTGTGTTAAAATGGAGGTTATTACTTGAAATATAAGAGGCTTGAATAGTCCTAGGAAACAAAGAATTGTTAAAAATAAGTTAAATATGGAAAAACCAGAAATATGTTTTATTCAGAAAATTAAATGTACAACTGAAAATTTGTTACAAATAAGTAGGAAAAGTTTGAATAAATACCATTATCTAGATATTGATAGCCAAAACTTAGGAGGGGGCATTCTTACCCTTGGAACCCTCAAAAAGCTAACTTGGTATCGACATAATCTACTAGTTTCTACTTATCAGTTGAATTGCAAGTAATAGGAACTTCAAACAAGATCATCTTTACCAATGTGTATGGTCCTCAACTCATAGATGATAAGAAAAACATGATAGCATCTTTAGAAAACCTCAAAGAACGACACATGAGATCCCATTGGGTTATAGCTGGAGATTTCAACATAATTTTGACACTGGTAGAGAAGAAGGGAGGAATCCGTAGATTGGATAGAGATGCAGAGGTMTTCTCTGAATTTATAGAAAAATCCATTCTAGTAGATATAAGAACAAGAAACAAAACTTTTACCTAGAATAACAAGAGAACCATGCATCACCAGGTGGTGTCAAGGCTATATAGATTCTTAATATCAGAATCCTTAATGATGTAAGGTATCGACATGGATGAGACTTGTCTTCTTGCTTGCTGGAGGGCGACGACCTGCTATGATGGCCCCAGATCCGACTGCCGAGAGAGGAAATGACTGGTTGGAAGCATTCAAAGCGTTAGTCCGTTCGGCAGGACCCAAATCCAAGCCTTCCCTTCTGTCTAAGTTTGTTAAGAAGATGGAGGAGATCCCTTCTCTGGAGCTATCTCCAGAGTCGCCTTGTAATCTTTCCCTCCTTCTAGCAGAAAAGGCCCTCATCGGAAAGTTTATGGGGTTATGGCCTAGCCCCAAAACGGTGGAGGTATGGACGGATGATCGTTGGAAGCCGCTGATACAGAGAAACGTTTCTCTGTTCGCAGTAGGAAGGGGTTTTTTCGTCTTCAGTTTCTTGAGCAAAGAGGACTGTGATCTAGTTTTCAGATCTGGACCCTATTTCATGGGGTCAAGAGGACTGTTCTTAGCCCCCTGGACTCTTGACTTCAACCCCGAAGCCGAGATCACCGCAGCCCCTATTTGGGTTAGGCTGCCTCACCTTCCATTACATCTCTGGGGGACAGAGTCTCTGGAGGATATTGGAAATAAGCTAGGGCGTTTCCTGGACAGGGCGGAGCTGAAAGGGGACCAGTTTACCTACGCTCGCATTTGTGTTGAGGTTAACCTCGAGAAAGGTTTTCCGGAAGCCATTAAGCTCTCCCTGGGGGAATGGTGCCATATCCAAGAGCTAGACTACGAGCAGATCCCTTTTAATTGCCTCTGGTGCCATGTTTACGGTCACTTCGCAAGAAGCTGCCCCAAAGCCTCTGAGGAGCCGGGACCAGTCAAAGAAGATGATTTTCAGCCTGTATCTAATCGACGAAGGCAGTCAAGGCGAAAGGACCCGCTAGCCCAAGCCCCGAAGGCCACTCATTCAGCAGAGGCAACCTTAGAAAATAAAAACAGCTTTGATGCGTTGAAGGAAGATGAAGCCCTAGAACCAGAAGCAACAATAGTCAAGGAAGGTCCTCCGGCAGACGAAAGCCTACCGAAATCCACCCCCTCAAATTCAGAAGCAGCGAGAGGATTTTGGGCTTCAGATCCGACACCCTCTGCCCAAGCAGATCCGGTTGTTACAGTCCCCTCCAATGGCTCTGGAGGAACTTCTGAACCTGAAGACGTTTCAATCCCATCTCCACCCCTTACCCGAGGACGAAAGACCAACAAAGCGTGCAGAGAAAAGGAGGCGGCCTCCAACATCTCTTTAGGTACTCAGAAAAAGTTGGACCCCTACATCAAGGGGAAAATTTCAGCCCCCTTGGGATAATGCTTTGCTTCTGTCTTTTGCTATGCTCACAGTTTGTGAGAATTTACTCATGTACACACTCTTTGTCATATTCTTGAATTAGCTCAAGGAGAAGAGGGGATTGGTCTCCCAAGGCATTCATAAGAAGGTTGGCAGCACTGTTAGAGGTCACCAACCTTCTTCAGATTTGTAACTTTCTGATTCTGGCTGGCCGGAATGCCGATTAATGCAACATAACCATTTTTGTCAAAAAAAAAAGGTATCGACATGGAAGGCAGTATCCTTCCATGGGGAGGATCAGATCATTGGTCAGTACAGCTAGAAGCAAACTTCCAAGGAACTCCAAAAACTCGTCCCTTCATATTTGAGAGCTTTTGGCTGGACCACCCCTCTTTCATGGAGAAAATCAAAATTTGGTGGACAAATGATATCCAAGAATAGGGAACCAAAATGTACAGACTCCAAGGAATACTGAGATATGTTAAGAAGCAAATCAAACGGTGGAACCAAGAAGTGTTTGGGAACATAGTACAAGAAAAAAAAAGAATTGGAAATTCAAATGGAAGATCTACAAAAATCTTGCATTCGGGATG
>JZKD02S2160939.1:45316-58602 GCA_000966675.3 Picea glauca
ATCAACAATACATTCAAACAAGATGAAGAATAGAACAGAGAACATAGAAGACAAATCTGATGAAACAACTCATATGAATCTTCAATAACATACAATTTACAACCACATGCCCCTCAGGCTTACAAACTGAAATATACAATCATTCCATTTCTCAAAACCTCCTCTGGTACTGGGCCCCCCTCTCATATCATTCATCCTATGTATTTATAATAAAAAAAGTATACCACAACTAGGGATGATTTTAGGGATGGAAATTTATTTTAAAATGTAGAAACCTTGGCGAATATTACTAATCCTTCATATGTCAACTATAAATGTTTGGTGATATTTTTTTAAAAATATTCAAATTTCTAAGTATTTTATATAGTTTTTATAAAATTTTGGCGTTTTTTAAGGTAAAATAATTTTATCCTATAGAATTTGGGTGAATCATTTTTAAAATAGCGAATCTCATTTTTGGAAAAACCATGGAAAATTAGCCCATGAGCGAAATTTAGCCTCTAAAATCATTTATGAGGTCCACAACTAGGAGTGTGAGTTGGCCTTCCTATCCTAGGATTCTCCACAAAAAGCTACCAATCTAACATCTGTACCAACAGATTTAACAAACTGCCTTGCTGCTTGGGCTCCTCTTCTCTAGTGTCGTGTGTCTTCTCTTGTCTTTTATGTTCCTTCCATCAGAAGGAAACTTGGGTCAGTATGAGATTGTAGGAGAAACTGCTCTCTGTGGTACTTCGGGCTGACAATTTTCTCTCTCCTCGACCAGACCCTACATGCTTCTATTTAAGGGGGTAGTCGAATCTTCAACCACCAGTCCTTCTTTCATTAACTGATTTCTCCTTGGTATCAGGATGAGGCTTAACGCCTAGTTTGTTGCCACGCGTTGCCCTCGGATTGGACTCTATATAAGCACGTGATTATGGAAGTTTCCAAGGGAGGTTTGGATCCACACCGCTTTGACCCCTGCAATCCACCACCAACTGCCACATACCTCTTTAGCTATATTGTGGTTTCGATTGCAGGACCGCTCTAAGATTTTTGCGTTCGAGCACTTTATGTCCCCGCAATGAAGTGTGGTCGTCGATCTGTTGCAATCTGTGATCTAGGTAACCCTGCTATTTTAACGCCCCTGCTAAAATTTATCCGTCTTTCAACTCCAGAATCCTTTTAACCATGTTTAGAGATGGAGCCAATTTTGGCGCTTAGGAGCTTTGAATGCTGAGCAAGAATATCTCTTGGAGGACGATCTCCTGAATCTGACGTGGTGTTTTGACATGAATGTTATGTTTCCTCGGCGGATAAGTGCCATGTGTTGAGTTGAAAAACACCTGTGGAGTGGTAGGGCCCGAAGTGACGTGGCAGCCTGACGTCACTTCGGGACTTCGGGATGCAGAGCATGGAAATATCCTGAAGTAACTCTCTCCCGGTTGACGTGACAACCTCTCGTTACTTTGGCGCTTCGGGCTTCAGGAGATTTTGAACACGGACATGAATATCTCCGAAAGTGACTTTCTCCTGGTTGACGTGGCAACCTCTCGTTACTTCGACACTTCGGGCTTCGGGAGCTTTTAAACGCGGGCATGAATATCTTCTAAAGTGAATTTCTCCCGGTTGACGTGGCAACCTCTCGTTACTTCGACACTTCGAGAGATTTTGAACACGAGCATGAATATCTCTCAAAGTGACTTTCTCACGGTTGACATGGCAACCTCTCGTCACTTCGGGACTTCGACACTTCGGGGCTTCTGTCTGGTCATTAATCCTTGCGCGACTTTAAAATTCCGAATGCACGAGAGCCGTTAATCTGAACTGCACATTGTATCTCCACCATTGAAAATTGAACCTGTCTGTTTGCTTGTATTTCAAGCCTGAAATGGACTGCTTTGAATGCTTCATTTTGCTCATAGTTTTTTCCCTGTGCATGCAACATACTTGACCGTCCTGACTTTATCAACTAGAAGAGGAAAAACTTATAGGAAGGTATGCATAAAAGAGAGATATAGGGCACAGGTGTAGACCTAGGTCTTAACAACAACTACATATGACCCATGACAACTTTATGTGATAACACATCCCATTACAGAAGTAAAACAAAAAAGAGTGTTATATTTCAGCTCCGAAATGCACCTAAATAGAAAGTAGATTCCCTTTTGTAATATAGCCTCTCGACTTTTCCTTTTGTATATGGAAAACCCAAAAACAAAAAAAAATGTTATATTATATTTAAAAAGAAGGAAGGACCCTCATTTCCATCAACCCAAAGGTTGTATTCGATCTTCCCTGCAGTCTTCAACAAGGCCTTCTTTGAGAGAGCATCCACCTCCATGTTTTGTTCCCTATATATATGCGCGGATCTGATCTCCCGGAAGGATTGTTTGATCTCTCTAATCCCGTCCTTCCCTCCCACAAGCGCAACAACCTGTAGATTCCCTTTGCCAGTCAACTAGTCAATGATAATTTTTGAGTCACTACATACCTGTAAAGCTTCAATATTCAAACGCATAGCCAAGACGAGAGTAACCCAAGCTCCTACCAATTTTGCCCTAGTATTTGTCCTTGGTCCATAGTTGTATGTCCATTTATAGGCCATGTTTTTATTAATCCTTATCATTCCCCCTGCCCCACTCTGGGACACATTTGCCTGCGCCGCACCATTGAACCAACCAACTATGGGTAGTACATGACTAGGAACCAGGACATTCCTTTTGTTAATCTTTTCCTGAGTTGCTTTCAAATTTGCTGATTTTTCAAGAATTTTGTAAACAACCGAAGAGAAAGAAAGATTCCTATTTTCAAAGATTTTCTTATTTCGCTCTAACCAAACAAACCAACACAATAAAGCCAAAATAATAATGTATATTTTCTCCTTTCTAAACCATTAATAACATTTAATATAAAAATGAGTACACTATTACATCAACTTGAAAATTTTGTAATATAATCTAAAATCCTTATCAAACAGGACACTAAAAATATTAATATAGAAATGAGGACACTATTACATCAACTTAAAAACTTTATAATAATAATAATATTATTATTATTGCACTTTCCATTTGTACGCAAAGACCGTGGCAAAGAGCAGGACTGAATTGATACCGCACTCACGGACTTTCAATTCAAGTCACTCAACGACCACGAGACCTCTTTAGGTAGCGGTCAATACGGAGATTTATTTTCCCCTTCTAATGTCTCTTTCCATGTTATTTCTTCGCTCACCCACAAACCAATTTATTATATAATTTATAATAAATGTAAGGCTTCTTGCAATTGACGTGACAGCACCAACCTATTTTCAATAATTTAGTTTCTTCACCTTAACTTATACGCCCATTTGTCTTCTTTTTTCTCAATTATTGCTCCACCAAGACCACGTTCTCGGGTCGGCCATTTCTCTGTCGTTTCCACGTTATTGCCTCACAACTTTATAYGAATTGATATATATATATATATAGAGATATGAATTGATATATATATATAGAGAGRGAKATATGTACAATATCATAACTCATAAACTCTGAAGGACGTTTGGGTTTCAAAGAGGGAGAAATGGATCATAAAACACTTCCTCTCATGAYGWTGATGATGCTCCCGTGCTTTCTTATTGCTGTTGCTGGGACAACTATTAATCAATCAAGCTATTCTGAATCTCARCATTTTGTTTGGAATGRACGGAATGCGCTGGAGGAAGGYSACCATGAAAGGGACTTGGACGCTCTTCTGTCCTTTAAGGAGCATATCATAAGCGATCCATCTGGAAGGCTGTGCAACTGGACAGCTCAGAATTCAAAGGAGGTTTGCTCCTGGTATGGTATTACCTGCACCCAACACACTCAAAGAGTTGTTGCCATAATACTTCCTGTTSCCATARWCTRCATRAACTACACTRGAYRCSGGGATCCTAAATTASAATTGGGAGGTACCATCTCGCCCTCTCTTGGCARCCTTTCTTCAYTGCAGACGTTGAATCTTTKTGGCAATAATTTTACAGGACTAATTCCGCCTCAACTCGGGCACCTTAAAGCGCTGAGATTACTTAACCTCAGCCGTAATCTGTGGCTTGAAGGATCTATTCCGAAATCATTGTCTAATTGCACAGGCCTTCGATGGATCGACCTTTCATTTAACTCCTTGAATGGAACCATACCAACAGAGTTTGGTCGTCTGGTCAAGCTGGAACATCTCGACTTTGGCGGGAATGATCTGAGTGGAAGTATTCCAACTTCATTGTCTAATTGCACAGGCCTTCGATGGATCGACCTTTCATACAACTTCTTCTTGAATGGAGCCATACCAACAGAGTTTGGTCGTCTGGTCAAGCTGGAGCATCTCGACTTTGGCGGGACTGATCTGAGTGGAAGTATTCCAACTTCATTGTCTAATTGCACAGGCCTTCGATGGATCGACCTTTCATCTAATATCTTCAATGGGACCATGCCATCAGAGTTTGGTCGTCTAGTCAACTTGGAGCATCTCGACTTTGGCTGGAATGCTTTCGATGGTTCAATCCCTTCCACCTGGGGTTTGATGAGAAGTCTATCTTATCTTGACTTATCCGTGAACTCATTAAGTGGTCACATCCCTCCGGCGCTGGGCAATTGTAGTCGGCTGTCGTTCATCAAATTTAGTGACAACAAGTTGAGCGGAAGAATTCCAGTTGAATTTGGGTTGATACACAAGCTAGAGAACCTGGATCTAAGTCATAACAACATCAGTGGAAGGATTCCAGTTGAATTGGAGTTGCTACAGAAGCTGAAGACCCTGGATCTAAGTTCTAACAACATCAGTGAAAGAATTCCAGTTGAATTTGGATTGCTACATAAGCTAGAGAACCTGGATCTAAGTTCTAACCACATCAGTGGAAGGATTCCAGTTGAATTGGGGTTGCTACAGAAGCTGAAGAGCCTGGATCTAAGTTATAACAACATCAGTGGAAGGATTCCAGTTGAATTGGGGTTGCTACAGAAGCTGAAGAGCCTGGATCTAAGTTCTAACAAATTGGAGAATATTATTCCTCCGACTCTAGGAAACTGCTCGTCCCTCAAGTCTTTAATTTTGGGGAACAATCGATTGTCGGGCGGTGTACCACCTCAGTTGGGTAATTTAAGGGAGCTTACTCACCTTTCAATCTATGGCCAATGTTCTTATACTGAGGACGGTTACGGTTCTTGTTCTGCCGGCGAACTATCGCGTTCTGTTCCTTCCGCAATATCAGGTTCTATCCCTTCCGAAATAGGAAACTGCAGTAATCTCTCATTTCTTGATCTTAATTCAAACATGCTCACAGGGAACATACCTGAAACCATTACAAGATTAAGCAACCTTAGACTCCTTGCCCTCCATGGTAACAAGATCACTGGTACGATTCCTGAAGAAATAGGAAACCTTCATTCCCTTCAATTTTTGTATTTATTTTCAAACAATTTAAGTGGACATATTCCAAATAACATAGGTCAATTAAAATTTCTTGAATGGCTAGACTTGAGTAGTAATGATATCTCTGGTCATATTCCTTATAATATTAGTGGATTGTCTTCACTATATCATTTGAATTTATCCAACAACAACATCAATGGACATATTCCTAAAGCCATAGGAAAGTTCAAGGTTCTTGACCTTATAGATATATCTCAAAACAATGTTTATGGGAGTATTCCTAAAACTATTAGTGGGTGTGTTTCTCTTCATAGTTTATTTCTATCAAAAAATTCTCTTAGTGGTGATTTGGGCAATATAGACTTTCCACATTCTTTGAATTATTTTTCAGCTTACTCTAATTCTTTCTTTGGGACTTTGCCAGCCTCTTTGGTCAAGTGTGAATTGGTGGATTTAAAGAAAAATCACTTAGAAGGCGAGCTCCCTCAACACATTGAAAATTTTCAATACTTAAAAGTGTTAAGTATCAGTTATAATAATTTCCATGGTGGTATTCCTTCATCGATCACAAATCTCACACGGTTGCAGGTGTTGGATTTATCCAACAATAAATTCAGTGGAGGAATACCCTCTCATCTTGAGAGAATCCAGGGATTTACAAAAGCATCTTCAAATCTTAGTGATAAAATTGAAGTACCATTTGTCATTATCATGAAAAGATATGAGTATAATCTCACATATGTTCTTGCAACAAACACAATAATTGATTTGTCACACAATAATTTTACAGGAGAAATCCCTGCAAGCATAGGGAGTCTAAGCAGCCTGAGATTGTTGAATTTATCTGGGAACCAATTGGAAGGGCAGATACCGGCATCACTTAGCGAGATATCTACTTTGGAACAAATGGACTTGGCCAAAAATAATTTCACTGGAGAGATTCCTCAAGCGTTCTCTAAATTGTCAATGTTGGTAGTTTTTGATGTTTCATTTAATAGCTTATGTGGCCCAATCCCAACAGGGACACAGTTTTCTACTTTCAGTGTAGCATCATTTCAAAAGAATAAGTGCCTGCGGGGGTGTCCTTTAAACCCATGCACTGAAAATATACCACCATTGGGCCCGAGAGAAGGCAATAGTGGTAATAGTAATAATATCAAAGAGGGATGGCTAAGTCATTTGGATGAAAAAATGTCATTATTAGCATTAGGTATGGGACTTGGGATTGGATTTGGGGGAGTGGTTGCTATGTTCATATTGTGGGAAAGAGCTAGACATTGGGTGTTGGGTTTACCCCACAATAGATCACAAGCTTTCTATGGAGAATATCGATTCCCTACATAAGAAGAATGTAAAGGTGCTTTATTGGCAATATGGATTCCCTACCTAAGAAGAATGTA
This sequence comes from Picea glauca, assembly GCA_000966675.3. Taxonomy (NCBI): domain Eukaryota; kingdom Viridiplantae; phylum Streptophyta; class Pinopsida; order Pinales; family Pinaceae; genus Picea; species Picea glauca. The sequence continues at coordinate 52,093 of JZKD02S2160939.1, forward strand.
AAGATGCTTTATCGTGTAATTGATTATTTCAAAATAATTAATATGATAGATAAAATAATTTGTAGCATATGTAAAATAATGAGATAAAAACATGATTTTTTTTAGTATGAATGGATTGGTAGCTGCTAAAACATAGAGTTGAAATCTCCAAGTACCATTATAATACCATTTTTTCATGCAAAATCAAACCATCAAACACCAGATAGAGGTTATCCATAATGACATCTACTCATTATAACCCTAATAAACATAAGAAAAAACATGATTATCTTACAAAATAATGAAGTTATCCATAATGATATCGAGTAGTGTAACCCTAATGAACACAAGGAAGATCATGATTATCATACAAAAGAATGTGTTAACCATTGATTTCATAATAATATTTCATCATTTATTTAAAAAAAATACATTTTATACGCCCATTTGTCTTGTTTTTCTCAATTATTGCTCCACCAAGACCACGTTCTCGGGTCGGCCATTTCTCTGTCGTTTCCACTTTATTGCCTCACAACTTTATATGAATTGGTATATATATAGAGGGATATATGTACAATATCATAACTCATGAACTTTGAAGGACGTTTGGGTTTCAAAGAGGGAGAAAGGGATCATAAAACACTTCCTCTCATGATGATGATGCTCTCGTGCTTTCTTATTGCTGCTGCTGCGACAACTATTAATCATTCAAGCTGGACCCGGTATTCCCATAATCATCAGGAAGAGGATCATCCCTATTTTGAATCTGAAGATTTAGTTTGGAATGGACGGAATGCGGTGGAGGACTTGGACTTGGACGATCATCCCTATTCTGAAAGGGACTTGGACGCTCTTCTCTCCTTTAAGGAGCATACCATAAGCGATCCATCTGGAAGGCTGTGCAACTGGACAACTCAGAATTCAAAGGAGGTATGCTCCTGGTATGGTATTCGCTGCACCCAACACACTCAAAGAGTTGTTGCCATAATACTTCCTGTTGCCATACTCGATGATGGATACGAGTATTCGCCAGATCCTAAATTACGATTGGGAGGTACCATCTCGCCCTCTCTTGGCAGCCTTTCTTCATTGCAGACGTTGAATCTTTTTGGCAATAATTTTGGAGGAGTAATTCCGCCTCAACTCGGGCACCTTAAAGCGCTCAGATTACTTAACCTCAGCTTTAATCTGCTTGAAGGATCTATTCCGAAATCATTGTCTAATTGCACAGGCCTTCGATGGATCGACCTTTCAGATAACTTCTTGTTGAATGGGACCATTCCATCAGAGTTTGGAGCATCTCGACTTTGGCGGGAATGATCTGAGTGGAAGTATTCCAGCTTCATTGTCTAATTGCACAGGCCTTCGATGGATCGACCTTTCATATAACTTGTTGTTGAATGGGACCATACCATTCTAATCAATTTGGAACATCTCAGCTTCTACAACAATTATCTGAGTGGAAGTATTCCAACTTCATTGTCTAATTGCACAGGCCTTCGATGGATCGACCTTTCATTTAACTCCTTGAATGGGTCCATGCCATCAGAGTTTAGTCGTCTAGTCAACTTGGAGCATCTCGACTTGGGCGAGTCGAGCGGATTGGATGGTTCAATCCCTTCCACCTGGGGTTTGATGAGAAGTCTATCTTATCTTGACTTATCCGGGAACTCATTAAGTGGTCACATCCCACCGGCGCTGGGCAATTGTAGTCGGCTGTCATCAATCGACTTTAGTGACAACCAGTTGAGCGGAAGAATTCCAGTTGAATTGGGGTTGCTACAGAAGCTGAAGACCCTGGATCTAAGTTCTAACAACATCAGTGGAAGAATTCCAGTTGAATTGGGGTTGCTACAGAAGCTGAAGAGCCTGGATCTAAGTTCTAACAAATTGGAGAACATTATTCCTCTGACTCTAGGAAACTGCTCGTCCCTCAAGTCTTTAATTTTGGGGAACAATCGATTGTCGGGCGGTATACCACCTCAGTTGGGTAATTTAAGGGAACTTACTCACCTTTCAATCTCTGGCCTATGTCCTTATGATGAGTACGGTTCTGTCCTTGTCTGTTTGCTCGGCGAACTTTCGGGTTCTATCCCTTCCGCAATATCAGGTTCTATCCCTTCCGAAATAGGAAACTGCAGTAATCTCTCTATTCTTGATCTTAATTCAAACATGCTCACAGGGAACATACCTGAAACCATTACAAGATTAAGCAACCTTAGATTCCTTGCCCTCAATGGTAACAAGATCACGGGTACAATTCCTGAAGAAATAGGAAACCTTCATTCCCTTGAATTCTTGTATTTATTTTCAAACAATTTAAGTGGACATATTCCAAATAACATAGGTCACTTAAAGTTTCTTAATTCGCTAGATTTGGGTAGTAATAATATGTCTAGTCATATTCCTTATAATATTAGCGGATTGTCTTCAATATACCATTTGAATTTATCAAAAAACAACTTCAATGGACACATTCCTAAGGCCATAGGAAAGCTCAAAACTTTAGAGTCCATAGATATATCTAGTAACTATATTTGTGGAAGTATTCCTAAAACCATAGGAAAGCTCAATATACTTGATTTTATAGATATATCTAATAATAATATTTCTGGAACTATCCCTTATAGTATTAAGGAATCTATTTTTCTTCAAAGTTTACTTTTATCAAAAAATTCACTTAGTGGAGATTTGGGCAATATAGACTTTCCACCTTCTTTGGTTTACTTTTCGGCTCACTCTAACAATTTTTTTGGGATTTTGCCAAAGTCTCTGACCAGATGTGAATCGTTGGAATTGTTGGATTTAAGGAAAAATCACTTAGAAGGTGAGCTCCCTCGCCACATTGGAAATTTTCAATACTTAAAAGTGTTAAGTATCGGCTATAATAATTTCCATGGTGGTATTCCTCTATCCATCACAAGTCTCACACAGTTGCAAGTGTTGGATTTATCCAACAATAAATTCAGTGGAGGAATACCCTCTCATCTCGAGAGACTAAGAGGGTTTACAATCAAAGCATCTTCAAATACTGAAAAGAACAAATCACTATTTTCCATTACCATTAAAAGAGTTGAGTATACTCTCACATATGTCCTTGCAATAAACACAATATTTGACTTGTCAAGCAATAATTTTACAGGAGAAATCCCTGCAAGCATAGGGAGTCTAAGTAGCTTGCAATTGTTGGATTTATCTGGGAACCAGTTGGAAGGGAAGATACCTGCATCACTCAGTGAGATATCTACTCTGGAACACTTGGACTTGGCCAAAAATAATTTGACTGGAGAGATTCCTCAAGAGTTCTCTAAATTCACCACTCTTCAGTATATAGATATATCTAATAATAATATTTCTGGAACTATCCCTGATAGTATTAACGAATCTATTTCTCTTCAAAGTTTACTTCTATCAAAAAAATCATTTAGTGGAGATCTGGGCAATATAAACTTTCCAAATTCTTTGCAATACTTCTCAGCTCACTCTAATTATTTTTATGGGACTTTGCCAACATCTTTGGCCACATGTGAATTGGTGGATTAAAGGGGAAATCACTTAGAAGGTGAGCTCCCTCAACACATTGGAAATTTTCAATACTTAAAAGTGTTAAGTATCAGTTATAATAATTTCCATGGTGGTATTCCTCTATCCATCACAAATCTCACACAGTTGCAAGTGTTGGATTTATCCAACAATAAATTCAGTGGAGGAATACCCTCTCATCTCGAGACACTAAGAGGGTTTACAATCAAAGCATCTTCAAATACTGAAAAGATCAACGTACTATTTTCCATTACCATTAAAAGAGTTGAGTATACTCTCACATATGTCCTTGCAACAAACACAATATTTGACTTGTCAAGCAATAATTTTACAGGAGAAATCCCTGCAAGCATAGGGAGTCTAAGCAGCCTGCGATTGTTGAATTTATCTGGGAACCAGTTGGAAGGGAAGATRCCTGCATCACTCAGTGAGATATCTACTCTGGAACAGTTGGACTTRGCCAAAAATAATTTGACTGGAGAGATTCCTCAAGAKTTCTCTAAATTGTCAATGYTGGCGGTTTTTGATGTTTCATTTAATARCTTATGTGGCCCAATCCCAACAGGGAGACAGTTKACTACTTTCAGTGTAGCATCATTTCAAAAGAATAAGTGCTTGWGKGGGTGTCCTTTAAACCCATGCAATGAAAATAAACCACCATTTGGCCCAGGAGAAGGCAATAGTGGTAAGAATAATAATATCAAAGARGGATGGCTAAGTCATTTGRATGAAAACATGTCATTATTAACATTAGGTATGGGACTTGGGATTGGATTTGGGGGAGTGGTTGCTATGTTCATATTGTGGGAAAGAGCTAGACATTGGGTGTTGGGTTTACCCCACAACAGATCACAATCTTTCTATGGAGAATATTGATTCCGTACATAAGAAGAATGTAAAGATGCTTTATTGTATATTTGATTATTTCAAAATAATCAATATGATAAATAAAATAATTTGTAACATATGTAAGCTTTATTGACAATATCCATTCCCTATATAAGAAGAATGTAAAGATGCTTTATTGTATATTTGATTATTTCAAAATAATCAATATGATAAATAAAATAATTTCTAACATATGTAAAATAATAAGATAAAAAAAACATGATTTTTTTTTAGTATGAATCGATTGGTAGGGGCTGCACAAACACATGGTTGAATCCTCTAAGTACCAGCTCAAACATAGAGTCAAATCTTCCAAGTACCACTATAATCTCATTTTTTTTTCATGCAAAATCAAACCATCACACATCAGATAGAGGTTATCCATAACGACATCTAGTCATTATAATCTTAATAAACATATGAAAAAACATGATTATCATACAAAATAATGAAGTTATCCATAATGACATCCACTAAATGTAACCCTAATGAATATAAAGAAGAGAATGATTATCATACAAAATAATGTGTTAACCATTGATGTCATAATAATATTTCATCATTTATCCAAATAAAACATTTTATTAAAAAATAAACATAAAATTAATAAATTAAAATTTGTAATAATAATTCATTATTTATATAAATCAAGAATATATTATAACTTAAGTTTAAAGATAATTGTAATATAATATTTCACCATCATTACTTCACAAGTTATCATTCATCAATTTTCTTTTGTAGTATTATTTTATATTTGATTTGTCATTATCATATTAAACTTACTTTATATAATTACTTTTTCTTATTAAATTTTACTCTTTCGACAAATAACAATTTTTAACTACTTCACACTACAGGTCATAGTTTGTTAAATTTACTTTTTCTATATTAAATTTTACTTTATGCCAATGCAAACGTCTAATGAAAAGTAAAGGAATAACTCTTCAAATGGATTAAAGAAATGTTTGCTTTGTTTATATGTTAATTTCTTTGTTGTTGAGACGTGTTAGAGATTTCATCTTTTTGTTATTCATATATTCGATAGGATGGATTTTTAATTTTTTTAAAGATTATTTAAAAAATAATGTATTATAATTCATATTATTGGTTGTTTATAAAGGCAGGTTGTTAAATATAATGGATTTGATTTTTTTTAAAATTCTTAAATAACAATATATTATAATATTATAATTTAGAAGTATTAAAAGATTAATAATATATAATTATAGTTGATTATGTACATACAAATATTGGTTAACAATATATTAGTATATTAGTCTAGTCAAATTAATTTAAAAAAATGCAATGACAATCTTTATTATTTTGTAAGATATTAATTATTATACAATGTGCATAAGCCACAGATTTATTTTTAATTATGTTAAATTTCTTTACAAACTACATCCATGTATTATTATTGATTCATTTTGTTATATTGTAAACTTTGTCACCAAATTAGATCTACTTTTTAGCGTTGCATATTTCGATCCTTAGATGAACATTCTTATACATTTTCAAATGTACTACTTGTTCTACTTGTTCCCGTTTCATTGTGACCAACTATCACCTTGTTAAAGCATGACATATGTCATATAGTCTGACAAGTTTCTCCACAGAGTTCAAGATTATGAGCACCTATTGGTGTTTGATTCCACTTCATATCCTTGTGATTGGTATTAGAGGGCTATTCTATATCTTTGTTTTTCACTACAAGTGATTTTATCTAGATTAAATAAAACATATCAAAGTTGAATATTAGTCTCTTAGATTTAATCATAAGAAACACATGGTCAATCCAACTTACCTCTAACAATTACCTTCAAACATGCTCAATGATCTCATATGATGGTTAAAACCAACTCCATCAGATTTTCCATTTCTAATGAAAATGCTATATAATATATGATTGTTGAGGCTCTTCAAAGATAGAGCAAGGAAACAATGCCCATTTCATAAATTTGGATTAATGTTTAGTATTTTATTTTTTTAACTCTTAAACCATTAATATACCTCATAATTATTAATGAATAGTTAAACATAGAAACAAATTGATTCTATGTTGTATAGAGTTATCTTTTTTCTCTATCAATTTCAATG
>JZKD02S2160939.1:62518-85436 GCA_000966675.3 Picea glauca
CTGACCTGGATAATTATGATTGTAGTCGTCCTTATGATTGCCCTCCTGGAGATATTTCAGGTTCTATCCCTTCCGAAATAGGAAACTGCAGTAATCTCTCTTTTCTTAATCTTAATTCAAACATGCTCACAGGGAACATACCTGAAACCATTACAAGATTAAGCAAGCTTATACTCCTTTCCCTCAATTGTAACATGATCACATGTACGATTCTTGGAGAAATAAGAAACCTTCATTCCCTTCAATTCTTGTATTTATTTTCAAACAATTTAAGTGGACATATCCCAAATAGCGCAGGTCACTTAAAGTTTCTTAATTGGCTAGAATTGAGTAGTAATAATATGTCTGGTCATATTTCTTATAATATTAGTGGATTGTCTTCATTACAACATTTGGATTTATCCAAAAACAATTTAAGTGGATATATTCCAAATAACATAGGTCAATTAAAGTTTCTTAAATGGCTAAACTTGAGTAGTAATAATATCTCTGGTCATATTCCTTATAATATTAGTGGATTGTCTTCATTACAACATTTGGATTTATCAAAAAACAATTTAAGTGGACATATTCCAAATAACATAGGTCAATTAGAGTTTCTTAATTGGCTAGACTTGTGTAGTAATAATATCTGTAGTCATATTCCTTATAATATTAGTGGATTTTCTTCATTACAACATTTGGATTTATCCAAAAACAACATCAATGGACACATTCCTAAAGCTATTAGTGGGTATGTTTTTCTTAATGGTTTATTTCTATCAAAAACTCATTTAGTGGAGATTTGGGCAATATAGACTTTCCACATTCTTTGCATTATTTTTCATCTCACTCTAACTATTTCTTTGGGACTTTGCCAACCTCTTTGGATACATGTGAATTGGTGGATTTAAGGAAAAAACACTTAGAAGGTGATCTCCCTCGCTACATTGGAAATTTTCAATACTTAAAAGTGTTAGGTATCGGTTATAATAATTTCCATGGTGGTATTCCTCTATCCATCACAAATCTCACATGGTTGCAAGTGTTGAATTTATCCATGTAACATCCTGCTCTATTGAGCACACTATTATTGACTTATTCCTTGAGGACAATTGCTTGCAAGTGATCCGGGTATGGCACATTGTGATTTCATTCATATTATGGGTTATATATGATGATGTTGAGGGTTATGGCTTATTGATTATATTGATGTATATATATTGACAGATGATTTTGATGAGTCATCTTGAGTGTCCAAGACACATGATAGGTTAAGGATGTTGATGACATCGATGGATTCTTTTGGACTCCGGATTGAGTCAGGGAGTGGATTTTAATTATTGAGTATTTAATTTCACGCACAAATGATGTATGATTGATTATAGTATGATTCATGCATATGAAATTACTGACAATGTTTTGTTAGTGGATGCAGGCTTGACGATGCTTGCTAATATGACTCACATAAGGAGTAGAGGGGCCATGAAAAAAAAAACCAGACATTGAGGGAGAGGTGTGGCAGAGTCCCTGTCACAACCTACTAGCACTCCCACCGTGGTCTGAACCGTAGGTTAACGATTACCTAGTTCGAGAGGTCCACGATGCCATGAGGGAAGACTGAGACAGTCACTCATAAATATTTCTAAGGGGTGCGCAATAAGGTGGATTCCTTATTCCTTAGAATACCTTAGTCTCTCACAAGGTCGACCGAGTGGAGTGTTGAATCCAATTGGTCGGGCAACTTCCAAAACAAGTCTAGGGCAAGTGGCATCCTTGGAGCATGAAGGTGCATCTTGAAGGGCACACCACATGTTTAAACTTGAGTCAATAAATCTAGATGGCCTAGGAAAACATCGAATTATATAGACCTTGTTGGATTAACTAATTAATTAAATGATAGATTATTAGTTGAGAAGCCTAACAAGAGTCAAATCTTAAGTCTAAGATTTTACCTAAGTCTAAGTTTGATTTTGGAACTATCTAAAATATTAAAGTAGGGATAAATATAATACTAGGAAAAGGGGTGGTAAGAGATAAAGATTTAATAAAATGCACATGTGTGAACGAATTTGATAAAAAGGAAAATTAAATAGAAATAAATAATAACTTGAGAGTTTGGTGGTACATAGAATAAGATCTAGAGTCAAACTACACTAGTCTAACTAGAAGAAGACTCCTGATTAAAATCTAACTAAGATCTAGTTCGGGAACACTCCTTAAATGAGAATCTGAGGAACAAAGGGACACCTAGGAGTGAAAATAGGAACACATTGAGGTGTGAGGGTTTTTGACCTTTTTGATTAAAATAAAATCGGTAATTACTGCTGTAACTTGGGGAGAATGTGACAAGTGTGTGACTGAGTAATCCAAATTAAAATTAACTAAAAATTTAATTATCTGTGCATAAGGACATGTGTCAAGGGAGAAAAGTCTATACAAAAAAAATCTGGAGAAAGGAAAAGGATCCGATTTTTCTGAGCATGGTTATTTTGCTAAAGTATATTAAACTATGTTTTACTTGTGAGAGTGGGGTTACCAATATTGTAAGAGAGTGGAAGCTCTTCCTTGCGAGGGAAAGCTTTGGAGCTAGATTGTTGATTTTTTGTGTGTGGCCCCTTTGCAACTCGAGGGGATAAGGGGGAAGAAGAGTACCCCTAGTGTTGGCTGGGAGGTACTGGTGAAGTCTTTATGATTAGCAAGCAAAGGAAGGGAAGGAACACAATATTTGAAGGCATCTTCATTACATAGGTTTCTTTGGTTTATGGTATTTTATAATCTGAATTTTATTACATTACGAGAGTATTGTACAATAGATTTTAGAGTCACTGTAGAATCATTGGAAAGTCTGAATATCAAGTATTACGTCTGCTGTCAAACGGATAATTGTTACAGTGCTATATTTAAATCTTAACTGACCATTTCAGACGTTTCCAAAATTCTTTATGAGCATCCTGATCCTCATTGAATAGTTAAATTCCTACATTATATATCGCTTATGTTAAGTCTGTATTTTCATCCTTACCTGAATTATGATGATAAGAGTTTTAGTTGAATTTTCATTTAAAACCAAACCAATCATGTGATGGGATCTCTGTCGATTTTTAAATGAAGCCTAAATCAATCCATTCTATGGAATCTTATTGGTTGCACTCTAAATGCGGATTTAGTATCGTGGAAACCTCTATTGTTTTTTTCTTCAATGTTGTTGTACTATGGACTTCTGGAGAATTGTTTTAAATTTGAAATTATATGAGGATCTTCTGTCAAAATCAGAATAAAACCCAATTTAATAATAACTTGCAGTATCTGTGTATTTTTTTTAAAGTCTCTGGAATTAACTTTAACTCGTTGTGCATTAGCCCTTTTCATAACCAAAGTTATGAATTAACTTTAACTCGTTGTTCTAGAACCTAGTGCTAGTCAAAAGGGCACTAATCAGGGCTTCGGTACTCCGACGTTCCAGAGGTTTCTTAAACTCAACACTCCTTTTATCCCAAATTTCTAACCGACCGAACTTGGTCTTAAGATGAGATAACCAACAGTTGTAGGTTACGCTACCTGACCACCTTCCTTTGAGAACTTTTAAACAACTTAATATAATGGTCCTTGTTGTCCTGAGCTTGACTTAGAGTTGAACTTCAACGCTCCTTAGCGCATCCCTCCTAAGCTTTGGACTCTAACTGTTAAGGGCACGCTTGCGCTTCCCTTGTCTATAGTTTACACTATCTCTCTTGAGCTTGCACTTCCGAAAGTTATGACCTCTTCCCGACTTGAGAGGGTCTCTGTGCACTTCGGGTGCTGTATCGTCTGAACCTTGGGCTTTCATAGAACCATCTACTTACTTCTGGGATTGACTCTGAAGGTGTTGCACTGTGTTACTAGAAAAGAATCTTCAAGCTTCTTACATAACTTTAACTCATTCTTAGAACATACCCTCTTTCGGCTACAGGTTCATTTTCTTCAGTACCAGCTAGTTCGTAAAGTACAAAGCATGCTTATAGTTTCTACCTTGTGTTGAGAGATTTTCTCTATTGTTCTTTTCCTCTTTTAACTTGTAATATAGATTGGATACCTATCTACTTGGTTGTACCTTGTGGGGTGTCACACGTTGAGGAAAACTTAAGTAATTTGAAGCTGTCCCAAATGATAGATGGATTTTAAGGGAACTCTATTTTACTGTTTAAGGTTATTGCCTTGATTTTACTGAAATTTCTTCATGTCCTTTAATGAGTAAGGTGATGAATTATTGAACAGTATGTACTGATGTTATGATTAAATGATCCGTTACCATATTTTCCATGTTGAAGAAAGGTGGTTAAGAACGTTGGAATTTATATTGAATTTGAATGAATTAAAAATATGGGAATTAGACACTTCCTTGTTCCTCATAACAGTTGCCAGTCTTGAGACCTTAAATGGTCAAGATCAATTGGATGAATCCTAGAATTGAGCATTGATTATGTGTCTTGGATGTCCTAACCTTGCAGGATAGGTTGGGTGGGTAGTTTTGTATTTCATCTTATGTGATGTGGCAGAGCCTTCATGCTTAAAGTGATATCTAAATCTGGTTGTGCACTGGAATGAAAGAATTAGAATGTGTACCACTGATGTATGTTACTATAATGTTTCTCTTGATCTGATGATGTTTATGAATGTTTGAAAAAAAAATATCTCTTACTGTTTCTCAAGCACTTATGTGAAGTAACAGAGGGGCTATTACACATGGTATCATAGCATGTTCAACCTTGCGACATTGGACCATTACACCATCCACTGTGTTAAACTAATTATTGAGTTAGATCGGTAATAAAAATATGAAAATGTTCTTGGAGGTAATTATGGTTAGAGGATGCAGGGGAAGTAGATGACATGGTGTTGGAGGAAGAGGTATGATACCTCCGATAGTACCCATGCTAGAAGGGTCTAATCCCCAGGGAGAGGAGCAGAGCAATGATCCAGAACATGTTGTTGTGGGGGACGTGGTAGGTTTGATGAGATCCTTTCAGAGGATGTCCGAGGCATTGATTAACTGCCTGGATCGAGATGAGGGTAGATCGTCTGTACCCAATGAGGGTTCACAATGCACTCCATTTGGTAGTGGTAGTGTACACCAATAACTCAAGAAGGTAAAGTTTCCCAAGTTCATGGGTGCCACAAATGACTTAGCCACCAAGGCATGGTTGGAGAACATGGTGATGTGCTTCACAGTTCGTGATTACACCTCCAAAATGAAAGTCCGCATGGAAGTGTTTCAGCTTAAGGGGAGTGCTCTTCTATGATGGAATATGCTCCTACCTGAACTAAACATGGTCGTTAAAGATGTGTCATGGGAATTGTTTAAGGAATGGTTTCAGGAGAGGTACTTGTCTGAGGAATTCATTGAGTGTCAGCTTAATGAGTTCAACGCCTTACGACAAGGTAGTCATATGGTGCCAAATTATGAGTCCAGATTCATGGAGCTACTTTGGTATGCTCCACATCTGAACACAGAGAAGTTAAAGGTCAACAAGTTTGTGTTTGGCCTTAACTTCATTATTCGTGCAAAGGTACTAATCCTAATGCCTCATTCATTGTACGATGTAGTTTAGAAGGACCTCATAGCTGAGGAAGAACTGAACAATGGGGGTCAGGGCAGGACTCCTTCTAGATAGAATGGACAGACGACATCAAGAGCGCAACAACATCACACACAAGCTAGACATGCTTCAGGGAATCGAGACATGCCTAGAGGACCTATGTTCATGACACCTCAATGACAGACTCCTCAACAGAGAACTCCTTACAGAGGACCACCATAGAAACAACATCGTCGTCAACAATAGTTTGGGCCTGTTTAGTAGAACAGACCGATATCACAAACTGTTAGATCAACAAATTCTACTTCGGAAACCAGGAGCACTGGACCGAAGAATGGATGTTGGACATGTGGTGAGCTACATTACCAGTGAGACTGTCCGATTGAGAAGGACAGAGTAGTTGAATCATCAGGACCCACTACAGTGGGAGATTTGGGCAAGGCCCACATGATACATGCAGTGGTGAACAACTGCCAGGTTGAGCACCAATCCACTATGATAGAGATGTCAGGTACAATCTTAGACCAAAATTACAATGTATTGATAGATCTAGGTGCTATAGAGAGCTTTATCTCTAGTGCAGCGCTAAAGAGAATTAAGGTAAAGGCAGTCGAGCAAGATGAGTTCAAATATGTAGAAATGGCATCAGGTGCCAAACATAAGGTTGGAGGAAAGGTTACAGACTGTAGCCTTAACTTGGGAGACTTGGTGACAAAGGTAGATCTTTATGTCACGATATTAGGATCTTATGACATAGTGATTGGTATGGATTAGTTGGAATTGCATGATGTGATACTTAACTGTAAGACGAAACAATTAATATTGACAAATGATTTGGGACAAAGTAGGGTAATTGTAGGAAGAAACCAGGGAGTGTCCTTGAGGTTTATTTCTTCCCTACAATTGCAGAAGAGTATGGACAAGGGATGAAAATTATATGCAATCTTAGCACTGAATGAGAATGGCGAGGACGAAGGACTAGAAAACCTTCCTTTGGTACAAGAGCTTGCCAACATATTTCCATAAGAGTTACATAGTTTACTGCCCAAAAGGGAGTTGGAGTTTACAATAGACTTGAAATCGGGAACTGAACTGATAACGAGAATGCCTTACCGGATGTCAACACCTGAATTGCAGGAGTTGAAAATGCAATTGAAGAAGTTGTTGGATTTGGGATTGATACATCCAAGTGTGTCATCGTGGGGTACTCCAATGATATTTGTTATAAAGTAGGATGGATCGTGGATACTTTGCATTAACTACCGTCTGTTGAACAAAGCTACGATCAAGAATCAGTATCCGTTGCCAAGAGTAGATGATTTGTTTGATCAGATGAAGGGAGTTTTCAAATATTGACTTGAGATCAAGATATCACCAGTTACATATTAAAGAAGAAGATATCCCTAAGACCACTTTTACGATGATATTTGGACACTATGAGTTTACTGTTTTACCATTCAAATTGACAAACGCCCTGGGGGTATTCATGAGTTTGATGAATGGGGTGTTCCGTGAATACTTGGAAAAGTTTGTTCAAGTTTTTATTGATGACATACTGATTTATTCTTGGATGACAGAAGATCATGATGAACACTTGAGATTGGTATTGCAATTCCTAAGAGAAAACAAATTGTATGGGAGGCTATCAAAATGCTCTTTTTACCAATCGAAGATTGATTATTTGGGATGTATCATATCTGGTGAACGTATCGCTATGGATCCAGCGAAAGTGGAGGCCATTATGGAATGGAAAGCACCAACTAACATACAAGAAGTATTCAATTTTATGGGTCTAACAGGATATTACCGATGATTTGTCGAAGGATTTTCAAATATAGAAAATCCGATCATGAAATTGCAGAAGAAGAACAAGAAGTTTGTATGGACTGAGAAATGCATGAAAGCATTTCAAAAGCTTAAGGAGTTGCTGACAAAAAAACTGATACTAAAATTCCCCGACATGGACAAGGAATTCTTAGTATGCACAGATGCATTCAAGGAAGGTTTAAGCAGAGTTTTGATGCAAGACAGTCGAGTAATCACTTACATTTCGAGGAAGTTGAGAAAACATGAAGAGAACTATTCAATGCATGACCTGGAACTTTTGGGAATTGTATATTCCTTGAGAGTTTGGAGACACTATCTAATTGAACAAAAATTCGAATTAAAAACAGATCATTGTGGATTGCAACATATCTTTACACAAAGTGACCTAAACACGTGAAAAAAGCGTTGGTCAGAATTAATTAGTGAATATGACTTTGAAATTACTTACATTAAAGGAACTGTGAACTGAGTGGTAGATGCGCTGAGTCAGAGACCACACATATTTTCAGTATTACCTCTTAAGACGAATCTTCAAGAAAATATTCTAGCTCTATAAATCAACGATGACTGGTATAAAGAAGTTAAGAATAATATTGGACAAGATACCATGATGGTATCGAAGTATGAAGGTTATTCACTAGACGACGATGGATTATTAAGATTTAATGGAAGAATTTACGTACCACCTAATGACGAACTAAGAAGTTTGATCTTGAATGAAGCACATCGAGCAATATACATGGCTCATCCAGGAGTCACGAAGATGAAGGCAGACCTTAAGCCTTTATTCTTCTGGAAGGGAATGAAGGCAACCATAGTTGGATATGTGGCTAGATATCTAGAATGTCAGCAAGTGAAGGTTGAACATAGACATCCAACAGGTTTGTTACATCCACATGATATTCTAGAATCGAAATGGGAGGTCATTTCGATGGAATTTATAATTGGATTTCCACTGACAACAAGAATACACAACTCAATTTTTGTGGTAGTTGACACTCTGACAAAGAGTTCACACTTTATTCTTATGCATATGACGTATTAGTCTTCATACATAGCTAGAGTATTTACTAATGATATTGTCAGATTGCATGGAGTACCAAGAAAGATCATATCCGATCGAGGATCGATGTTTATAGGACGGTTTTGGACTAGTTTCCAAGAGGCTTTGGGAACACAATTAAACTTTAGCACAACTTATCACCCAGAGATAGACATGAAAACAAAAATAAAAAACTAGATTTTGGAGGATATGTTATGTATGTATGTAATGGACCAACATAAACATTGGGAATAATTCTTACCACTAAAAGAGTTTGCATACAATAACAATTATCAAAGTAAGATTAAGATGGCACCGTTTGAGTTTCTTTATGGGAAAACGTGTCGGACGTCGTTGAGTTGGGATCGAATCGAGGACAAGATTCTAGTAAGACCAAAAGTGATATGAGAAATGAAAGAATAGATGCAATCGATAAGACATATTATTAAAGAAGCGCAAAATCGACAAAAACATTATGCTGATGCACATCGTGTTGACCACAGTTATGAAATTGGAGACAAAGTCTTCTTGCGGGTAAAACCGCATAAGAGTTAAATCAAGTTTGGAAAGGGTGCTGAAATATCTCCTAGATTTGTGGGACCTTTCGAAGTTGTGGAAAAGAAGGGACCATGGCTTATCGACTAGCCTTTCTTTCTTGATTCTTTGAGGCTTATGCACGACGTATTTCATGTATCTGTTTTGAGACATTATATTAGTGATCCTTTGCATGTTATTGACATGAGTTCCTTGCAGGTGTCAAACGAGGATGCTCCGATGCCGAACATGTCAGTATCCGCATTCTAGACCATTTCATTCGACAATTACGATGTCAAACAACCGATCAGGTCAAGGTCTAGTGAGACAATTATAGTCCACACTCGACTACTTGGGAGGACACATATGAGATGCGTCAACAATTTCCTTACTTTTTTTGATAGATTTAGACATATAGATCTATGCCAAATACATTTATTACTTTCTTTTTATATTATATTGTACAAACTTTGGGATGAAGTTTAAAACAAGAGGGGGTGTATGTAACATCCTGCTTTACTGAGCACACTATTATTGACTTATTTCTTGAGGACACTTACTTGCAAGTGATCTGTGTATGGAACATTGTGATTTCATTTAGATTATGGGTTATATATGATGATGTTGAGGGTTATGGATTATTGATTATATTGATGTATATATTTTCACATATGCTTTTGACGAGTCATCCCGAGTGTGCAGGAAACACGATAGGTTAAGGATGCTGATGGAATCGATGGATTCCCTTGCAATCCAGATTGAGTTAGAGAGTGGATTTTAATTATTGGGTATTTAATTTCATGCACAAATGATGTATGATTTATTATAGTATGATTCATGCATATGAAATTACTGACAATGTTTTGTCAGTTGATGCAGACTTCATGATGCTTTCTAATCCGACTCACATAAGGAATAGAGGGTCCATGCACAGAAAACCAAACATTGAGGGAGAAGTGTGGAAGAGTTACTGTCACAGCCTACTAGCACTCCCACCATGGTTTGAGTTGTAGGTTAATGATTACCTAGTTTGGGAGGTCCACGATGTCATGAGGGCAGACTGAGAGAGTCACTCATGAAGATTTCTAAGGGGCACACAATAAGGAGGAGTCCTTATTCCTTAGAAGCCCTTAGTCTCTCACAAGGTCGACCTAGTGGAGTGTTGACTCCAAGGGGTCGGACAACTTCCAAAACAAGTCTAAGGCGAGTGACACCCTTGGAGCATGGAGTTTTATCTTGAAGGGAACCTCACATGTTTAAACTTGAGTCAATAAATCTAGATGGCCTAGGAAAACATTGAATTATATAGACCTTGTTGGATTAACTAATTAATTAAATGATAGATTATTAGTTGAGAAGCCTAACAAGAGACAAAGCTTAAGTCTAATATTTGATCTAAGTATAAGTTTGATTTGGGAAATATCTAAAATATTAAAGTGGGGATAAATATAATACTAGGAAAAGGGGTGGTAAGAGATAAAGATTTAATAAAATGCACATGTGTGCATGGATTTGATAAAAAGGAATTTTAAATAGAAATAAATAATAACTTGAAAGTTTGGTGGTACATAGAATAGGATCTAGAGTCAAACTACACTAGTCTAACTAGAAGAATACTCCTCATTAAACTCTAACTAATATCTAGTTGGGGAACACTCCTTAAATGAGAATCTGGGGAATAAAGGGACACCTAGGAGTGAAAATAGGAACACATTGAGGTGTGAGGGTTTTTGACCCTTTTAATTAAAATAAAATTGGTAATTACTGGTGTAACTTGGGGAGAATGTGACAAGTGTGTGAGTGAGTAATACAAATTAAAATTAACTAAAAAGTTAATTATCTGTGCATAAGGACATGTTTCAAGAGAGAAAATTCTATAAAAACAAATTCTAGAGAAAGGAAAAGGGTCCGATTTTTCTGAGCATGGTTATGTTGCCAAATTTATATTAGGCTATGTTTTACATGTGAGAGTAGGGTTACCAGACTTGTAAGAGAGTGGAATCTCTTCCTTGCAAGGGAAATCCTTGGAGCTAGATTGTTGATTTTTCTGTGTGTAGCCCCTTTGCGGCTCAGGGGGATGAGGGGGAAGAAGAGTACCCCTAGCGTTGGTTGGGAGGTACCGATGAAGTCTCTGTGATTAGCATGCAAAGGAAGGGAAGGAACACAAGATTTGAAGGCATCTTCATTACACAATTTTCTTTGGTTTCTGGTATTTTATAATCTGAATTTTATTGCATTACGAACATATTGCATAGTAGATTTTGGAGTCACTGTAGAATCATTGGAAAGTCTGAATGTCAAGTATTACATCTGTTGTCAAACGAATAATTGTTACAATGTTGTATTTAAATCTTCACTGAATGTTTTGGACATTTCTAGAATTCTTTATGAGCGACCTGATCCTCATTGAATTGTTAAATTCCTACACTATATATCGCTTATGTTAAGTCTATATTTTCATCCTTACCTGAATTATGATGATCAGAGTTTTAGTTGAATTTTCATTTAAAACCAAACCAATCATTTGATGGGATTTCTGTCGATTTTTAAATGAAACCTAAATCAATCCATTCCATGGAATCTTATTGGTTGCACTCTAAATGCAGATTTAGTATCATAGAAACCTCTATTGTTTTTGTCTTCAATGTTGTTGTAATATGGACTTTTGGTGAATTGTTTTAAATCCAAAATTATATGAGTATCTTTTGTCGAAATCAGAATAAAACCCAATTTAATAATAACTTGCATTATCTGTATATTTTTGTTAAAGTATATGGAATTGATTTTAACTCGTTGTGCGTTAGCCCTTTTCCTAACCAAAGTTATGCATGTGACTTGGAGCTAGAACCCTGTTGTCAAAAAGAGAATTAGGCTGTGTATAAACTTAAGAATGAATGAAAACTGAAACCATCTCATGAAATCAAAGAGAAAACCCTAGTCTTGCTTTCTCCTTCTATTCTCCTCTTGTTTCTTCTTCTCATTCAACTTTTATTCTTTCCAAATAAGTTGAAGTAGTTCAACTACTTTCTTTAGTTAAGTTAGTTTGACTTAAATAATTAGTTTAGGAGAAATAAATAATAATAATATAGTTAAGGTTATTTAATTAATAATAACTAGGTAGGTGGGACCCCTTTTGACTCCCATCATTTCTTTTTTCAAATCATAAAATATAACACAAAAGGATAATCATTTTAACACATGCCACCCTTGTAGCTCCCATAAATATCTTCCAAACTCGATATTTAATATCAGAAATAATTTGTATCATACCCCAAAAATATATAAATATTCACATCATCCACATTATCCACAAAATACCAAAAAAGAGCTTACTATCCAAAAATACTGAAAACCAGTAGCACTGTCCTAATCAACTCAAAATAAAAAAAAATTAATCTAAAAACCATACTTGCCACTCTGAAAGGCAATTTTTATTTTTTCACTGCTGTCTCCCTTTGATTTCCCAGAAGAAGCCCGTGGTGGGCTAGACCCTTGAGGTTGTATCTCATTGATTACATGGGAACAATCATCCTTCAAATGCATGCGGGAAGACACAGATTTTGAAGAATCATCGGAGGGGGAAGAAGGGGAAACAACTGAAGATTGAACAAGTGAATCAACACGGGAAATCTAAACATTGGTATTGACAGGTGGTGGGAGAGGAAATGACATATTGGGCCAACCATGATGGTGAGAGACATCCGAGTTGATGATCTCTTGCCATCCATCATTTGCGGGGACTTCCAGCTGCAAATACACATGAGGAGGAACGAGAATTTCAGGGATGTTCTGAGGAGAATGGAAAGGAGGTCTTTTTGGTCGAGGGTGTACTATTCCACGACCAATCCAATTAAAGAACCCATCTTGGAACAACTGGTTCAATTCTTGGGGATCAACATCAAAGTTGATGGAAAATCTAGGCCTTCTAGGACCTCGGTTCCAATTTTCCATGCCTTTGTTATTTCTTCCATTGCTTCTCTTATTGAAAAAAATCATCTTGTAGGAGTAGTTCGTCAGTAATGAATCTCTTAATAAACCATACATGACACTCTTATTACATGAATACAAAATTGGCTCAAAAATTGACACAAGATACATGCAAATCCATCCATAACAAACCATTTATTAATTTCCAAGTGAATAGGGGGTGATAGGGTTCATGGGACATATGGCGGGGGTGTAATTAGTGAAAAGTGGTATAATGATAGGGGATTAATACACAAATATTGTTCAACAATCAATCAAACAATTTACTGTGTAATAAAATATCAAAATACCAGTCACCAACCACTGCCATGTTATCCCTTTGTCCCTTTTACACAGACTTTTCCTTTTTAATTTTATTTCATAGAACATGGATGCAATAAGTGAACCAAATAACATTCAATACTTCAAACCCATGCTTCAAATAAATAAGTGTGTACAGACTTCTTCCAGAATTTCCAAACAAGGAACACAACAAAATCATGCCCAAGTAACCAAGCATACACAATGCTCCCATCAACCATCGACTGGAGTAAAATTATATCAAGGTAATATTTAGGGTTTAAGACATCAAGTGGAAGGTATGAATATGTGGTTCAACTAGAGGGTTTGGTACTCGAATAATGCACACAAGTCATGCCCTATCACGATTTACCACATAACAATAATATGTAACAATGCTCTTGACTGTAAGGATTTCCAAAAAAATAGACATCCAATTCCAACATGAAACAAAATGAAGCCAATCCCTTTAATCAACACAGTAAAATGAGAATCCAAACACAAACCTATGCCTAACCAAAAAGAATGCATAATGCCTCCATTAACTTCTGGGTGATGTTAAATTCAGACTGTGCAATGCTTTTCAGGCAACGGTGAGGTCATAAGAAAGCAACTAACAACTTGAGGATTTTCCAAGACAAGGCACATGTTATTCTAGCCTTTCATCAGTTCTCATTAAAAACCACAAGTTCAAAAAAATGTGTGTACATTAGACACATAGACGAACATGGCATGGGAACACTTAATCACAGAGACCTATTATGACAATCCATAGGTAGGGTACTCACAAAGCTCATAGCTTTGACAACCATCATAACCAGTTTCAACAGAGAGGCCAGGCCCAAAACCCAAGCCATAACCGAGCAGACTCTACTGCAAATTTTATTCAACAATTCCATGTAAGGATTACACAATAAGAAGAGCATGACCATTTCCTTTTTAAAGTGCTAATAGTCCAGAACAACCATCATAAGAAACCAAGGACACAACCACCAATACGCAGTTCAAAAAATCATAACATCTTAAGAATCAAACAGACCATGAGAAATTCAAAGCCAAAATTTGATTCAAAGGGCATAGTAACTACCATGGATTGAAGAGTAAGAAAACCCATACCTGGAAAATCCTATGCGAGGAAAAAAACAAGATTGTATACCTCCTTCATGACCGAACAAGGTGGAGCAACAACAACTACCAGATCCAAAACAAAATGCAAGAATGACTAGGGTGACGGGCTCGAGCGGATTTTGAGTGAGGTGCAATAAATGCACGTCGCTTCTCCCTTCCAACTTCATTCAATTCAAAATACGAGCCAAGCCAATTCACCATAGGACTAAATCATTAATCAATCAAATATCCATTTCCATATCACTTTTTCATAGTGCGCCATCCCTTGGTAATGTCAAACATTTAAAAAAAAATAACAATGTGTTAGGAGCATAACCCAATGTGCAACCATATATGAAATTCAAACAAGGTGCATAACCATAGTAGAAAGGGTCAAGAGCACCCATCCTTTTTCATAATAATGCACAACATTAGAACTTGAATGTAGTTCTTTTATCCAAAAGGGTAGCACTATTAAATTCTATCAAAGATCATCCAAACCATTTAATTCCATGTTTAATACAATATCAAAATAAAAAACTGATAATAATTCTTTCATCCACAGGGCAACCTTAACATATTCTGTGAGAGATCATCAAATCCATTTAGTGTTGTGTTTTAATCAACCAACCATCACATATCACCATAACATTTTAAATCATGATCTGAGACAAATGAACTGTAGAAGACTGTGCTGGTACCATCACATAGGAAAACAAAATATTAGCAAAACATATCCACCATAGTACCATGAGTCTAACAAGGGGGTCCCACCTACTAGTTTATTATTAACAATGTTAAATAATAAAGTTTGGCAATCATTTGGGAGCATAGTATTCATCGTTGCACTTTTAAGCATTAAAAAAACTGGCGACTCCACAGGGAAATCTGTTTTCAACAGATTAAGAATTTGGAAGCTCTGGCTTTCCAGACCAGGTGAATCGTAGAACAAATAAAATATTTACCAGAATGATTGTGCAATAGGGGGAAGTGAGGCAGTTTAAGGAAAAACATGATCCGGGAATTTGGGAATAGCTCATGGAAAGTGTTACGTATGAGGGGTTTATTCCTATATGCATAACATTCGATTGGTCACAGTGAAATCATTTATTTCTTAAAGGAGAAAAAATTATGGTGTGCTCTTTTGAATCTCAGGGTGGAGGGAAGAAAGGGAAGACAAAAAGTAGGGATGAAAATCCAATTATCTATCTAACAATAGTATTGGATGTAGAGAACAATTTCAGTGATGTCTTCAATGGGGACATCATGATAGATGTGTAACCTGATTGTTATTGATTAACAATACTCGCAGAATAGCATTGCTGTGGAAAAACTGATCCAGAATTTATTTATGAAAGAAAAGAAATTAATAAAAGAAAAATAACAGAAATGAAACATCAGAAAAATAAAAACAACAAAGAAAAATCAAAGCAGTGAAACAAAAAATTATAATACATAAGTAATTTTCATAAAGCATTTTAACTTTCAAACTAGTTCCACATAATGTTTCAAGTGGGAACCGTTGGTGCTATAGGAAAATAATCACTCTTCCTAATACTTTAGGAGATAAGAATTTGCGCCCAGGACAAAAGCAATTTTAAAAGGACCCAGCCATAATTTTTGAAACTTCAAATGCCTTCCTCTATCAGCATGAGCTGAATCCCAAAGCAAGACTTTCTCATTTACTTTAAATCTGACAGCTTTTGTGATTTTGTTGAAATATCTCTTTACGGTTTGTTGTCTTCTCTTTATGTTTTCCAAGGAAAACAACCTTTACTCCTCTAAAGATAACAATGCATTTATCAGTTGAGAGACATTAGAAGAATTTAATTCTTCAATATGTAGCATCATCCGTAGAGAAGAAATTTCCAGCTCGGTAGGAAGAATAACTTCTTCACCATAAACAAGCTGAAAGGGAGTGAAACCTGTGCTTACCTTGGTAGTAGTGCGATCTACCCAAATGGAATAAGTGAGGAGGGTGTGCCATTGACGAGGCTTATATTCAATGAGACTTTTGATAATTCTAACCAGATTTTTGTTAGTAGACTCGGCTTGCCCATTTCCTTGAGGGTAATAAGATGATGAGGTAAAATGTCTGACTCCCAGCTTAGCTAGACACTGAGTCAGCTTAGTAGAAATAAAAGCAGGGCCGTTGTCTATAATAATTTCTAAATGAGTGCCAAATCTGAAGAAAATATTAGTTTCAATGAAAGAAATAACCTGTTCATCCTGTGAGTGTTTAAGTGGGGCAACTTCAGTCCATTTCGTAAAATAATCTGTGGCTGTCAATATAAAAACCTGCCCTGCTGAAGATGGAGGATTAATAAGACCGATAAATTCTAGACCCCATTTTGAAAAAGGAAAATCAGAGAGGCCAGGTTGAAAAGGAATGGCAAAAAGATGTTCTTTCCCAACGAATTTTTGGCACTTGTCACAAGATCTTGAAAAGTTATAAGAATCTCGAAAAATTGAAGGCCAGTAATACCCTTTTTTGATGATTTTAAAAGCAGTAGTTTTAGCAGAAAAATGGCCACCCACGTGAATAACATAATATGAAGATCCATGGGTTTCTTGTAACAGTTTCTGTGCTTCCTCATTATTTACCCACCGAAGTAATATTCCATCGGCAAATCTCCTGAACAAGAAGTCTCCTAAAACAACATATCTAGAAGATTCAAGACAAAGATTTCTCCTTTGATGAATATCTAAGTTATCTGGGAATTTCTGATTTTGCAAGTAATACACCAGAGTTTTATACCAAGGATGTTCAACTATAGGAAGTATTTGAATATCAATGTAAAATAGTGCTGCAAGAGGGTTATCTTGTTCGTCAATTTCTTCACTTGCTTCAGCTTGTTGAGCTAAGTGAAGGGATAAGTCTCGTCCCTTAATCGTTTTCGAAGTCATGATGGTTAAATCATGCTCCTGGATCTTGGCAAGCCAATGTGCAAGCTTCCCTGAAAGATAAGTCTATGAGAGAAAAAACTTGACAGCAAGCAAAGGGACTTTTACCAGTGTGTTCTTGCTTAGGATAAAGTGGCAAAATTTTTCCACAGCTTTAACAAGAGTGAAAACATGTTTTTTGATATAAGAATATTTGAATTCTTCATCTGACAAGCGTTGACTCATGTAAGCTACTGGTTTTTCGTTATTCTCATCATCACATTGTACAAGAACAACAAAAACTGCTTCCTCCATGGCATTAGTGTATATAATAAAATCTTTCTCAAAATCTGGCTTCGCCAAAACCAGTGCGGAACTGATTACCTTCTTAATCCTTACAAAAGAATTCTCGACGTCATCAATTCAAGAAAAGGAGAGATCTTGCTTAAGAATATTATGAATTGGTTTGACCATTACATTAAAATCAGAAACAAATCTATGGATAAATTTGATAATTCCCATAAAGGCTTGAACCTCCTTTTTGGAAGTGGGGGCTGGAAGTTTCAAAATAGCAGCAATCCTTTCGGGATCTATGCTTATTCCTGAATCATAAAAAATATGCCCAAGGATCTTTCCCTTGATAACGATGAAAATAGACTTAGAAGGATTTAAATAAATGCCGAAATTTCTGCATCGCATGAGAAATTTTCTAAGATGACCAAAATGATCCGATCGGTTCTTTGAATATACAGTCAAGTCATCAAGATAAATTTGAATAATATTAGCAATCGTATCGTCAAAATCTATCTGCATAGCTATTTGGAAAGTGGCATCTGCATTAGATAATCCAAAAGGCACGCGTTCATAAGAAAATGTGCCCCAACATGTATTGAAAGTGGTTTTGTATTTATCCATCCTTTTTACCTTGACCTGATTATAACCGGAAAAACCATCAAGTAAGGACATCATTTGTGACCCTGCAACTTGCTACAAAATCATTTCCATATTAGGGAGAGGAAAATGGTCTTTTACACTTACTCTATTTAATGCTCAGAAATCAGCGCATAGTCGTATCTGACCCGTTGTTTTTCGAATGAGAACCAAATTGGAAACCCACTCAGAATACTTAATAGGGAAAATTATCCCATCCTTCAAGAGTTTTTCCAACTCCTTCCTATTGGTAGCTTCAAGTGCGGGGTTAATGGGTCTTTGTTTTTGCCTAACTAGTTTTATACCTTCCTTGATAGGAATGGCATTCTGTACAAGAGCAGGATCAAAACCATGAAGATCCTCATAAGACCAAGCAAAAACATCTTGAAATTCACAAAGTAACTTAGTGAATTTCAACTTTTCTTCATCAGTACATTGGGAACCTATCTTAACATTATTTGGTGGATCGGGTGTTCCAATATTCAAGGAAATGGTTTCACCCACTTTCCTTTTTGACTCCTCTTCTATATGATTTCCTTTGTTTCCTACATCACTCGATGAAAATGAACTTTCTAGAGGAGTCAAGCCCTTCATAATTTTGTTATTTTCCATGGATATAACCTCTTTGGGATTATATGGTTCACTTTTTATGAAAGCGCAGATGCTTTCATCACTAGGGAAGACCTACCATGACTCTACATTGTCAGGGATATGAGGAAAATATAACGACTAAAAAGTATAATTAGGTCTTTGTGGTAGAAGTTGTCGAGTAGGAGACACTGCAAAAACAACGAACCTATCAGCCATTGAATTCAATTCCCTTTTAACATGACTGATGTTAAATGATAATAAGTTAGAGATAAGCATCCAAACATCTTGGGTGTATCATTTCATCAACTTGTTTCTAGGAGAATGTATTTTGCGTACAAGGTTCACAACAAGTTCAGAGTCCCCAAAAACTGTAAGGTGTCCACAACCTAAATTATAGGCATTTTCAATTACTAGCAATAATGCTTACAATTCGGTGACGTTGTTCGTGCATGAAAACTCTAATCTATAGTAAAAGCTACGAATTTTACCTATATGTGAGTACAAGATAATGTTATCTCCATTACCTTCATTGGAGCATGAGCCATCTATTAGAATATAATGGATGTTCTCATTTTACCATTGACAATATCACTATTGTCACCCAACCATAGGCTGAAGCCACCCTCTAAGCACCTTAATCTTGACAGAGAATCACTCCGGAAGAAAACCCTAGGCTAGATAGCCAAACAAAGAGTAGCGTACCTTTCCCCAAGGATAGCGCATCAAACAAGAGTTGATCAGATAGTCCAAACCCTAACCAATAGATAGTCCAAGACAAAGCGTAATCTGCTAGCTGCAACGACATCTCTCCTCAAATTCTGCATACAAACTGGGCAACTGCAGTGCACACAAGTGCTACTCTGCAATTATGAGAATGCCTTCTAGAATGAAGACTGGCCTCCTATATTTATACAAATTCTGGCTAACTGCCTGGGCTGACTTCTCATTCTGGGTATCTATCTGTTCAGTATATATTATTTCTTTTGGACGAATTCTTCTTTTGGAGGCTAATAGCCTAATACAAATTATCCTCTTGAGCCGACATGTCTTCTAAGGTTATTAGCCAACTCATTAGGGTTTCATCTTGCTTCCTGAAATATTCTATTATTATCATGTTTACACATGGAGGTAAATACCTCCTGCAACTACCATAATATTAACACTCCCTCCTAGCTAGGGAGGTATTACATGTAATGGTCTTGAGCACAAACATACCATTCACCCGATAGCATCAACATAGTCATATAGACTTTCTCATGACTAGATCATGAGCACTATCATCACCATCAATGTCATCAGTTGCATCATCTCTTGAAACCATACTCTATCTGAGTAATTAGACATGATGCTAGATAAGTCACTCACACCACAGAGTGACACAAGAGCCATTCTTCTAATCTAGACATATGTCCTAGAAGAATAAATGTCCTGAACCATTTTTTGTCTGGGAAATCTCTGTCCATTGATCATCCATCTAGCTGATAAACATTTTCAATACTATTGATAGTCTTCAAGGCAATCAAAACAATATCATTCAATAGAACACAACTGTTTCTATCCATAGTAGTACACAACTACATTCTAGTGGTACACTACCACACCAAGTAGAACACAAGTACTTGATCAGTAACGTATAGTCACAAACAATGGAACACATCCACCACAATAGTATACATCTATTGATGAACTATCTAGAGACACACAGTCTTCATAAAAATCATCTGATATCAACCTGCACAGAAACAATGTTATGATATAAACTGAATCATCTAGGCCATTCTTCCACTCACATCTATGAGATCTTGGAAGAGCATCTTCCCTCAAAAGGTAAGACATCAATGATGAGCTATCTGTACTATTATTCTCAAGAAAGGAAGAATAACTGTCCCGATTTATGAGCCTAGACCATTCCCCACCCTGGGCCATTCCTCCGGCACTAAACAAAGTGCAAATTGGAGAGAATGAGTCTTCCCTAAGGAATGCCTGTCCTTGATTGCTGAACCTGGACCATTCCTTCGGCACTAAACAAAGTGAAACCTGGAGAGAATGAATTTTCCCTAAGGAATGACTGTCTGAACCATTTCCTAAGGAAATGACTCTCCTGCACCAACCTCCAAAACAGACCATTCCCCATGTTAACCACAATGAAAAATCACTGTCCGGCGAGGCGGGCCACTCTTCTTGAGTAACCCTCAAGAAGAGAGACTTCCCTAGACCATTCCCCATGTTAACCACAATGGGAAATAGCTGTCTATGGTACATCAACAATCCATTGAACCATTTTCATTACAAAAATGACCGTTCGATCTGGACCATTTTCCGAAATGGAAAATGCATGTCCGTTAGAAATCTCAAACCACTTTCCGAACTGGAAAGCATCTGCTCATCCTGGACCATTTTTTGAACTGAAAAATGACTTTCCATGAGTCAATAACACATCATTCTCCCTCCCAAACTGGGAGTCATCTCTTCCTTTTTCAATAAGGAAGTCGTCTCCACGAGCTCCAGCTTGAGTACACAAACTTTTTCATCTTGGACAGAAGCTTTTACCAAAATGTCTTCTTATCTGCTCATTTGTGGAGATATGTATTGGAGAACCACTTTCTCCTTTATGGACTTTATCACATATAATATAATGCTTGATCTCAAATTCACTTCGGTCTGGAACACTAGTTTTCTCTGAAGGCTTCATATAGCTCTGATCAATAAAGTATATCATTGTTGAATTCCTTTTGGTTTCTGCTAGCTCACAACATCGTGGAAAAGGTCAAATTGGAACATATCCATGTGGCACTTCTTATGTCATCATGAGATCTTTGTCATGGATTGGCAATCCATCATCCTGATCTCCTGAGTAGTCATTCTGATACAATATATCTGTTATAGAAAATCTTCACCATGCTTCTGGTGTGCATTGGAGGTTCTCCATCAGGTAGTCTTCTTCCATATGCATACAAGGGTCTCTTCCTGATATACCTCAAAGCCTTGAGGTTTCTCTGCATGTAAACTCCAACCCATGGATATTGCAGACGATATATTGGCTCATGTAGAGGTATGTTTGGTTTACTGGAATAGGTAAACATCATAGTCTTCTCTCTCCATCTGGGAGAACCTCTAGTTCTGGATCTCGCAATGCTTACATTCATAGGTCTTTCATACACTGTTCTTCATCACAACTTTCAGTACCTTTGCTTATTTTCTTTTAGTGAGTTCATATCAGGCTGGTAATCTTGTGATTCTCGATACAATGACTGGTTGTTATGGCTTCTCTTTCTTTCTTGGAATCTTCATATTCTTCCTCATGTTTTTCTTTAGCTCTTGGGTCCATGGAGTTTCTTATAGATTCCATGCCCTAAATATTCCACTTCTTCCTTTCATTATAGGATCACGGATGTGGATGGACAACCAAGGATACTTTAAGGCTTCTCTTCGAAGAAGAATTCTTCTGAGGTCGAACTGAACATGTACTGCCTTTCATGGCTGCTACCATGGATATATACTTCATCATCTTCAATGGATCATAAGATTAGCTCCCTCCTAATCCATGCTTCATGTATGAATGCATGCTCTTCCTTTTGGTGATATATAATCGGCTCCCTTCATCTAGGAGATTCCATTCTTCCGTCTGCATCCTTATTCCTTTCTGTAAAGTGTTATAAGTGTTTCTCCAATTTCTTCTTGATTGTTGACTTCTTTCTGTCTTTTCTTCTTCTAAGTCTCTTCAGGATTGATTATGATTTTGGCTTATCTTGTAATAGCTTCCATATGATTTGGTTGATGTATTTCATCCTTTCATGTGTATTATCTGACTTGTATAATGATAACAATCCTTATCTTGTTTCTCTTCCATAGGTATAGTTCTTCTTGGAACATATTATCTTCTAAGAGATAGATATACAAGATATGTACAAAGACTATGCAAACAAGATATGTACAAGAACTAAGAAGAGTATTGTTACCTTGTCTTTAGAATAAGAAGTATGTTTTATCCTGCTTGGTCTTCTTAGTAGGTTCCTTCTCTTCGGAAATTGATGCTTCGTGTGTCCCCTTTCTTTTCTTTAGCTCGGGACAATGATTCTTGTAGTGACCATACTTTTGATAGTTGAAGCATTGTATTTCTGAAATATCTTTCTCTTGATTTGTCTTCCTCCTTGAACCAAACTTCCTTTTGTTCTTGAAA
>JZKD02S2160939.1:89828-120740 GCA_000966675.3 Picea glauca
GGGACATGCTAGAATACCCTCATAGAGAGGGGTGTGACCACCCTCGTAGAGAGGAATGTGGATGTTTCTCCAAGGGGCAGCGGGCAAATACTCTCCTCTAGCCAAGGATTGAGTATCCTGGAACACAAACCTTGACCATGTGGAATGGTTAGTTGGCTATTAAGGTTTGTGTTGTGATCCTGCGTGGATCATGGAAAGGGAGTCTAGTCTTTCCCAGGCTAACATCTTAGCTTCTCTAGTTCACATGGGATGACTAGGAGTGAAGCTATGGTAGTATTCCTCCCCAGTGGATAGGTGAGATAGATGACCGCAAGAGAAGGGAGAACATAAACAGAATGACAAAACTCATAGAATATCTTTTGTGTGAAGATAAGACATCTTTTGTGTGAAGATAAGATATATTCTGTGTGAAGATAAGAAAGAAGTATCTTTTGCATGAAGATGAAAGAAAGAAAGAGTATCTTCTGCGAGAATATAAAGAGAACAAAACTTCTGATGATTTATAGATATGCCAATCAATGATCATGATGTTAGATGACCAAGTGGATGCCTCCAGTTATCCAATTGATGATGTTGCCCAGTTGATGATGTTTCCCAGTGGATGTTGCTACCTAGGTGATGTTGACATTTGGTGACTTGTCAAAAGATAAAGAATATCCTTCTTGTTATGAGGGAGTGTTAAAATATTGTGTAACTGCAAAGAATATTCTTATCCCCTTTTGTGGATAAAGATAAAATATATATTTATTATTGATTAGATCAATCCCCTTTTGTGGATTAATCATGTCGGTCATTGTAATTGACCAAATCCCCTTTTGCTGATTGGTCAAACCATAATTGTAATAGGAAGAATGAGAAGTTGGCCCCATAATATATTAAAAAGGCCCCAGAATATATTAAAGGTGGTTATAACCACCCAGAAGAAGAAGTCAGCCCTGCGAGTGAAGAGACACTTCCACACGTGCTAGAATTTTATAAATAAGAGAGGCCAACGCCTCATTTGGACACACACACAGCTCACTCATCTAGTGCACAAGTATTGAAGGAAGCTGCAGTTACCAATTGCCGGAAGAAGGAAGAGAGAGAGAGGCACATCTCTGGGAGAGGAAATTTTGTGTTGTTTGGCTCATTGTCTTGGCATTGTATTGGCTATCTATATTAAGGAAGTTTTGCTGGGTTTTCTTCCCCTAGAGGGTTTCCCAGGATAAATTCTTGTGTACTCTTGTGATTGTGTTTCTCTCAGTGATCCTATCTATGCTATTGTTATCTAGTAAATTGAATGTAACCTAATAATAGTAGAAACTTTAACAAATACCTCCCACAGATACCATAATATTAACACCATCAAAGTGCATGTGCCACATACCATCCTCCAGATCAATTTGTTCTAGGGTAGTATCATCTTCATCCACAAAGATGAAGTATACCCCTAATTCCTCCTCGACATAGTTCACGTTAGGCTATGGAATGCTTTATATATATGGTGAGATTCTTCCTTCCCTTAGGACTATGATATTCTTTCCATTCCGGGGAACGGATAAGTGTGTCCCGTCAAGTGAAATATATCCACCTTTCAAGGCTTGCCATTCTCTTCCTAAGATGATAGAATAGTTACTTACTGGCATGTCAATTACTTGGATATTAAGGGTTGTCCTGATTTCAAGATGTGCACATAGAACCAAAGTCATGTCTTTGATTTCACCTATAGTCGATTGTTGTAGACTATTATATGAGAGCATGGTTATATAATTTTCATTGGTACAAGATAAGCCTAGCTATTCTATAATAATTTTCGACATCACACTTGGGCCTGAACTGCCGTCAATTAGGAAACAATGGGCTATTTTGTGGGCTATTTTGTCCATAATTTTTATAGAAATGAAAAATGGATGGTTTTTTATAGGGTGTCTAAAATTATTTGTACACCTACTTTTTCCTCTTCAGAGAGATTGGCTATGGTGGAATCTTTTCCTTCCATGAAAATTTTTACATGCTTTTATTGCTCAGGGATGACAACAATGTCCAAAAGAGTAACATCAATCTTGATATTAGCCAATTGGTTGAGAATATTATATTTGGAAGAGGGAAGAGGGGAGAGGACTCCTTGAATTTTAGGAGTTTTGGTAGCTTGCACAATAGCAACTTGCGAAGATGAGCTTGGGATAGAATAAGTATGAGGGGGATCATATTTTCCTTTTGAAGCATAGGATTTATTCCTAGTGTTTATGATCATGACATCTTTCGGTTTTGCCCAATCTAAAACAACAATGGTGGTCTCAAGATTTTTTCCAAAGATCTTATATTTGTCACTCTTCTTTACCTCACAAGTACTTTCCTCGGGATTTTCCTCGCAAAAGTTACACCAACTGTGAGACATGATGGCTTTGGGTAGAAAGTTATTTTCATTGGTATTCCTAAAAGGTGCTGAGGAAAAAGATGATTCTCTAGGAGTAAGTGAAGGGACATTTCCCTTTCACTCATATGCTATCATTCAGTTGTTCATATCCTGTACAATTTGTAAGAGGGTGGACATGTTCGTTTGTTTAATTGAGTCTCCCTTGGGAAGACCTGTTCTTTCTAGTTTTTCTTCATACTCTAGACAAGTATGAAGAGCATAACCAAGATTGTCAATAGATTTTTCTTCAAGACTATGCCGATGAGGGGAAGGTAGAGAATTATAGTAATGCATAAAATCATCTTGGTTTTGGGGGCGAATAAGTTCGGGAATTTGATTATACAACTTGGTGAAACGAAGACTGAAAGACTTAATAGTTTCGCCATCCTTGTATGCAATGTTATTATATTCCCACAATTGTTCTGTTGGGCTCTTCGACTGCGCATAAGTGGATTTGAACTAATAAACTAACTCTTCCCAAGTGGAAAGAATCTTGGGAGGAATATCAAAGAAATCTGTTGTTGCTTTCCCTTCAAGGGAATTACCAAATAAGCACATACAAGTATCATTATCATTAGCTCCTATATTGTGACAGGAATTAGATAATTCCACCAATTGTTTGTTTGTAGTGACTGTGTTATTTATTGAAAACCTAGGAAGATTCTCTTTGAAATTTGGTAGCGGACGAGTCACAGGTGATAGGTTGAGAGGAGAGGATACATGCCACGGGGTAGTAGTAGCATCTTCTTTGAATTGAAAGAGCCCATACTTTTTTATAACCTTGGTAGGGTTAATATTTGATTGGACTGGAATATGATGGATATACAAGCTACCAATCACTGATGAGGCCAAAGCTTGAGAAGATAAGGCACCTCCAGTGCCACCAGAGCCACCCACAGATTCCATTTTGTAAATGATGGGTGAGGGTAAGAAATATGTACTAGCTGAATTAGAGAAAGTTCTCCTTAGAGTACCTTGTTGGGTTGTT
The DNA here is from genome assembly GCA_000966675.3 of Picea glauca. Classification (NCBI taxonomy): domain Eukaryota; kingdom Viridiplantae; phylum Streptophyta; class Pinopsida; order Pinales; family Pinaceae; genus Picea; species Picea glauca. The sequence continues at coordinate 93,212 of JZKD02S2160939.1, forward strand.
AGAATAACATTCCTTCTTCCTATTTCAGTGATAGGAGTGATTTCACGAGACTATCCTCTTCTTCTCCTAGAGATGTGAGGATTTGATGACATGAAAAGAAGATCAAAACTTTTAGGAAAAAGAGAGCTACAACTAATTCCTAAGTTGCCTTTGCCTAGCCTCCCAGGGTTCTCGAACACTTATGTCTTGTTCAATTATGTCCCATGAGCGTTCAAGCTCAGCCCAGGTATTAGCAGTTTCTAAGATGGCATTGAATAAAGTTAAAGCAATGTTGGTTTGGTATTTAAGACCATGCTCAATATTGGGTTTCCTTGTAACAGTAATTGTCATGAGGAAAATAAAACAGTCAAAGAATAAAAAACAAAAGCATAAATATTCAATGATAATTACAAATACAATCAACTAGAGAGATATGGAAGATCTCCCTAGTTTGGTTGCCAAATAAATGTTGAGGAAAAGGTATGAATTACCTTACTCAATCATTTTCGAATATTGCTTGGCTAGGAAAAGATAGTTGGGAATGTCACCCAAGGTTTTATAGCCTCAAAAATATTCTCCCAATCCACAAGTATTAATTACAAGGGTTTAGGTTGATTTATTAATGAAAATAATGTTGCAATATAAAATAAAATTTATATATGTTTATGAAATGTACACAAGTTACAGAAAGTAAACGTGGAGATCAAAAAGTGAATAGTAACCAAGTCATAAATACACATATATGAGACAGAATAACAATCTGATTTATTTCATTTTGAGATATCAAAAGTGTTTTTCTTTTTACAAAACCCTTGTGAGGGCATGTAACAAAGTCTGATTTAGAGATCCCCGATGCACCATACAAAAGGACTCTGACAATAAAGTAAAACTGAAATTTATAATTTGGATCAGCTTGCCACAAATTGCTGCCAATTTGACCCTGCAAGATATCCTTTATCAGCTATGAAGATTAATTCACAAACATACAAGAATACACAAAATATCAAGGATGGATCAACACCTCTAAAACAAATGTCTGAAGAGTTTGGTTCAATTTTGAACCTTGCTGTCTACAATAAGACCCTACTATCAAAAAGAGAATTAGAATTTGAATAAACTTAAGAATGAATGAAAACTGAAACCATCTCATGAAATCAAAGAGAAAACCTTAGTCTTTCTTTCTCCTTCTATTCTCCTCTTGTTTCTTCTTCTCATTCAACTTTTATTCTTTCCAAATAAGTTGAAGTAGTTCAACTACTTTCTTTAGTTAAGTTAGTTTGACTTAACTAATTAGTTTAGGAGAAATAAATAATAATAATATAGTTAAGGGTCTTTAATTAATAATAACTAGGTAGGTGGCACCCCTTGTGACTCCCGTCATTTCTTTTTTAAAATCATAAAATATAACACAAAAGGACAATCATTTTAACACATGACACCCTTGTAGCTCCCATAAATATCTTCCAAACTGGATATTTAATATCATAAATAATTTCTATCATACCCAAAACATATATAAATATCAACATCATCCACATTATCCACAAAATACCAAAAAAGAGTTTGTTGTCCAAAAATATTGAAAACCAGTAGCACCATCCTCATCAACTCAAAATAGAAACACATAATCTAAAAACCATACTTGCCACTCTAGGATGCAATATTTATTTTTTCACTGCTGTCTCCCTTTGATTTCCCGGAAGTATCCCATGGTGGGTTAGACCCTTGAGGATGTATCTCACTAATTATATGGGAACAATAATCCTTCAAATGCATGCGAGAAGATACATATTTTGAGGAATCATTGTAGGGTGAAGAAGCGGAAGTAACTTCTTTTCCTTTATCTTGCATAGGTTGGGGAACATTAGTTTTTAGTCTTTTACTAGCATGTGAAGATTGAACAGGCGAATCAACACGAGCAATCTAGACATTGGGATTGGCAAGTGGTAGGATATGCAATGACATATTGATCCAACCACGATGGTGAGAGACAACCAGGTTGACGATATCTTGCCATCCATCATTTGCGGGGACTTCCAGTTGCAAAGACACATGAGGAGGAATGAGAATTCCAGGGATGTTATGAGGAGTCTGGAAAGGAGGTATTTCTGTTCGAGGGTGCACTATTCCATGACCAATCCAATTAAAGAACCCAGCTTGGAAAAACTAGTTCAATTCTTGGGGATCAACATCAAAGTGGATGGAAAATCTAGGCCTTCTAGGACCTTGGTTCTAATTTCCCCTGCCTTTGTTATTTCTTCCATTGCTGCCCCTACTGAAAAAAATCATCCTGTAGCAGCAGTTCATAAATAATGAATCTCTTAATAAACCATACATGACACTCTTCTTACATGAATAAAAATTTGGCTCAAAAAATGACACGAAATAAATGCAAATCCATCCATAACAAACCATTTATTAATTTCCAAGTGAACAAGGGGTGATAGGGTTCATGGGACATATGGAGGGGGTGTAATTAGCAAAAAGTGGTATAATGATAGGGGATTAATACACAAATATTTTTCAACAATCAATCAAACAATTTATTGTGCAATAAAATCTCAAAATATCAGTCACCAACCACTGCCATGTTATCCCTTTGTCGCTTTTACACAGACTTTTCCTTTTTAAATTTATTTCACAGAACATGGATGCAATAAGTGAAATTGGGATTATGAGGGGAGTGTAATGAGTGAAAAGTGATTGAATGAAAGAGAAATAATATGGATACTATTCAATTGAAAATAAATCAAAACATGCAAAAAAAACATATTTATGTCCAGACCTTCGAAGTTTTAATAGTGTTCCTTTTTCAAAACCACAATTTAAACTGTTACTTCATTTGACAAATTTTCTTGTTGTCTTCCAAACAATAATCTATATGCCTAGAACTATTTAATTACATCAACCTTTTCATCCATATAATCATTATATGAAAGTCATAAGGAACAACATTGCAATCGATATGAAAAACCACAATAGCCTTTGAGCCATAATCATACATTAATTCCAATGCTAAACCTTTTAAAACCAACAGGAACATGCACAATGTTTACAACCATTTATATCCATTAATTATTTCAAATCCATTCAACGCAATCAAACTGGACGTTATAACTCTTTTTCGGGCCTCAATCAATTCACACATAGGTGTATTTTATATAAACAACAAACAAATGAACCAAATAACATTCAATACTTTGAGCCCATGCTTCAAATAAATAAGTGTGTACAAAATTCTTCCAGAATTTCCAAACGAGGAACGCAACAAAATCGTGCACAAGTAACCAAGCACGCACAATGCTCCCATCAACCATCGACTGGAGTAAAACGATATCAAGGTAATATTTAGGGTTTAAGGAAACAAGTGGAAGGTATGAACATGTGGTTTGACTAGAGGGTTTCGTACTCGAATAGATAAAAAATCTCATGCCCTATCACGATTTACCACATAACAATAATATGTAACAATGCTCTTGGCTGTAAGGATTTCCAAAACAACAGAAAGCCAATTCCAACAGGAAACCAAATGAAGCCAATCCCTTTAATCAACACTGTAAAATGAGCGTCCAAGCACAAACCTGTGCCCGACCAAAAAGCATGCATAATTTCTCCATTAATTTCTAGGTGACCTTAAATTCAGACTGTGTAATTCTTTCCAGGCAACAGTGAGTTCATAAGCAAGAAACTAATATCTCATGTTTTTTCCAAGACAAGGCACGGGTTATTCTATCCTTTCATCAATTCTCATTAAAAACCACAGGGTCAAAAAAACGTTTGTACATTAGCCACAAAGACGAACATGGCGTGGGAACACTTAATCACAGAGACATGTTATGGAAATCCATAGGTAGGGTACTCACAAAGCTCATATCTTTGGAAACCTTGATAACCAGTTTCAACAGAGAGGCTAGACCCAAAACCCAAGCCATAACTGAGCATGCTCTACTGCAAATTTTATTCAACAATTCCATGTAAGGATTACACAACAAGAAGAGCGTGACCATTTCATTTCTAAAGTGCCAACAGTCCGGAACAACTATCATAAGAAACCAAGGACGCAACCACCAATATGTAGTTCAGAAAATCACAACATCTTAAGAATCACACAGACCATGAGAAAATAATAGCCAAAAGTTGATTCAAAGGGTAGAGTAACTACCATTGATGGAAGAGTAAGAAAACCCATACCTGGAAAATCCTGCACAAGGAAAAAAACAAGACTATATACCTCCTTCTCGACCGAACAAGGCAGAGCAACAACAACTACCAGATCCAAAACAAAATGCAAGAATTACTAGGGTGATGGGCTCGAGGGCAGTTTGAGTGAGGTGTAGTAAATGCATGCCGCTTCTCCCTTCCAACTTCATTCAATTCAAAGTACGAGTCAAGATAATTCACCATAACAATAAACCATTAATCAATCAAATATCCATTTCCATATCACTTTTGCATAGTGTGCCATCCCTTGGTAATGTCAATTTTTGTTTTTTAAATAACAATGTGCTAGGAGCATAATTCAATGTGCAACCATATATGAAATTCAAACAAGGCACATAACCATAGTAGCAAGGGTCAAGAGTACCCATCCTTTGTCATAATAATGCACAACATTAGAACTTGAATGTAGTTCTTTTATTCAAAACGGTAGCAATATTAACTTCTATCAAATATCATCCAAACCATTTAATGCCATGTTTAATACAATATCAAAACAAAAAACCGATAATAATTCTTTCATCCACAGGGCAACCTTAACATATTCTGTGAGAGATCATCAAAGCCATTTAGTTCTGTGTTTTAATAAACCAACCATCACATATCACCATAACATTTTAAATCGTGATCTGAGACAAATGAACTATAGAAGACTGTGCTAGTACCATCACATAGGGAAACAAAATATAAGTGCAACATATCCACCATAGCTCCATAAGTCTAACAAGGGGGTCCCACCTACTAGTTTATTATTAATATAGTTAAATAATAAATCTTGGAAATAATTTGCGAGCATATTATTCATCATTACACTTTTAAGCATCAACACGGGGCTCCGGGATTCAGAAGTTTTAGTTGTTGCAACTCTCATTTCCTCTGAATTCACGAAGGCCAAACCCACAGGTCTGACCGTCCTGGTTTTATTGACAATGACGGTCAGGATTAACTCTGTTTTTTGGGAGTTCAGGACTTTTACACCTTAACAACTCCTCCCCACCTCCCAAATGACCGATTTTTTGAATACTTGGATCTATAGACACATGTACCCAATCGTTCGACGATGTTGATTTACTCTAGAATTTCGAGACTCCGGGAGTCCCTTAATTTTAACACCATGACTCCATTTTTTCCTAAATTACCAAACCTCTGAATTAGGAAGGCTTATAGATCTAACGACCCAAAATCAATTTCCATATCTACAACTGTACTTCACTACGGGACTTCAGAGCTTCATGGTTTATACACTTCTTGTCACCTAACCCGAAGGGCCTTTGTCCTCCCTTCGTATGAGACCTTGTCTCAACTCCTTGAGTGCTAATCGAAGGTCTAATTCGACGATCTTGATTAAATCTATCATGAATATAGATGGCTAGGAAGGATTGCAGAGTCTTGACTAGCATGATGTTTAAACCCTTTCTTGATTTCCGCAATAGAAGCTGCTTGTTGATGGTGAGATCTATGCCAACCATCAATCTATTTGTTCATGACGATCGGTGGCCTGTGCAGATGGCGGAATATGAACTGGCACGATCATTAACTCAACCCTTTGTTCCCTCAATGGCTCCCCATCGTTGATCTACACTTACTGAGATCTAACGATTGGGACTTAATCAGATGCTGATCCAAGGGTCCTCCTCTGCAACTCCCAGATCTGACAGCTACTGTAGATTTCTCCTGTGGATCCAATGGCTAGAAATCACTCATTGATCTACAATGTAGATCACTTCATATATTCAGACTTCAGAACTCTCTTAGGATATTTTAGCTCGGATCCACCGAAGTAGCGAAGCCTGAAGGTCTTAAGGTTTAACGTGTGTGCACCTCCTATCCAATCGAACAATTGTGAGGATTGTGACTCCTCATGATCAGATTCCTTCCATTAATTCTTTTGAAGGGTTTTCAACTCTTGATTTCCTCTCTAGAATCCTACGCACATTGTTCTTCCTGAGCTTGAATTAGAGTTGAACTTCATCGCTCTTTAGTGCATCCCTCTTGAGCTCTGGACTCTAACTGTTAAGGGTGCTCTTGTGCTCCCCTTATGTAAAGTTTACACTATCTCTCCTGAGCTCATACTTCCAAAATTTATGACCTCTGCTCGATTTGAGAGGGTCTTTGTGCACTTCGGGTGATGTATCTTCTAAACCTTGGGCTTTCATGGAGACATCTACACACTTCTGGAATTGACTCTGGAGGTGTTGCACTATGTTACTAGAAGAGAAGCTTCAGGCTTCTTACAGAACTTTAACTCTTTCTTAGAACAAACCCTCTTTCGGCTACATGTTTATTTTCTTCAGTATCAACTAGTTCATAAAGTACAGAGCAGGCTTATAATTTCTACCTTGTCCTGAGAGATTTTCTTTGTTGTTCTTTTCCTCTTTTAACTTGTAATATAGAATAGATACTTATCTACTTGGTTGTACCTTGTAGGGTGTCACATGTTGAGGAAAAATTAAGTAATTTGAAACTGTCACAAATGATAGATGGATTTTAAGGGAACTCTGTTTACTATTTAAGGTTATTGCCTTGATTTTACTGAAATTTCTTCCTGTCCTTTAATGAGTAAGGTGATGAATTATTGAATAGTATGTAATGATGTTATGATGAAATGATCCGTTACCAGATTTTTCGTGTTGAATAAAGGTGGTTAAGAATGTTGGAATTTATATTGAACTTGAATGAATTGAAAATATGGGAATTAGACACTTCCTTGTTCCTCAGAACAATCGCCAGTCTTGAGACCTTAAATGGTCAAGATCAATCGTACGAATCCTAGACTTGAGTGTTGATTATGTGTCTTGGAAGTCCTAACATTGAAGGATAGGTTGGGTGGGTAGTTTTGTATGTCATCTTATGTGATGTGGATAGAGGTGTAGAGAGAGCTCAAGAGAATAGAGGAAGATGAGACTCTATTGTAGTCCAACCTTTGTAAACACTGTACATAAGCATTCAAACATTAATACAAAGGAGCGATTTTTCCTATTCATGAGGTTTCTATGTGTTTTATATGAATGGTTGTTTATGAATGTATTTACTGTGTTTTTACATTCCTGTACATGTGTTTCATGTTTATGTGAATGAATCTTGAGGATTTGTATAAGTTTCAATTATTTATCTTCTTGAAAGATTTGGTGCAAGGAGTGCACAATGCCCGCAAGGAGTGCATAGGCTGAGTCAAGTTCGACTTAGAGGCTGAGGGGAAATAAGGTGAAAATTTGCATAGCTTTGGTGAAAGGAGTCCACAGTGCCCACAAGGAGTGCACAGGCCGAGAGTCATTGATAGGACTCTAAAGCTTATGAGAGATAGAGGGAATTTTTGCAAAAAGAATACAAGGAGTGTAGTGAGTAGGTGCTAGGAGTGCACAAGAATCCCTTTGAAAAGAAAAGGGACTGAAAACCTTTGAGGTTTGAGCCAGTTCAAAGCTTAGGAGACACAAATTTACTGAACACTCTGGAGGAGAGCTCTGCAAGGAGTGCATCGAGTGGGAGGTTTCTAGGAGGGCACAAAGCATTAGTTGAAGGAGAAAAAGGATCAAGACCCTTCAGGAGTTTGAGAAACTGCCAAGATCGAGGGAAACACACAAGGCATGCACAAGGGGATGAACTTGTCTCAAGTTCGAAGTTCAGGAGAGTTATCATTTCCCATAATGAAGACAGGGACCAAGGAGTTGGCCATTGCACAAGAAAAGTTAGAAGGGAAAGATGTTCGAAATCCTTGAAGGAGTTAAAATATTAGGAGGGACAATGTTTCCAATGCACTATTCGAAACCCAATAGTCGGGCTCGCAGAAGAAGGATCAAAGTTTGTGCCTTTGAAAAAATCTCGGAGTCCTTCATCAAAAGGAAGAACATAAAGCCACATAGGAGGAGCAACAATTGTCATTAGATCGATTGATTAACAGTCATATGGACCATTGGATCTATATCCAGACAGGAGGAGAAGTGCGCACAAAGGAGGACAGATCCCTGCTGTAGTATCTGAGAACGAGGATCACGAGTCGTCGGATCCAGGTAAGTAGCATGTGTTTTAACATTGAGGGTCCTTCAAACTTTGGAGGTACAGAGGTTTCTTTTATACTTAAGCATAGGATTCCCGAAGTCTCGATATCTAGAGTAAATCAAGACCATCCATATGTAAGGACACGTGTCAAAGGATCCTCGAATACGGAGGACTGGTAGTCCGCAGAAACCAATGTGCAGTGTTGAGGGGACTCCCGAAGCTCTGAAGAGCCGGAGTCCATCTGAACTGTCCATCTGAGAGGGAAACGTGTTAGCAGATTAGAGGAGGTCCGAAGCCTTAGTTATCTGGGAGAAAAAGTGCACATGGTGTACAGAGATGCAAATACCTGAAGCTACAAAGTCCCAGGGAGCATCCAAACCATTGAAACAAAAGGACAGGTGTCAGCCAATCCTGAGATCCATAGGTTTAATACTCCAGAGGGTTTTGCAAAGTGGAGCATTTGGAAGAGAAGTTGTCGTAGACCCGGATGCCAGAACTCAATCTCAGTCATTGGATTGAGTGACACGTGGCATCATTTAAACCCTTCGCTAATTCGGTGTTTAGAGGGATAACAAAATTGGAGGAGCAAGGACTCCCGAAGACCAGATTCCTGGAGTCCATCAGGACACTCTATTTTGAGGACCCGTGTCACCGGATCAAAGGGTTTAGAGAATCAGAGGTTCAGAGGATTCATGGAGTAGGGAGTGCAAAGGTACCCAGAGACTCGAAGGCCAGAGAAAGCCTCGACTATTGATCGAAGAGGGGACATGTGGAGGACATATATTTATTCCACTAATTCAACGTTCAGAGGGTTGCAAGGTATGGCGACAAGAAACTTCCTGGACACCCGAATCCTGAAACAGATCTGGGCCATCCATCTGTAAGTGATCTAGAGTCATCCATCCACTAATGCAGTAGTTCGACGATTTGCCCCTCCAAAAGATCTGGAAGCAGGCATATAATGAATTCTTGAAGCCCACAATTTCGAAGTAGATCCCAACCATTCACTTGGGTGGGCACATGGAACGAGGATCGTGGTTCCTCGTCTCTTCAGAGGTTTGGAACTCTGGGAGATTTGAGGAGTGGTGCAGCAGACATGGCTAGAGATCGAATTATTGGAGTCACTACGAGCCATAAATCTTGATGGATATTGGGGAATGTTGATCCCATAGGTGTTCGAAGGTGTCTCGAATTCAACGTTTGACGGTTTTGGAAGGTTGTGAAGACACAGCTCCCGTAGCCCAAAGTGCTCGGAGCCCCGAAGTGACGCATTTCGTTAAGTGCTTGGACACGGCTAGGGTCATATGAGGGTTCCCACCAAGGAAAAAAGGGATAGAGGGCCCGAATTTGATTTTGCAAAGGTAACAAGAGATAGGCCCACAATTTTTCGCCCAAAGTCACATGGAGGACTTCGCTAGTGTGACATGATCTTCACGACTGTGATTTTAACATGGGGAAAGAAATAAAAGTACCTGTATAATATTTTTTTGGGTTCACCAGAGGCCCCGAGAGATGATCCAGCTCCGATTTTGATCGATCCTAGACTGGGAGGTCAAGCGGACCCCTGGTGAGGGAGGGGGTCTGCATCAAGTGGTATCAGAGCCTGAATTTTTCTTAGGCAGAAGGGAGAAAGATGGCTACTAAATGCCAAAGGAAAGATCGAGGAAAGGACCAAGAGCTCAAGAAAATGAGGGAGGAGCTCAACAGGTTGACGCTGCAATGGCAGAAGATGCAACAAGAGACACAGGTAAGATGGAGGAATGGACTTTGAAGCAGAGAGAAAGGTGGCCAGTCCAACAGTTGGTTGCTAGGAGAAAAAAAACAAATTTTGAAGAGGTGGCCGAGGTATGCTAAAAGCATTAGTGATGAGGAGCAGAGATCAAGCAGTGATCTCATAGACCGCCAAGAAGGCAGAAGTGAAACCTCATATTTCCAGGTGGGCACATAGGAAGTGAGACTATTTGAAAGTCTCAGGAACTTAGAGGTGAGTTCAAATCAGCACCGAGTGCTGATGGAGGAGGATCAGAGGGGTATTTTGATCATTGGAAGAATTAGCATATTCCTTCCAAGTATCCCAATGGAGGCTAGTGCACGTGTTGTAGATGCAGAAGGACAACTAGCAGAGACTGGCAAGGAGGATAAAATGGAGTAGATATTGACATCTTCCCAAGTGAATATGAGAGAAGAAGAGGAGAATTCAGATACAATTCTCACTCAATGGGAGATGAAATTGATAATGATGGAGGATTTGCTATGCCATCTAGGTACAGAGAAATAATGCCAGAAGGATGCAATCATGAACAATGAGGAGAAGTTCTAGCCTGAGGAACAATTGGAATATGTTGGACTTATGCCAACACAAGTGGAGACAGGAGCATTGACAAAATGATGCAGGAGCATTGCCAACTCATCAAGCGAGCCAACACATCAAGCGAAGATCAACTGGATAAACAAACCCAAATTTTTGAAGTGCTTTGCGATTGTAGCTCAAGTCTTTAATGAACCATTTATGAAGGCGCATTTGTATATTGTATTGGAACTTGAGACTTTAAGCTCTCGTCCTTTGGTAGATAGTCGACATTTAATAGATTTAATGCTGGTAGATAGGATGTTTAAGTCTAGATTTGATAGTTTAGAGTCCGAGAGGGAAAATGGATATAGACACCCTCATTGTACCATTGTAATAGAAGTGAATAGTAGAGGAAGCATTCAGGAGAAGAGAAGAGCAAGCAAATAATATTGTATGAAGAACACCCATGTACAGATGTTTGAATTAATAGAAGGAAGCTTTGATTCAAACTCATGGTTTGTGTTGTTTTCTCTGTGTATTGATGTTATGCTCATGAATGTTTGCTTTCTTGTTATGCATTTTCTTTATATATGCTGTGCATGTGATTTCATGTTTCAAAACTGAAGTCTGAAAGGGAGAGAGAATGAGGTTCCATTGTTTCTCTATCTGAGCCAGGATATTCCTGCAAGGTGTGCAGTTGAATTCATCTGCAAGGAGTGCGTTGATGAAGGCTCAGTAGTTTAACTTCTGTTCTCATTCACCCAGAAGTGGATTTGGGTTGTTGAAGCCATGCAAGGAGTGGACAGGCTGAAGAAGAAGTCTTAGTTGTAAATCTGAGCAAAGGAAATCAAATACTACTACTGCAGGAGTTGCGCAGAGTCGAGGGGATTCAACACTTGGGAGTTGTTGAATGATTGCTGCAAGGGTTGCGTGCAAGTCCCTCTGAAAGAATCAAAGTGGGAAAGCTCAGGAGGTTTAGCACCTTCGTGACATTGTTAAAGGAGATCACAGGAGGTTTGTGCCGTGGAAGGGTCAAGCAAGGAGTTACAAGCGCAGGCGTTGGAAAGCAAGTTCTGAGAAGGAACACTTAGCCATTCTCAAGAAATCTTCAAGGAGGAGAAATCGACGGTCAGGATTCGCAGAGGAACGTTGTGAAATCCCGTCAGCCGTTAGATCTCGAGACGTTGTGCAGGGGTTAAGCCCTGAGACAGAGGAGGAATCCTGGAGGAGTCATCGGGATATCAGGTCATTGGGGTTTTTTCAAGCAAGAGAATCGAGACCTTGTGAGTCTCGAAATCCCGAGAAAGTATCCTAGTCGTTGATCTCGACAGGATACGTGTTAGCATTCTGGTGAGGCATTAGGATTTTGGAGGCATCGGGGTTTTACAGGTCGAGAGAACTGAGGTCTCTGGAGTCTCAAAATCCCGATAGAGAATCTCAGCCGTTGATCTCAACAGGACACACGTCAGACATCAGGAGAAGAGTCGGGGTTCAGTTCATCGGAGAATTGGGGTTTACGAGGACATAGAACTCTCGCATGTTGGAATCGCGATCCGCTATTTCCCGATGGGGTTAAGGACATAGTGGAGGACAGGTGTCGAAAAGGTCGACCCTCGCAGGAGTCAACGCCAAGTGGCATCGGAGATCGGGAGTCGGAGATTCGTGAGGGCAGTGGATCATGACCTCGTAAGTGCCGATTTCCCGATGGGGGAAATTCCTAATAGAAGCAAGGAAAGCATTTGGAGAATATTCATTGGGGTTCGGGGATTTGTGAGACCCGATCTCGTCAGTGCAGGACTCACGATCACGTGAAGCCTGATTTCCCGATAGGATCAAGGGAGATCATAAGGAGAGTCTAGTGGGTGTAGGAGATTCCCGCTAAGGGAACAGAGGAGCATTTCAGCTCTTCGGGCACAAGGAAAACAAGGCCCTGGTAAGAGCGGCCAAGCACTGGGTGGCCCCTTTGCCTAAAGTCGTTCACGACCATGGCAAAGCTTCTTTGCTTTCTGTAGCAGAGAACAAGGAGAATTCACCTTGCCACAAAGGAGAAGGGGTAGAGAATCAACTGATCCAGAGGAGGAAAGGAAATTGTCCAGAGAAAGAGAAATGTTCGGAGAAAGAGGTAGTCAAGGATAGAATCCAGACGTGGAGAGAGAAATATGAAATCTTCGTGCCAGAATGGAGGACATGGAGACATCATGAAGGCAAAAGGCCGATGCAGGAGATATCAATGAATCCAAGGATGAAGGTGGTGCTGGACATAGAGAAGAAGAAATCCCAGCCGAAGATGCAGCCAATGAGCGATTAATTAAAGCTATCACCCGGATGAGTTCGAAAACAAGGATGGACATTCCAACTTATGAAGGGAATATGGATGCAGAAGAGCTTCTAGATTGGATTCGAGCTCTTGACACTTACTTTGATTATGAAGACATTGAAGAAGATAAGAAGGTTAGGCATGTTGTCACAAAATTGAAGGGGCACGCAGCACTATGGTGGGACGAGCTTCAAGCAGATAGACACTGCAAAGGTAAGAAAAAAATTAAAAGCTGGGATCGAATGATTGCAAAGATGAAGGCAAAGTTCATCCCAAGGGATTACCAAATCAAACTATTCAGGAGAATGCAGAACCTGAGACAAAAGCTGATGACAGTAAAGGAGTATACTGAGGAATTCTACAAGCTAAATATCAGAGCAGGTCATCGAGAGAGCGATGATGAAAAAGTTGCCAGGTATATGAATGGCTTGAGATATGATATCTAGGACGAGATAAGTATGACGACCATCAGAACGGTGGAGGATGCGTATCAAATGGCTTTGAAAGTTGAAGAGAAGCTGAGCCATAAGCCCGGACAGCGAGGAAGAGGTAGGATCCATCCAAAAGGGAAGTCAGTTGCCCAAGACAGGTTCTAGAAATCCAAGGACAACTGGAAGAAACCTCAGACTAGAACAAAAAGAGGTGGAAGTTCACAGCGAGACCAGCACGTTGAATAGCGAAGGCAGCATACAGAACAGGGTGGAGGATACACTGATAATAACACATTTCCTCCTACCAGAGGTAGAGGAAGAGGCAGAGGTGGAGTCATCACATGCTTCACGTGTGGAAAGAATGGGCACAAGGTAGTTGACTGTCCATATAGGAAGAAGGATGGAGGAGAAGCTCACATCACCGAGGCACAGAGGCGAGATGCTGAAGCAGAAGATGCAGAAGACGGAAGGTCATTGATGATGCGTAAGGTTCTCTTAACACCCGAGAAGGAGGTGGAGGACACAACTCAGAGAAACTGAATTTTCAGAACCACATGCAAGACCAAAGATAGGAAGTGCAAGGTTATCGTGGATAGCGGAAGCACAGACAATCTCGTTTCAATCGAGATGGTGGAGAAACTAGAGTTGGAGACAACTGAGCACCCGAGTCCATATAAAGTTTCATGGCTACAGAAGGGACATCAGGTAAGTGTCACCAAATAGTTCTTAGTTGACATCAAGATAGGAGGATACAATGATAAAATACTCTTTGATGTTATTCCTATGGATGTATGTCATTTATTGCTGGGCAGACCATGGCAATATGACAGAAACGTAATTCATGATGGGAAGATGAATACGTATACTTTGGAGAAGAATGGAAGAACACATATGCTACTTCCAATTAAAGACAAAGAAGTAAAACCAGAACCGAGAAATACTGTACTTCTCATGAGTGGGAAGGAACTTCTGGTGGAAGTAAAGAAGACGGCAGATCCATAATTCTTTGTGGTTAGGAAACCAAAAATTGTTTTGACCAGCACAAGAGTGGATGATTTGCCGGAAGAAATTCAGGAACTGCTGGAAGAGTTCGCTGACATTGTGGTAGACGAATTACCTCATTCGTTGCCACCGATGAGGAGTGTGAGTCACCATATAGACCTCATACCAGGAGCCAGTTTTCTGAACAAAGCTACGTACAAGTTGACGCCGCAGGAAAATGAAGAAGTTAAAAGGCAGGTACATGAACTGTTGGATAAAGGACTGATCAGGGAAATTTTAAGCCCGTGTGCTGTTCCAACGGTATTAAGTCCAAAGAAAGATGGAGGTTAGAGAATGTGCACTGATTCTAGATCCATTAACAAGATAACCATCAGGTACAGGTTTCCATTGCCACGAATGGACGACTTGATGGACTGTTTAAGTGGAGCGAAATTGTTTTCAAAGGTTGATTTGAAAAGCAGATGCCATCAGATTCACATGAGGGAAGGCGATGAGTGGAAGAGAGCCTTCAAAACCAACGAAGGGTTGTATGAATGGCTAGTCATGCCGTTTGTTTTGACGAATGCACCAAGTACCTTCATGAGGTTAATGAATGAAGTGTTGAAGGAATTCATTGGTAAGTTTGCCATTGTTTATCTAGATGACATATTGATTTTCAGCAAAACAAAAGAAGAACATCTGAAGCATTTAGCTGCAGTAATGAAGAAGCTACAGCAGGAGAAGCTGTTGATCAACATGAGGAAATCTTCATTTATGAAGTCAAAACTCATTTACTTGGGGTTTGTCACATCGGCGAATGAACTAAAGATGGATCCAAGTAAAGTGGACGTAATTAAAAATTGGCCATCATCGAGAAATATTTTCGAGGTGAGAAGTTTTCATGGATTGGCTAGTTTCTACCGAAAATTCATCAGGAATTTCAGTGGAATTAGTGCAACGATGATGGGCACAATCAGGAAAAGACATAAATCTTTTCATTGGACTGAAGAGGCAGAAAAGAGTTTCAACCTGTTGAAACAAAAGATCACAAAACAACCAGTTTTGGTGTTGTCGGATTTTACGAAAGTGTTCCAAGTAAAATGTGATGCAAGTGGCTTTGCCATAGGAGCGGTCTTGAGCCAGGAGGACAGACCAATTTCATATTTCAGCGAGAAACTAGATGAGGCAAAAGTGAAGTACTCCACATATGATAAAGAGTTTTATGCTATCATACAGGCGTTGAAGAAATGGAGTCATTACTTGATCCCGAAAGAATTTGTTTTGTATAGCGGTAATCATGCATTACAGTTTGTGACTCAACAAGAGAAGTTGAATCAGAAACATGCTAAATGGGTAGAGTATATGCAGAATTTTAAATTTGCAATTAAACACATTTCAGGTACTGCTAACAAAGTGGTTGATGCTTTGAGCAGGAAGTGTTTGTTGCTGCAGGAGTTCCGAATCAAAACATTGGGTTTTGAAAACCTTAAAGACATGTATGCAGGTGATGTAGATTTTGCAGAGGCATATGAAGCAGTTGAGAATCCAATTCTCAGAGAAAGAAGCCCATGGATAGATTATATGATCCAGGAAGGATTGCTGTTCAGAGGCAATCAACTGTGTATTCTGAATTGCTCCATGAGGGAGAATCTTCTAAAGGAGAAGCACAACGGTGGATTAGCAGGGCATTTTGGCCACGACAAGAAATTTGCAAAGCTAAGCGAAGCATACTTTTGGCCAGGGATGTGGTCAGAAGTCAAGAAGTTTGTCGACAACTGTAGAATTTGCCAGCATTCAAAGGGCAGGAAGCAGAATGCGGGATTCTATCAACCCTTACCCATACCCGAGAGGCCGTGGGATGAAATCAACATGGATTTCATATTGGGATTGCCTAGGACGCAAAGAGGACATGATTCGATCTTTGTGGTGGTTGACAGGTTTTCCAAAATGGCACATTTTATCCCATTCCAGAAGACCAGCGATGCGACTCATATCGCAAATTTGTTTTTCAAGGAGGTCATTCGACTTCACGGATTACCCAGAAGCATAGTATCGGACAGGGATACGAAATTCATTGGACATTTCTAGAGGACACTCTGGAAGAATATGGGAACTAACTTGATGTTTAGTTCTGCCTATCATCCTCAGACGGATGGGAAAACAGAGGTGGTAAATAGAAGTATGGGAGAATTACTGAGAAGATTGGTGACAGAGCACCATAGCAGTTGGGACAATGTGTTGCCACAGGCAGAGTTTGCATACAACGACTCAGTGAACAAGAGAACAGGGAAAATCCCATTTGAAATTGTATACGGCAGGCAACCAAGAAGAGTATCTGAACCGAGGGATGCAGAGTAGATAATAACCAAGAGCGCAAGCGCTGAAGAATTCACAGAGGCGATGGAAGAACTTCACAGCAGGGTGAAGGAGTGATTGCTGGAATCAAACCAGGCATATAAGTGCAGAGCGGATCAACATCGAAGACAACTTCAGTTCGAGGTTGGTGACCTAGTTCTGGCACATCTGAGGAAGGAAAGGTTCCCAAGGGGAACATACAACAAGCTGAAAATGAAGAAAATTGGGCCATGCAGAGTCCTGAAGAAATTAGGAGAAAACGCTTATGAAATTGAGTTGCCAGGTGAGATCGGAATATCTCCGACATTCAATGTCTCAAACTTATATCCATATAAGGCTGAGGGAGCAGAAGTAGGAAAGTGATGAACAACCAGAGATCCAGTGGCAGAAGAAGATGCTGGTTGTAGAGAAGCTACAGATGGAGCGTATACTTGACAAGAGAGTGGGTAGGAAGACCAGGCGAAAGCAGTATTTTGAGTATCTGGTCAAGTGGAAGAATCATCCAGTGGAAGATGCCAGCTGGGAGACTGAAGCAGAGATACAAAAGCATGGACAGACCGTGCAGAAGCTCATTGACAGGAGCCCATGAAATTTTTCCAGCCGAGGAGTATGATGCAGGAGCATCGCCAACTCATCAAGCGAGCCATCACATCAAGCGGAGATCAGCTGGATAAACAAACCCAAATTTTTGAAGTGCTTTGGGATTGTAGTGCAAGTATTTAATGAACCATTTATGAAGGTGCTTTTGTATATTGTATTGGACCTTGATCCTTTAAGCTCTCATCCTTTGGTAGATAGTCGACATTTAATAGATTTAATGCTAGTAGATAGGATGTTTAAGTCTAGATTTGATAGTTTAGAGTCCAAGAGGGAAAACGGATATAGACACCCTCATTGTACCATTGTAATAGAAGTGAATAGTAGAGAAAGCATTCAGGAGAAGAGAAGAGCAAGCAGAGAATATTGTATGAAGAACACCCATGTACAGACGTTTGAATTAATAGAAGGAAGCTTTGATTCAAACTCATGGTTTGTGTTGTTTTCTCTGTGTATTGATGTTATGCTCATGAATGTTTGCTTTCTTGTTATGCATTTTCTTTGTATATGCTGTGCATGTGATTTCATGTTTCAAAACTGAAGTCTGAAAGGGAGAGAGAATGAGGTTCCATTGTTTCTCTATCTGAGCCAGGAGATTCCTGCAAGGTGTGCAGTTGAATTCATCCGCAAGGAGTGCGTTGATGAAGGCTCAATAGTTTAACTTCTGTTCTCATTCACCCATAAGTGGATTTGGGTTGTTGAATCCGTGCAAGGAGTGCGCAGGCTAAAGAAGAAGTCTCAGTTGTAAATATGAGCAAAGGAAATCAAAGACTACTACTGCAGGAGTTGCGCAGAGTCGAAGGGATTCAACACTTGGGAGTTGTTGAATGATTGCCGCAAGGGTTGCGTGCAAGTCCCTCTGAAAGAATTAGAGTGGGAAAGCTCAGGAGGTTTAGCACCTTCGTGACATTGTTAAAGGAGAGCACAGGAGGTTTGTGCCGTGGAAGGGTCAAGCAAGGAGTTACAAGCACAGGCGTTAGAGAGCAAGTTCTGAGAAGGAACACTTAGACATTCTCAAGAAATCTTCAAGGAGGAGAAATCGACGGTCAGGATTCGCAGAGGAAAGTTGGGAAATCCCGTCAGTCGTTAGATCTCAAGAAGTTGTGCAGGGGTTAAGCCCTGAGACAGAGGAGGAATCCCGAAGGATTCATCGGGATATCAGGTCATCGAGGTTTTGTCAAGCAAGAGAATCGAGACCTTGTGAGTCTCGAAATCCCGAGAAAGGATCCTAGGCATTGATCTCGGCAGGATACGTGTCAGCATTCTGGTGAGGCATCGGGATTTTGGAGGCATCGGGGTTTTACAGGTTGAGAGAACTGAGGTCTCTGGAGTCTCGAAATCCCGACAGAGAATCTCAGCCGTTGATCTCAACAGGACACGCGTCAGACATCAGGAGAAGAGTCGGGGTTCAGTTCATCGGAGAATCGGGGTTTGCGAGGACATAGAACTCTTGCATGTTGGAATCGCGATCCATGATTTCCTGATGGGGTTAAGGACATAGTGGAGGACAGGTGTTGAAAAGGTCAACCCTCGCAGGAGTCAACGCCAAGTGGCATCGGAGATTGGGAGTCAGGGATTCGTGAGGGCAGTGGATCACGACCTCATAAGTGTCGATTTCTCGATGGGGGAAATTATCGATAGAAGCAAGGAAAGCATTTGGAAAATATTCATCGGGGTTCGGGGATTTGTGAGACCCGATCTTGTGAGTGCAGGACTCGCGATCACGCGAAGCACGATTTCCCGATAGGATAAAGGGAGATCATAAGGAGAGTCCTATGGGTGTAGGAAATTCTCGATAAGGGATCAGATGAGCATTTCATCTCTTCAGGCCGAAGGAAAAGAAGGTCCTGGTGGGAGCGGACGTGCCCTGGGTGGCGCGTTTGCATCACAAAAGTTTATCTATCAGAGGAGATCGCTGAGCAGCAGCTCACTAATGTGGCTGTAGAATTTTGACCTACAATAGAGTGGAAATATAAGGCCAAAAAAGTTGAAGTCAACGTGGGGGATCATATTGATCTACCCATTTACCTGAGTGGTGAGAAGGAGATGCAGCAGAGAAGGCTGCAAAACAAGAGCCAACCCAAGAACCAACTAGATGACGAGATTGAGAGGATAAGGAAAATGATGATGAAAGAAGAATAAGAGTTCGTCAATAGCAGAGGGAAGCTAAACAGAGGAGGACCTGCAGCAGCAAGAAAGAAGCAACAACAACAACAAAGAAAAGGAGAGAATGGACAACTCCAAATTCATATTTGGGACCCTGGAGGATTTCAGCCACAGGGAAGCCATGAGCAGGAGCTCATGATTTTTTTACAGCATGGGAGTATGATGCATGAGCATCGCTACATGTCTTCAAGATCCAACAAAGATAGTGCATCCATGCACTAAGAGGGAGCAGATCCCAAAGAGGACACGCCCATCCTTTCGAAAATTAGCCTAAATTTAATTTTTTTAATGTAATAAATGTTTAATGGCTCAAGGGAAACCGAGACTAGATATTTGTACATGCTGCATATAATGTTGCCTTTAATGGCTGACATATAGTTAGGTTTAGGTCTAGTTATCGTGCAATTTGTACTTTCCCAAAATCCAAAGGAAAGTGAGCAATAAGTTGGCGTAACATAAGGTTGTCCTATCACTGTCACTTAAACAAGACATCTCCTTCTCTTTATGAGTAATACCCCAGGGGATACGTCCCCAGTGACCTGGGGGTTTGAGGAGGCTAAGGTAAGAGTATCAAGAAATTCCCACCCCCCTCACAGGTCACTCTATAAAAAATTCCCAAAGGTTTTAATAAGATGAAGCAAATTAATATTGAATTGTACCTTCCTAGAACAAGACAACAAGAAAAATACTATTTTCAAGTATCATATGATGTTAGTGCTTCATAAAACCATAGACTTTGATAAAAAAAGAACAAGATGATACAAAAGCTGAAGCAATAGAAGTATTTTTAACATCAATGTATATATAGCAATACAATCACAATTATGCCTCAATAAAGCTTCAATAATGACCAAAAATGATAACATAAACTTGACAAAATGCTAGTAATTGTCAAAAGCAATGAAGGCAATGTAAAATCATCTTTTAAAATTGCTTTTAAGATGAATTTACCGATGTCATAGATGGTTGTAGAAATATTTTGCAACAATAACAAAGTAGTTAGTAGGTTAGTCTAATCTAAAGTTAGAAATGGTTAATAAATATCTTAAGGTAGATGGTTTGAGAGTTGTTTAGTCAATCAATCACTAGCAAGGTATGAACTATTTCCTTTTAGGGCAAATGGAGTCAATATTGCAGTGACAATTCTTAGAGGGAAAACAAAAATGATAATAGGTGAGATAAAGGAAGAGGGAGGATGGTTGAGGTGTTAGTAACCTAAGGCCTCAAAATCCAAAACCCTAGAAGGAAAATGTGCTAGGAAGTAGGTAACCCTAGGCCCTAGTGATTTCCTTCTTCTTTAGGTCAAGCTTGAAATAAAATATGAAAGATTAATGAAGTAATAATACTAGAGTGCTAGTAAGGTAGGACCCTAGTATATCCTTTAAGGGAGGTGTCTTCTAGCAAAATCAAGTAGGTGAAGAGTTATTAACAAAATTACAATAACATGTGCTTTTCTCCTAGGGTTTCACACTAGCAATTTCATAATATTATAAATGAACAAGTAAATACACCATAACCATTCAAAATAAATGAAGGATTGCAGATTTCTACTTACTTCACCAAGAATAATATAGCCACAAACCCTAGTTGAAGACTTTCCACCATGAAAATGAAAAAATACACCAAGATAAGCTTCCTTCAAGAGTTGCGCACCATTTAGTTCAGCCAATAAGCCTAAAAGAGGTCGAATTTCAAATCTCACACTTTTGTGAGTGCAAGATGATGAAAAAATGAGAGTTTTATTTCTCTATTTATACAATATCAATGACCTTTAATTACATTTAAGGTCAAAAAAGACTGACATGGCTAGTTTAGATCAAAAATTCAGTTTTACATAAAATTAACCATTTAAAACCCTAATTTGTCTTTTAGGATGATCTCATGCCCCTCGTAGGGTGACATTAGGCCCCATTATGGAACTCTAGGCCTCATAAGTGAAACGTTAGGCATCAAAAGGTCCCAGAAGCTGCTACACGTACCAACCAAACCATCCTCTTGCAAAAAACCTAACTGGATGATGTCAGGGGCCTTTAAGGGCCAACATCATGGTGGAAGGGAAAGACCCCCCTAGGTCTAGGCTTGACAAAGTGTCTCTGGGGAATTCCCTTTTTTTCTCCAGTGCAACCCTCTTGTGTCCCTTTGCCCCTAGCTGGGGTCACAACATCCATTTGGTGGGATTTTATCCCCATGGAGGTTCGAACTAATAATCTCCCCATATGTACCTGTTCATCACGCATGGTCCTGCAGCAACAACAAGTATGCCCTCCATGGGCTCATAAGTCACAGGGATCATAACAATGTCAATCACATCTAATAATCAAGTTACCCAAAAATGTGCATCAAACCCCCTTTTATCCATACAAATGCTCAAAGAAATTATGCTTATTTATTTTTCTTCTCAAGAGAATAGTTCAAGGACACTGTCCTAGCGCGGTGACTAGTGGTGACAACGTTACCCACAAGAATTTCATGGAAATGAGAAGGTTGACTCATGACGAGACCCCCTTTCCCTTGGCTATGCCACCAAGAGCCACTACCCTGGTTTGGTGACCAGATGGATGGTAGTGTCATACCGCTACATGCATATGGACCTAATAGGCCAAGTCGTGATGAGACCTCCTATTCACCAACTAGGTCTTGAGTTTTATTTTATTTACGGGTCCCCTTTTCTTGTTGAGTAATATTTTATTTATTTCTCGAGAATCCCTGGGTGAAGCATCTCAAGGTTTCATCTTGGATTTTATTTTTGTCCAGTTACTTTTACCGTCTAGGCCTTTAGCCCCTGCTTCCCACAAGGCAAGGTACAACTGTTAATAACTTGGCAAACCCAATGCCTAAACCAATGTAGGGGAATGATGAGAGGGATAATGATGAAAAGTTGTAAGTATGGAAGGAATGGAGGATGAACCTTAATAGACCCACCCAGTGACAACCCATCCCTAAGGGAACCAACTTACTAGGGAACTCTGTCATCCCCCCCAGGTATGGACAAGTTAAAGAGCATAATTTCCAAGAAAACGTCATGAAACAAAAGAGAATTTAGTGCACATTTTCAAATTTTTTGAGAATCATGAGTGACACCTACCATGATACCCGAACTCATTACCTCATGAAGTAAGACCCACTGCTACTTCAAAATCAAGCCAATGGGATGGATTCTTCTACTGCTGAGAGATAGGAGGCGCTGAATAAAAGATGGTCCCTCTAGGGCCAAGCTCATGTCATATGGTTCTTGATACTCCATGTCTAGGACATGTGGGCCTCAAGACATAATCTCCTTAGTTATCCCTAGGATAGGGGATAACAGGTCCGATTTGGATCTGTTGGCATTCAATGTAACTTATCAGGTTAGGTGAGTTGGAGGGAAGGCTTGAGGAGCCCCTCTTTGGTAAGAAAGCCCTTGTTTTCAATTTTCATTAGTCAGTAGTTAGAGTATGAGTTAGGAGAGAGAAGTAGATAGAGATCAAGAGAAGAGAGGAAGATGAGACTCTATTGCAGTCCAACCTTTGTAAACACTGTACAAAATCATTCAGACACTAATACAAAGGACCAGTTTTTCCTGTTCATGAGGTTTCTATGTGTTTTATATGAATGGTTGTTTCTGAATGTATTTAATGTGTTTTTACATGCCTCTATATGTGTTTCATGTTTATGTGAATGAATATTTAGGATTTGTATCAGTTTCAATTGTTTCTCTTCTTGAAAGCTTTGGTGCAAGGAGTGTGTAGTGCCTGCAAGGAGTGCGTAGGTCGAGTCAAGTGCGACTCAAAAGACAAGGGAAAATAAGGTGAAACTTTGTAGAGCTTTGGTGCAAGGAGTGCACAGTGCCCACAAGGAGTGCGTGGGATAAGAGTCATTAAAAAGACTCTAAAGCTTAGGAGAGATAGAGGGAAGTTTCATAGAAACAATGCAAGGAGTGCAGTGAGCAGGTGCTAGGAGAGCACTAGAATCCCTTTGAAAAGAAAAGGGACTAAAAACCTTGAGGTTTGAGCCAGTTCAAAGCTTAGGAGAACCAGAGTTACTGAACACTCTAGAGGAGAGATCTGGAAGGAGTGAATTGAGAGGGAGGTTTCCAGGAGGGAACAAAGGATCAGTTGAAGGAGAAAAAGGGCCAAGACCCTTCAAGAGTTCGAGCAACTGCCAAGCTCAAAGGAAACATGGAAGGAGATGAACTTTTCTCAAGTTAAAAGTTCAAGAGAGTTAGTGTTTCCTAGAACACGGACAGGGACCAAGGAGTTGGCATGTGCAGAAGAATAGCTCGAGGGGAAATATCTTTGAAATCCTCGAAGGATTCAAAATCTCAGGAGAGACAAAATTTCCAACACACCAGCCGAGACCCAACAACTGGGCTCGCAGAAAAATGATTAAAAGTTGTGCCTTTGAAAAAATATCGGATTCCTTCATCGGAACAAAGCACAGACAACCAAAGAGAAGGAGAAACAACTACCATTATATCAACTGATTGGAAGTCATCTAGACCGTTAGATCTACATCCAGAAAGGAGGAGAAGCATGCACAGAGGAGGACAGATCTTTGCCGTAGGATCTGAGTGTGAGAATCATGAGTCGTCAGATCCAGGTAAGTAGCGTATGTTTTAAAACTGAGGGTCCTTCGGACTTTAGAGTTTCGAAGGTTTCTTTTATACTTAAGTGCAGGATTCCCGAAGTCCCGGGATCGAGAGTAAATTGGGATCGCCCATATGTAAGGACATGTGTCAAAGGATCCTTGAATTCAAAGGACTGGTAGTTCGAAGAAACCAAGGTGTAGTGTTGAGGGGGCTCCTAAAGCTCTGAAGAGCCGGAGTCCATATGAACCGTCCATATAAGAGGGACATGTGTCAACATATTGAAAGAGTTATAGAGCCTAAGTTCTCTAGGAGAACAAGTGCATAGGGTGTACAAAGTCGCGAAGACCCGAAGCTCCAAAGTCTCGAGGCGCATCACAACCATTGAAACCGAAGGACAAGTGTCAGTCGATCCTGAGATCTAGAGGTTTAATACTCCGAATGGTTTTGTGAAGTGGAGCTTTTGGATGAAAAGTTGTTAGAGACCCGGAGGATATAATTCAATCTCAGTCGTTGGATTGAGTGACACGTGGCATCAATTAATTCCTTCACTAATTCGGTGTTCAGAGGGACAACATAATTGGAGGAGCAAGGACTCCTGAAGACCGAAGTCCCGAAGTCCATCAGGACCATCTATTTTAAGGACGCATGTCACCGGATTAGAGGGTTTGGAGAACCAGAGGTTCAGAGGATTTGTGGAGTAGGGAGTGAAAAGGTACCCAGAGACTCGAAGGCCTGAGCAAGCCTCGACCGTTGATAAGAGAGGGGACATGTGGAGGGTGGAGATTTATTCCGCTAATTCAATGTTCAAAGGGTTGAAAGGTATGGCAACAAGAAACTTCTCAGACCTTCGAATCCAGAAATAGATCCAAGCCATCAATCTGTAAGTGCTCTGGAGCCGTATATCCGACAAGGCAGTAGTTTACCGATCCACCCCTTTGGAACATCTGGAGGAAGGAATATAACGAATTCTCGAAGCCCGAGATTTCGAAGTAGATCCCAACCATTCATTTGGGTGGACATGTTAAGTGAGGATCATGGTTCCTCGTCGCCTCAGAGGTTTGGCACTCCGGGATATTTGAGGAGTGGTGTAGTAGAAATGATTGGAGCTTGAACTCCCGGAGTCACTGTGAGCTGTAGATATTGACGGAGTTTGGGGACCGTTGATCCCATAGGTGTTCAGAGGTGCGCCGAATTCAGTGTTCGACGGTTTTGGAAGGCTGTGAAGACAGAGCTCCCGAAGCCCAAAGTACTTAGAGCCCCGAATGGAGGCGTTTTCTTTAAGCACCTGGACACGACCAGGTTCATATGAGGGTTCCCACCAAGGAAAAAGGGGCTAGAGGGTCCAAATTTGATTTCGCAAAGGTAACAAGAGGTAGGCCCATGATTTTTCACCCAAAGTCACATGGAGGACATCGCTAGTGTGCCAGGACCCTTGTGACTGTGATTTTAACAAGGGGAAAGAAATAAAAGGACCTATATAATATTTTGGGGGCTCAACATAGGCCCCAAGAGCTGATCCAACTCCAATTTGATCGATCCTACACTGGGAGTTCAAGTAGACCCCAGGTGAGGGAGGGGGTCTACATCAGAGCTAGAAATTGGATGTTGGCTTTACCCCACAACAAATCACAAGATTTCTACAGAGAATATCGATTCCCTACATAAGAAGAATGTAAAAATGTTTTATTTTATATTTGATTATTTCAAAATAATAAATATATATGGTAAATAAAATAATTTTTAACATGTAAAGTAATGAGAGAACATGATTATCATTTAAATAAAAAGGTATTAACCATTACTATCATAATAACATTTCATTTCTTATCTAAATAAAAAACCTTAAAAAAGTATAAATATAAAATTAATAAATTAAATTTTATAATAATATTTCATTGTTTATATAAATAAAAATTATATCATAACATAAGCATAAATATCATTGTAATGTAATATTTCACCATTATTATTATTACTTATTGTTGTTCAATTTTCTTATATTTTATTATTTTACATTTGCTTTGCCATTATGAATTTACTTTATGCTATCATACCATTACTTTTTCTATATCAAAAATTTAATTTAAACATCATTGTTCTGGTAAATATTACTATAATTTTTTGTATCAAAATTTTAATTAAAACATCATTGTTCTAGAAAATATTACTACAATACAATAGTTGACAATTTCTATCATTGTCATTGTCCTTTGTCCCATAAACAAGGGGTCTCATACACCAATTTGGATTCTTGCTTGTCTGTGACCTTAAAAATAGATTATTATTATTATTATTATTACCATAAAATTTAATATGAGAAAGATGTGTAATGCGTATCCCTACCACTCAGTAACATATGTATACGTTAACCCAATATAATATTTAAAAATGACTAAAGACAATTACAATTCAACATAAATTAGTCCCTATATTTCATTTAACATCAAAATATAATGTAAACAAGAAATTTAAGAAAAAATTACTTAATATACACATACACAACAATGTAGATCCATTTTAATTGGAGATATTTTAAGCACTAAGAGGATCTACATTTCAATTTATTTTCGATTCATATTAGTACCTAATTGATTTGGAGTTAACATAAATATACATTAACTTACCTTTCAATGATAATAGATTAAATTAAAATATAATGTTATTGTTGGTGCAATTATATGCATAATATATTACCAAACATAAATTATCAACCGGGATTCATAATCAGTAGAGTTGATGCACTATATGTGCCGATAATAGATAGGTTCCTATTTCTGTTTAGTATATCTTAGATAAGAAAACCATTTAGAAACCAACACACTTTTAAAAATAATAATCCTCACACAATTCGAAAGCTGGAAAGAAAAACTCATAAACAAGCAAAAGCTCTTGCTTAGATGATGGACATGTTCATTGATGGCTCATGAAAAGAAAAGATGAACTTTGATTCTATCTCCTAGAGCAACTAAACTAACAAGTGGGATGCTCCATTAAAGCTCATGTATGGTAAAATATGGAGATCCAACTGTTCCTGCATTACCACACTTTGCAACACATTCGAATAGTGAAATCAAACAAAATAACATGAAATAAAAAATAACAAGTACATGAAATGAAAATCTACACTAACAATTTACAATAAGCTTACCAAGTTGGATCGGTGGCCCTTGCCGATGCCAACATGGAAGCTTTTATATCACCAGATGCTAACTTCTACGAGAGACAAAATCACTGAATTCAAACTTGCATTAATCTTTGATAAGTAGGTTTACAAAAAGAGTCTTTTCATGAATCTAATCTACATCATAACAATTCTCTCAATGTACATCATAACAATTCTCCTTTAAGAACCAATCTTACATCATAATAATTCTTCCCCTAATMTACATAATAATAATTCCCCMCTCATGAAGAGAAGGCACTCTCTTTTATACATGAGAGCTTTGAAGAGAAGATAAGCATCTCATAATTACAGATCSAMTTTTCTCTCAACMAATTTCCCATTATTACAAAATATTATCCCTTCAAATCCTCACACATATCTCTCATATATCTTGGATAAGATATGACAACCAAATCTCCATGATCTTCTCCTTGGAATAGGATTGAATTATCTCCTCAAATCTTGAAAT
>JZKD02S2160939.1:127806-143854 GCA_000966675.3 Picea glauca
TCTCAACCAATTTCCCATTATTACAAAATATTATCCCTTCAAATCCTCACACATATCTCTCATATATCTTGGATAAGATATGAAAACCAAATCTCCATGATCTTCTCCTTGGAATGGGATTGAATTATCTCCTCAAATCTTGAAATGGTGGAGGAAGTATTCGAGAAGTCTTTTTGAATCAATCCTTAAGATATTACTACACATGATAAAGCTCACACATTTTTGAGATATATATGAAAACATGTCAATTTTCTAATATTTAATCACAAATTCCCTTTTAATACTAAAATAAATGGTTTGGAAAATAATAAGGTTAAACCCATATTTAATTATGAAAATGGTATCATGAAAGGTTAATGAGGCGATGAAATGTGAAGAATGATGAAGGGAAAGGTGGATGGAAATATGACATTTATGAGTCCCAACAGTTATTTCCCCTATAACAAAGGGTTATGGATTCTAGATGGAAAGATGATATTTCAAATTATAAAGTTTTACATCTTCTGTCTCAACTAAATGTAAATCTTGTAAATCTTATAGTTGGTTAAAGGGGTCATGGTAACCAAACACTCATAACCTTATACATTTATGAATTAAGTATCCATCCTCTAAAAATTTGTAAACTATAACTAACAAGGCTGCATGGCAGCTTAGTCCTTGCCAAGCAGGTTACTAGGTAAATTGTGGAAAATGGGGTCAAATTGTAAATGAAGGAACTGTTTGGTGCAAAATGTATATCACGGAAATGTTGTGTGCAACATGTATATCACGAAACATGGGGCATAAAATTTTGTTAGCGCTAAGGCGCCACCCTGTGGAGAGATAATTGGTTAAGTGTGTCAGGTTGAAGTGGGATAGGAAAAAGTAGTAGAGGAATATGGAAATTGCAGCGAGGATGTGGAAAGCATCATGAAGCATAGGTGGTATCCATGCAGTAAATGACACGTGGCATGTAGAGAAACATTTATTTTTTGAAAGTATATAACAAAATACAATTTGTGCATAGTGGAAGAAAAATTTGGAAATTTAAATGCATTTGTCATATAGAATGGTGAAAGATAAAAATGTAAGAGATAATAAAACAATTTTATTTGAAATATGTCAGAAAATAAAAGTTTTTGAAATATATCAAAAAATAAAAGTCTATTACATATTACTGGAAATTTCAATGCGTTTTTCATATAGACTGGGATTGGGGCTCCCACGGACCATAAGAGAAATATGTACAAGAAACAAGACTGTAGAAAGAAGATAGAGTGCAATACCTGCAAAATAAATAAATTGAAAGGTATAAGTGTTTGGCTACACATTTCTATTTAATAAAGTGGAATAACTGGGTTGATAAACAAAGCAAGATGTGATCAGTAGGCTTACAGTGATGGTACATATGAGCCCTTTTGCTATTTTCTTGTAGCTACCGTTTCATTGATGTCATCGACGACTGCTGGAATCGTGGCAACTACCTATTGCCTTTCATTGGTGGCTTGCTTCAATTCCCTTTTGAGCCATTCTTCAATGCAACTTCTCATTGGGGTGACATTTATCTCATTCTGGATGTTTATGTTGAAAATATCATTTTCTAATTCTCAGAAGTCGATAGAAAGATTACACAGATCTTGATGAATTTCCTCATTCTGTACTGAATAGTTGATTAGCCAGTCGTCGACATGATCTTGATCATATTCAAGGATGCTGTAAAATTTTTCCAAAGACAATGCCTTAAACATATCAACCTGTTTATCGAACTCTTGCCTAGTTAAGGGAAAGGATTTTGCGATTAAGTTGGGGTATTTGAAGTCATTAGTCTTTCTGGCTAGGTTTATTCTTGCCAACCTTGTGAATAATTTATCTTTCTTTGAAATGGCTTGTTCACATGACTGAAAAATGAGATGTAGGTTCTTCACTTTTTCTTTCCAGCATGCATTTAATTGACCGATCCAGTTTTTGGATGGAAGATCTTGTTGTCTTATTTTTGTTTCTGTCATATTGTTGACAATGGTGCCAAAAGGAAGGTCCATGTTTAAATAGAAATGTTCTTCATCTTTTAACTCCGCCTGCAAATTTTCGAGTAAACTATGTGCCCTGGTTCCAAGGGAAGTGATGGTTTGTGATGTTTTCCACACCTCAGTAAACAGTTCCATTATTTTCTTGATATTATTCTCCACATATCCTCTACATGATGAAAGGAGGCTGGAGGATCCTTTTAAGTTGGCTACAGGGGTGGAAGGCATGGCTATTGCCAAAGAATTGACAAGCAATGGCATGGGAATCAAAGCCTCTTCCAATTCCTTGACCCGGTCCTTCAGTCTGGCATTCTTGGCCTCGATGCTTCCAATGGAATCATGAAGTGCATCTCCACTCGCCTTGTGACGTTGACAGATTTGGGATGACCACATGTTGGCAAGGTCAACCTCTGAATGAGATTTTACTTTCTTACTTTTTACATCTTTTTTCACAATTATCAATTTTTTGGACTGGCTGTAAAAAACAACGCTCTGGAACACGAAGGATTCATCTTCGTCAAAATTTTCGGTATCAGATATATCCATTGGACGACTATGATGGATGGAATCTCCGAGATGATCAAGGTAGCGAAGCATGCTATCCAAATTAGTTTCAAGTTCCATCTTCTCACTCTGAATTTCTGTCTCTTCCGCCTGTCCCACATTTTTTTTTCTCTTCTTGTCTATTGGAAGCTTGTGAGAACTATCAATTTTAGAGTGAGGAGGGTCATTATCGCCTCCTCCATTTGAAGAACTCTAAGTTGCTTTATTGTTGTGGTGGACCGTTGGAGCGATGCTCCAATATGTCGTACTTTTTGGAGTGTTATTCGCCGATTGAGCTCTCTTGTCACCGGGGCCTTTCCCCTATTTCCTGTACAATTTACTGCTACTTTGCAGTGTGTCTAGGTCGTCGACATCAGAAGCAGGAGCGTTGCCGCCAGTGTATCTGTTTTCGGATAGGTGTTTTTTGAAAAAACAATCACCAAGGCCAAGTGTTTGTAAATGTTGTCGAAAAATATTATCGGGGTCAAACCCTCTTATGCTTTCAACATATCTCAGGTTGAATTTGCTACAATGCACTACGAATTTGTCAATTTTGTTGACGTTTTTCAACACGAACTCCCCGACTTTCCAAGGCAGAGGAATGAACTGTTTTTTTATCTTCTTTTGCAATAGATGCAACCAATAGTTGTATTGTCGTGCTACTTATGCAAAAAACATTATGTCCGTAATGTGACATGGAAGGAGAGTAGGTTTTTCCGTGGAGCCAAAAATTATTATCATAGTGTAATTATCCAAATGTTCAAGTGTCCCCTTCCTGTCCAAAAAACTGGTTGCCTATTCAGATATGTAGGGAGCATCTTCTCCTAACAACAAAAATTTGAAAATAGACACGAAGCCATTAAAAACCTCATAAAAACAGTGGGATGCCTTGTGCTTCCACAGGGCCTGGTACTGGAACATTACTGGGTCGAATTCCTAGTTGATATTCTTGGATAGAGATAGTTCTAGAAACTGACAACAATGTGCTATTGCAAAAACTAAGTAGGACAACATATAAAATTTATTTTCTCTTTTGAAGCTTGACAATTGGGAACAAATTTCATGGAAAATTAACTTTCCCCAATAAAAAATGGCTTGTTCGTTGATTGTGAAATACAAGATATAAAGAGCCATCCATGAAACAGTTGTTGAGGACTCCTGTCCTGTTATTCTTGTAAACAACCATGAAATTTCATGGAATGGATTTTTAAATGAACTAACTTGCAAGCTTGTGATATATTCAGGAACTAGAATTGAGTCTTCCAATAAATGGGGCAAGAGGTCCAACCCGTTATTATTCTTTGCTAGGAACTATTTGCAATATTCTCCTCTGAACATCAATGTTGGCTCCGACAATCTTAACATCTGGCGGAAGACCTAGGGTGCCAAAGAAACATAAGAGCGGTCCTGTAGTGGAATAATTATTTTGTCTGAAATAAATTTATCGGTGCACCAAGAGGCCAGGTCCTTACAATCAAAAACCTCAGGGACACAGTTTGCACGAGCAATCCCAGAGGTCCAAATTACTTGGTTCTCTGCGGGAGAGGTTGAGTAATAAGAATATGCCCTGGACCATTGGAAGTTTTGGTCCTCACGCCCGAAGATGTTCATTATATCTCCACAGAACTGTTGTCAAGCTAATTCCATAGGTTTATGAGAACGTTGGTTTGCTCCAGACGATGGTTGAAATGAACACTTAGAGCCGATAATGTAAGTCTCCGCTAAATCTTGGTTAAATGCTTATGAATGGGAAATATCCTTGAGCCTTTCACTGATTAATGACAATCTGTATGGGTGGTGCATGATGAACTATTAGCAATAAAACTTACTTATTGCATATTTGGAAATGTGAAGGTGGCGGGTACACCGAAGAGCAATTAAGGATTGGAGGTTTCGTGAACGTGCCAAGGAGACGACGTGCGAACGAAATTTCATGATTTTGAAATCAACACTTGGAAGGGATAATATAACCCCCCACAAATCTTGGTTTAATGTGTATTAATAGCAGATCTCCTTGAGCCTTTCTCCCATAAATGAAAATCTATACGGTTCCTGCATGATGAGCTGTTAGAATTAAATGTTAGTAATTGCATATTTAGAAACAACATATATATATAAACAATTTTTTTTTCTTTTATTATAGAAAAGTGCGAAGGTCACGGAGATGGGGGAGAGAAAGGAACGAATGGAAAGGTCTGAAAAGCGGTCGGATAGGATTCAAAATAGGGTTACGGGGATACTCAAGAGAGGCGAGTGTTCCACGGTCAAATTTTATGTATCAAATTTTTTTACTACAAAACATGTAAAATGTAAGAGATCATGATGGGGCAGTTCAGCGGTCGATTTGTATATTTGCAGAATTCTGGGAAAGTGGATAAGTATGGAATAGGGAAACAATCAAGCAGACTCTTTCTCGGAAGCGAGGATTGAATTTTTCGTGAACAAACCAACCCGACGACGCACAAAATACATTCCATGATGTTTGAAATTAACGCTTGCTTATTGCATGCCTAGAAATAAGATATTATATATAATTGGTAATTTCTAATTGCAAAAGGGCGCGGGCACAAGAAACAATGATTAAGAACTGAATATTTCTTGAACCCGCCAAAACGATGATCTGCAAAAGAAATTTGAAGAAATGGCAAAGTGTGGAAAGCGGACAGACGAGATTCAAAATGGGGTGACAATAGTTCCATAGAAGACGTGAGGACCCGACGGTTAAATTGTATTTATCAAAAGTTTTTAGTGCAAAATGTGTACCATAGAAGAGGGCATGATAGGTAGATCGTAATACGAAAGACAATATGATCTGAGTTCGGTTGTAAATTGATGCCAACGCCCTCCTCACAACCTGCCGGTCGGAAGGTCCATGTCAACTCACAGGATATTCTCTTTCTCATGGACCGAAGAACACTACGCTCTTCTATTTCCCTATCGGGAAATATGCACCCACAGAAAGCCTCCACTGGATCCCCTCTTCACACTCGGGGGATCGGACTTCGCGAGGTCAGTTGTCGAACGTTGCACTCTCGACTTCCCAAAGCCTGATAACCAGTCAACGCTGACCTTTTCCCTCTCCTATCAGAACTTTCCCTATCGCGATTTCAGCACTCGCGATGTCGAGCAACTCGGTTCTCCGACTCTCGATTCCTGATACGCCGAAACTCCAATATACTCACGAGTTTGACTATTCAACGCTTCACCTCATCGGCATTTCGGACTTCGCGGTATCGTGAATCTTGATGCGATGTTTTCGGCACTTCACCCTGTGAAACCCCGAAACTCATGCCACCTGTCCACGTCATTGACCCTTGTGGCCCCACACAAATCCTTAGCCATCGGGATATCGCGTTTCACGATTTCGCGATCCCTGTTGCTATGTTCACGGGTCCTTAACCGACGAAACCCCGATATATGACATACGTATAGATCCGACGGCTCTTGTGGCTCGGATCAACGATTCTACCCCTCCTGAGCTTTGAACCCTGTGGGAATACTTCGCCGTATCTCCCCTGCACCTCTGTGAGATATAACGGCTCATGGAATTTCATGAAATCTCCTCAGAGAATTTTGACCGTCTATCTTTCCCGATGAATTCTGTGAAATGAATCAAGTACTCCTCCACGAAGACTTGTCCACCTGTGTACAAACTTACGACGCTTCCTTTGAACTTCCAGTCACAGCTTCCCTGCGCTTCCCTTCAACAGTCTCGAAGGCCTTATCCTTCCTGAGCTTTTATAAAAGACCCTTGCATGCACTCCTTGCGGAAACCTTCAAACACGTCTAAGTGTTGAATCTCTTCGACTCTACGCACACTTGCATCAGCAGTCCTCTAATACTTCACTCAGGTTCGCAACCCTGAGTCTTCTCTTGACCTGCGCACTCCTTGCATGGCTCCTATGCCTGTTTTCACTTCTGGGAAATGGGAACAAAAGTAAAACTATCTGAGCTTCAGAGACACAACTCTGAATTCTTGTCAATGCACTCCTTGCGGACACTTCAACTGCACTCCTTGCAGGAATTCTTACTCAGACAGAGAAACAATTGAAACTCATTCCTTCTTCCTCTCAAATTTCAAACTCAAACATGAAATCATATACACAACATATAAAGCAAATGTATAACTAGAAGCAAAGATTCATGAGCATACCATTAAGCATCAATACACAGAGAACGACACAAAACCATGAATTTGAATCAATCTCTTTCTATTAATCCAAATATCTGTACATGGGTGTTCTTACACATCTCTCTGCATGCTCTTGCTCTTCTCCAGCAATGCTCATCTAACTATATTACAATACACAATGAGGGTGTCTATATCCCGTTTCCCTCTTGCGCTCTACAACTGTCTAATCTTAGAATTAAATTCTATCTACCTGCATTAACTAATTTAAATGCCTCCTATCTACTAAGGATGAGAGAAAATCCGCTCAAGGTCCATTACATTATACAAGTGCACTTCATTAAATTGCCACATTTAATATCGCGCAACAAATTCAAGGTGTTTTCAAAATTTGTGCTGACGCTCGTCTAGCTGTCCAATTGTCTCCGTGCTGTCTCGCTCGATGTGGGTGATGCTCCTGCATCATACTCCCTCGCTTGAAAAATTTCATGGGCTCCTATCCATGAGCTCCCGCACGGTCCGTCCATGCTTCTGTATCTCCGCTTCAGTCTCCCAGCTGGAATCTTCAACTGGATGATTCTTCCACTTGACCAGATACTCAAAGTATTGCTTTCACCTGGTCCTCTTGCTTACTCTCTTATCTAGTATGCACTCCATCTACGACTTCTATGCAACTGGAATCTGTTTCGTCCACTAGATCATTGGATGCTCATTTCCAGTCTCTGCTTCTCCAGCTCTATATGGGTACAAATCTGAGATATTGAATATCAGAGAAATTCTGATCCCATCGGGTAATTCAATCTCATAAGCATTTGTCTCGAACTTCTTTAAGACCCTACATGGTCCGATTTTCTTCATTTTCAGCTTATTATATGTTCCCCTTGGGAACCTTTCTTTTCTCAAATGTGCCAGAACCAAATCACCAACCTCAAATTGAAGTTGTCTTTTATGCTGATCGGCTCTACGCTTGTACTCCTGGCTTGAATTCTGCAGTTGCTGCTCCACCTTGCTGTGAAGTTATTTCATTGCCTCAGCGAAATCTTCTGCACTAGCACTCCTAGTCGCAGTCTGTTCTGAATCCCTTAGTTCAGAAATTCCTCTCAGCTGCATGCCATAAACAACCTGAAATGGACTCTGCCTGGTGCTCCTATTGACTGAGTCATTATACGCAAACTTTGCCTGCGGTAATATATTATCCCACTGGCTGTGGTGTTCTGTCACCAAGCTCCTCAGTAAGTCTCCCAGACTTCTATTCACCACTTCTGTCTGTCTATCTGTCTGAGGATGATAAGCCGAACTAAATGCCAAGTTAGTTCCCAGCTTCTTCCATAAGGTCCTCCAAAAATGCCCTATGAACTTCGTATCTCGATCCAAAACTATACTCTTCGAAAACCCATGAAGTCGAATGACCTCTTTGAAGAACAGATTGGCAATGTGAGTTGCGTCACTGGTCCTCTGACATGGAATGAAGTGTGCCACTTGGAAAATCTATCCACCACCACAAAGATTGACTCAACACCTCTTTGTGTTCTTGGCAACCCCAATACAAAATCCATGCTAATTGCATCCCATGGAATCTCTAGTATGGGCAATGGTTGATAAAACCCTGCATTCTGCTTCCTTCCCTTCGAATGCTGGAAAATTCTACATCTGTCCATGAATCGCTTGACATCCGCTCACATTCCCGGCCAAAATTATGACTCATTTAACTTTGCGAATGTCTTGTCATGGCCAAAGTGCCCTTCCAGTCCTCCACTGTGTTTCTCCTTCAGCGAATTCTCCCTCATGGAGCATTCCGGAATACAGAAGATTACCTCTAAACGGTAATCCCTCCTGGATCATGTAGTCTGTCCAAGGGCCCCTATCTCCGAGAAATGGATTCTTAGCTACTTCATACGCCTCTTGAAAATCTTGATCATCGACGTACATGTTCCTGAGATCATCAAAACTTAGCGTTTTGACTCGGAACTCCTGCAACAGCAAACATTTCATGCTCAAAGCATCAGCCATTTTGTTAGCAGTACCATAAATATGTTTAATCACAAATGTGAAGTTTTGCATATACTCAACCCATTTGACACGTTTCTGATTCAACTTCTCCTGTTGAGTCACAAACTGCAGTGCATGATTGTCACTGTATAATACAAATTCTTTCGGGACCAAGTAATGCCTCCATTTCTTTAATGCCTGTATGATAGCATAAAACTCCTTATCATAAGTGGAGTACATCACTTTCACCTCATTCAGTTTCTCACTGAAATACGCTATCGGCCTGTCTTCTTGACTCAAGACTGCCCTGATTGCAAACCCGCTTGCATCACATTTCACCTGAAATATTTTCTGGAAATCCGGCAACACCAAAACTGGTCGTTCCGTGATCTTCCTTTTCAACAGATTGAAACTCTTTTCATCTTCTTCAGTCCAGTGAAAAGACTTGTGTCTTTTCTTCACTGTATCCATCATCGCTGTGCTAATTCCACTGAAATTCATGATGAACTTTCGGTAGAAACTAGCCAATCCGTGAAAACTCCTCACCTCAAAGATATTCCTCGGTGATGGCCAATTCTTAATCACTTCCACCTTATCTGGATCCATCCTCAACTCATTTGCTGAAATAAAAAACCCCAAGTAAATGAGCTCTGTCTTCATGAATGAGGACTTCTTCATGTTTATCAACAACTTCTCCAGCTGTAATTTCTGCATCACTATAGCCAAATTCTTCAGATGTTCTGCTATTGTCTTACTGAAAACCAGTATGTCATCCAAATACACAATAACAAATTTTTTGATGAACTCCCTCAGGACTTCGTTCATCAACCTCATGAAGGTACTCGACGCATTTGTTAAGCCAAATGACATAACAAGCCATTCATACAACCCCTCATTTGTTTTGAATGCTGTCTTCCATTCATCACCTTCTCTCATGCAAATTTGATGATAACCACTTTTCAAATCAATATTTGAAAATTACTTTGCTCCACTCAAGCAATCCATCAGATCATCCATCCTCGGCAATGGAAATATGTACCTGATGGTTATCTTATTAATTACCCTTGAGTCAGTACACATCCTCCAGCCTTCGTTTTTCTTCGGACTGAGTACTGTTGGAACAACACATGTACTCAAGCTTTCCCTGACCAAACCTTTGTCCAACAAATCCTAGACTTGCCTCTTAACCTCTTCATTCTCTCGCGGTGTCAATATATACATGGTTTTGTTTGGAAAACTAGCTCCTGGTATGAGATCGATATGATGACTCACACTTCTAATCGGTGGAAATGAAAGAGGTAATTCATCCACTACTATGTCAGCGAACTCTTCCAGTAGTTCCTGAACTTCTTCTGGTAAATCATCCACTCTTGTGCTAGTCAGAACAATATTCGGCTTTCTGACCACAATGAACTGTGGATCCTCCTTCTTCTTAACCTCGGTAAGGAGTTCCTTCCCACTCATGAGAAGTACTGTGTTGCTTACTTCTGGCTTCACCTCCTTATCCTTTATCGGAAGCAACATGTGTGTCCTCCCATTCTTCTTCAGGGTGTATGTGTTCATTCGCCCATCATGAATCACATTCTTGTCATATTTCCATGGTCTACCCAGCAATAGATGAAAAACATCCATAGGAATGACATCACATAAGATCTTATCATTATATCCACCTATATTGAATTCAACTAAACATTGTTTAGTGACAGTTACCTGGTGTCCCTTCTGTAGCCACGAAACTCTGTATGGGCTCGGATGATCAGTCATCTCCAACTCCAGCTTCTCTACCATCTCTATAGAAATGAGATTATTCGTGCTACCACTATCTACAATGACCTTGCATACCCTGTCCTTGGTCTTGCAAGTAGTCCTGAAAAGTCTGGTCCTTTGGACTGAACTCTCCACCTCCTTCTCTGGTGTCAAAAGGACTTTTCACATCATGAACGATCTCCCGCCTTCAGCGTCTTCTGCCTCAACATCCCGCCTCTGTGCCTCGGTGATGTGAGCTTCTCCAATGTCCTTCTTTTTATATGGACACTCGTAAGACTTGTGCCCATTCTTTCCACATGTGAATCATGTGATTACTCCACCTCTTCCTCTTCCTCTGCCTCTAGTACGAGGAAAAATGTTATTGTCAGCATAATCTCCTCTCTGCTCAGTATGCTGTCCTTGGTGTGAACTTCCACCTCTCTCTATTCGAGTCTGAGGTTTCTTAAATCCCTCCTTGGGCTTCTGATATCTGTCCTGGGCAACTGATTTGCCTCTGGGCTGACTTCTGCCTCGGCCCCTCTGACTCTGCTTTCGTCTCAGCTTCTCTTCATCTTTTAGAGCCATCTGATAAGAATCTTCCACCGTTAGGATGGTTACCATGCTCATCTCATCCTTGATATCATATCTCAGGCCATTCATGTATCTTGAAACTTTCTCATCATCGCTCTCCCGATGACCTGCCCTGATGTTCAGTTTATAGAATTCCTCAGTGTATTCTTTCACTGTCATCAACTTCTGTCTCAGGTTCATCATCCTCCTGAATAGAGTAATTTGATAATCCCTCGGGATGAATTTCCCCTTCAGTTCCACGATCATTCTGTCCCAGCTTTTAATCTGCTGCTTGCCCTTGCAGTGTCTGTCATCTTGTAGTTCATCCCACCACAATGTTGCATGTCCCTTCAAGCGTGTGACAACATGCTTGACTTTCTTGTCCTCTTCGACATCTTCATAGTCGAAGTATGTGTCTACAGCCCTAATCTAATTTAGAAGCTCCTCTGCATCCAAGTTTCCCTCGTAAACTGGAATGTCCATCTTTGCTTTTGCACCCATCCTGGCAATAGCTCTGATCAGACGCTTGTTTGATGCATCTTCGCCTGCAACTTCTTCTTCACGTTCAACCTCAACTTCTCTTTCGAAATCACTCAGATCCCCTACACTGGCTGTGCGTCTTTGCATTGTTTCCATGTCTTCGAGTCTAGCTCATAGATCACGCATTTGTCTCTCCATAACTGGATCTGTCATCTGCCTGCCTCTCCTTTGCGACATTTCCATATCCTCTGGTGGATCGGGTGATTGCATATCTCTCGTCCTTTGCAGCATGGAGAATTCTTCCTTCTCTTCTACAGAAAGCAAAGAACCCTTCTGTGCTCTGATACCACTTGATGCCAATGCCCTCCTCACAACCTGTAGGTTGGAAGGTCCACATCAACTCATAGGATCTTCTCTTTCTCACGACCCAAAGAACACTACACTCTTCTATTTCCCTATCGGGAAATCTGCACTCATAGAAAGTCTCCACTGGATCCCCTCTTCACACTCGGGGGATCGGACTTTGCGAGGTTAATGGTCGAACGTTGCACTCTCGGATCCCCAAAACCTGATAACTAGTCAACGCTGACCCTTTCCCTTTCCTATCAAAACTTTCCCTATCACGATTTCGACACTCGCGATGTCAAGCAACTTGGTTCTCCGACTCTTGAGTCCCGATACGCCGAAACTCCAATATACCCGCGAGTTTAACTATTCAACGCTTCACCTCATCGACATTTCAGACTTCACGGTATTGCAAATCCTGATGCGATGTTTTTGGCACTTCACCCCGCGAAACCCCAAAACTCGTGCCACCTGTCCACGTCACTGACCCTTGTGGCCCCACACAAATCCTTAGCCATTGGGATATCGCGTTTCATGATTTCGCGATCCCTGTTGCTATTTTCATGGATCCTCAACCCACGAAGCCTTGATATATGACATACATATAGATCAGACGACCCTTGTGGCTCGGATCAATGGTTATACCCCTCCCGAGCTTTGAACCCTATGGGAATACTTCGCCGTATCTCCCCTGCACCTTTGTGAGATCTAATGGCTCACAGAATTTTGCGAAATATCCTCAGAGAATTTCGACCATCTATCTTTCCCGATGAATGCTGTGAAATGAATCAAGTACTCCTCCACAAAGACTTGTCCACCTGCGTACAAAATTATGATGCTTCCTTCGAACTTCCAGTCATAGCTTCCCTGCACTGCCCTTCAATAGTCTCGAAGGCCTTATCCTTCCTGAGCTTTTATAAAATACCCTTGCACGCACTCCTTTTGGCAACCTTCAAACACGTCTAAGTGTTGAATCTCTTCGACTCTGCGCACACCTGCAACAACAGTCCTCTAATACTTCACTCAGGTTCGCAACCCCGAGTCTTTGCTCAGCCTGTGCACTCCTTACATGGCTCCTGTGCCTATTTTCACTTCTGGGAAATGGGAACAAAAGTAAAACTATCTGAGCTTCAGAGACACAACCCTGAATTCTTGTCAACGCACTCCTTGCGGACACTTCAACTGCACTCCTTGCAGGAATTCTTACTCAGATAGAGAAACAATTGAAACTCATTCCTTCTTCCTCTCAGATTTCAAACTCAAACATGAAATCATATACACAGCATATAGAGAAAATGTATAACTGGAAGAAAACATTCATGAGCATATCATTCAACATCAATACACAGAGAACGACACAAAACCATGAATTTGAATCAATCTCTTTCTATTAATCCAAATATCTGTACATGGGTGTTCTTACACAACTCTCTGCATGCTCTTTCTCTTCTCCAACAATGCTCATCTAACTATCTTACAATACACAATGAGGGTTTCTATATCCCATTTCCCTCTTGCGCTCTACAACTGTCTAATCTTAGAATTAAATTCTATCTACCTGCATTAACTACTTTAAATGCCTCCTATCTACTAAGGATGAGAGCAAATATGCTCAAGGTCCATTACATCATACAAGTGCACTTCATTAAATTGCCACATTTAATATCGCGCAACAACTTCAAGGTGTTTTCAAAATTTGTGCTGGCACTCGTCCAGCTGTCCAATTGTCTCCGCGCTGGCTCGCTCGATGTGGGTGATGCTCCTGCATCATAAATTTATATATCACGGAAGTGACGGTACTTTTCACAAGTCATGGAACAATAGAAGTCCAATCTAGAGCCCCCCTACCAGGAATTCGTGGTCAAAGAAGTGTCTGGGTATGGAATGGGGAAGCGATCAGTTGGTGTCGCGATATAAGAGCATGAGTGCAAATGTGAACCCGCAAGTCCACCCATGTGCACAACTAGACATTTTCGAAAAAATGGATAAGTTTTTAGAAAGATAAAGTTCATGGAAAAGAGAAACGGATATTTGGCTAAGTATAGAAGACGAAAAAGAAGGGCCAATATATTCACATTTGTAACAAATATCCCATTTTCCTGCCAAGATATATACTTGGAAAGAAGTGCGAAGTTGACAGGCACATAAAACATCGACTAGGAATGCAATCCATAAGTTTACTTGGTTCTTGGTTGTATGCTTCATCTGTCAATTTGTATATCGCGGAACTTCGAGTCATTTTTTTAGCTAGCCAACCTGCAAGTCCAGTTGTCAATTTGTATAGTGCAAAACACTGGGTGTTGTTTCTAGGACACATAACTATAGAGGAAATGCTTTTCCCTTTAATATAACTTCTGTGATGCAAATGTAGTATGTGGCTTGTTTTAACACTTTTCCATCCGTAAACAATGACAATCTTGAGCCCATGTGTGAATTTGTATATCGTGGAGCTCCGAATGCTATTTGGAGGTCACGGAAAATAGAAGTGATGTTGGATCATTGAGAGGGGGGTGAATCAATAATAGCATAATTATAATCCTTTTTCTTCAAATTTTATATCAATGTAGAATTATCATCCAATAATGAGAAGTGAGAAATAAACAATCACACACATACACAGTACACTAGTGTTTTACGTGGAAACCCAAATCGGGAGAAAAGCACATAATGCTTTTTCTTATATGTCTTGAAGAATTACATTCATTGGAAGTGCCAACTTCCTTTGATTTCCAGCTGCAACTAGAAGGAGGCTCCAACCCCCTAGTTTCTCAAGCTACAACCTGAGGGAAGCTCCAACTCCCCAATTCTCTGGCTACAACCAGAAGGAATCTACAACCCCCTATGTTCTCCGACTACATCTAGAAGGTGGCTACAATCACCTGTCCTTGCCCCGTCCAACTGCCCTGAAGTAGAAGTAGAATGATTGAACCACTGTCACACTATCACTGTGAGATATACTACTGTGAACCTGTACCAATAAATCTGAACCATGCATCAACCTATACCTCAACTTGTAATCAACATGTACCATAAACAAGTGCATCAACCATGCACCAACCTATACCAAACAACCTGTAATCAACCTGTACCATAAACAAGTGCATCCAACCATGTGCCAAGTATGTAGCAATCATGTTTCAACTACTCATCAACTATGACTCATCAATATGTACCAACATCATCATCTATACACCTCATGTATGTGCCAACTCATCAACTACTTGTCTTAACCATGTACTCAACATGTACCTCAACCAAAAGACCTCATCAATTTCATCATCCAAATCTGATTTGTAGCTTTGTAATATACCTAGTGTATATTATCACATTTCTGCAAACCTTCCTTAACTTTAACAATAAGAGACTATCATTTTCATCAAACTTTTCTTTAGTCTCACATGACTAGTTTTGGATTAGTCAACAACCCTAACTTGCAGTAATCATAACTTTGAACCTGTAATGTATAAAGATCTAAAAATGATATACAATGTTCTTCAGTGTGTTTTATGCAATTCCTCCAGGTTTCACTACTTGGAACCTCTCAGAAAATGATTTATAGCAAAAATGGCACACCTTGCTGAATTCTGGCTTATTCTAGACAACGCCCTTGTAGAGCGTGCCCCACACGAAATGTTTGATGAATTGATATGAAACTATTACATAGAATAATAGATATGGTACCCTAACCAACACATTATGTCTCACTGAATTTGGATCTGTTATGAATAAATTATGACATTTTTACCCGAAACACCTGTTTTTGACTAGTTTCAGGACTGGCCACAAACCCTATTTTCCACAGAGTGTAACTCCCAAACTACAACGACCCACAATATGATTTTTTTACCAAAGATACTTGGATATGTTTTATCAGTGGAACAGAAATGTTACGGTCTGAATCATTATAGAAAAAAAGTTATAGCGAAAATGGTGAGATGACCTGTAAATAACATATCTTAGAAAGCACCATCAAAATAATTTATCCTTCCTTGCATTTTAGCCTTATTTTCTTCAGATTGCCTCAGAATTTCGGCTTAGATATCCTTGGTTACCTCATACACCTATAGATATTCAATATTCTCAAGTTCGATTAAAATGAGAGATCCTTTCCTCTTATTTATACTCTCCAAGTAGCTTCCTTAAAAACATCTTCTAGGTCACTTGACCCCACTTTCCTTAATTTAGGGTTAACCCACTTCTAATTTCTCCATTAAATTTATTATTGAAATAATTTATTTTGTAT
>JZKD02S2160939.1:166021-203938 GCA_000966675.3 Picea glauca
CGTTATATAAAAAATCATTATTGAAAAAAAATTTAATAGAAAATAATTCAAACCCTATACTAATACTACTCAAAACATGATTTAAGATGCAATTTTTCTACAATACAGGGATAACGTATCTTCAATAAAGTATGCATTTGTGACTTTGATGGTTTTTGAGGTATATGATCTAAACACAATAATGTCATAGTAAAAAGTTGATAGTTTGTAATCAACTTTATAGTTTAATAATCAACTTTTTACTATGACATTATTGTGTTTAGATCATCATATATTATTAGATTATCATATATATATATATATATATATATATATATTAAGACATTTTATAGAGATTAGAATAAGTACACATCTAAAACATCTTCACCTTACAATGATGCTTGCTTCACTTACACGTATAAAGTCTATAAAATTTGCATAGGTAAAAGGGCTTCTTCCCTCAATGGAGTTTCCATATGAGTATACTTAGATATGGCTTTGGTCTTTACT
Organism: Picea glauca; assembly: GCA_000966675.3. Lineage (NCBI taxonomy): Eukaryota > Viridiplantae > Streptophyta > Pinopsida > Pinales > Pinaceae > Picea > Picea glauca. The sequence goes on from JZKD02S2160939.1 coordinate 166,511, forward strand.
CATCAAAAGGTTGAAGGATAGAATTCGGATATCCAAGGATAAATAATCAATTCTCCCCGACAACGATACCAAAATGTTACCACACAATTTAACACCTTAGTGCAAAGCCCTCTGTTGGACAGACAATTTTGGATGCAAGTTTTGGAGAAAAAACCTAAGGATAAGGAAAGTGCATAGGAGAAAGTGCACAAAAGAAAGTACGTAGAAGAAAGGGTGCAGAAGGAAGGATAACGCATAGACAGAATGATAATGAAAACGAGTGAGAGGAGAAAGCATGGAGGATGACAATGCACCTTTCTAGAAATAGAAGAACAACATAAAATTTGTATAAAGAGTGAAAAGTAGAAGAAAGAAAACAACCAATTAACTGAAGTTGGCCATTCCAATTAACTGAAGTTGGAAGGTTCTTGAAATAATTGAATACGTGGATAAAGATGTTGCTATGTGAAAAACCTGTGATGATTATGAATTCCAACAACTAAAATGGCTTTGCGCACATAGGGGAGCTGGAGGATGACATGGGAATCATTTGAGAGAAGGAAGCAATGAACAAGGAAGGAAATGACTAAGGATTCAAGAAGGAAACATACCAGAGGAAGAGTATGATTTTGGAGAGTTGCGTGGAGTAAGAAGGTACAAGAGGCAAAAGACTGGGGCTGGGAGAGAAGAGTAGCAGAATGAGCCAAAGGAAAGAGAACCTTGTGAACTAGTTCAAATCAAAGAGACACTATATATAGGAGGAGAAGAAGAGGGGTTTCAGTCCAGTCCAATTATAGAAGAACCAATAATTCCTACTCAGACAAGATCCTATGTTGAATCCACTACCCCATGTGCATCACCACAATCATAGATAACATTTGAAAACTTGTCAAAATCCATCATAGTTAGTCAAGGAGTACAAAGTAGTAGTAGGGATGATAGTTGGAGAAGTGCATAGAGTCAAAGTCATAATCCAAGTCCACTAGCATCACCAAGAGGAGGGACTATACAAACCAATATGGCAGGAGTAGACAATATTCTTAGACTTTTTGAATTCAAGGGAGTGGGGTTAGATGACTCAGAACAACACTTGTTTGTGTGTGAAATAGTTTGGGCCGCTAAAAACATACATGATGATGCTGTAAAAATTGTGCAGTTAGCAATGACAATTAGAGGTCGTGTGCTTGTATGGTATATGAAGTTACAAAGCATTATTTCTATAGGACAGGCCAGGACGTTGGTAGAGATAAAACAAATGCTATTAAAGAAGTTAAAAAATCCAAATTCAAAATTGAAGTACATCACCGAGCTAAAAGAGATCAAATAGGGACAAACAGATTATGTATGGGAGTTTGATCAACGCTTTAAGGATCTAATGGGGAGATTGACTTTCCAAATTCTATATCAACAACATCAAGAGTGGTTTATTTCTAGACTTCTACCACACATTCAGAGGCCCCTGATTCAATAGAAATTTATGTCGTAACCTGAGGCACTGGAGATTGCAATGAAACTAGAGGCATCTCCAGCAGGAGATATAGGATGAATGGCATAGGTTTAGATGCAGATGGATGCATTAAAAATTTAGTTGGATGATCTTACCAAAGGAAGGGAGAAACAAGAACAAGTACAGTGTACCAAATGCAGGACATAGGGCCATCACAAGGACAAATTCCCAACATTCACGTAGTATTTAGCAGCTGGAGTGCCAAATCCACTACCAGGAGGGGAATACTGCGATATATTTAAGAAATGGGGACATCACCCCATGGAGTGTCCATTACTACAGAAGTATCAAAGTACACCAACGAACTTGTTTTGCAACTTTTTCAAGTTGGTGGGGCATGAAGAGAAGGAATGTCATGCATTCGATCTACTATGGGAGCACACATAAGATATGTAGATAATCCAAGAAGATAATACCGACGCAGAAGAAGGTGGTGCACAATATAAAAATCTGAGTGGGTTCATTTAGGTGATCAGAGGGAACTTTGGTAGAGGCCGAGGAAGAGGAAATTTTGGTAGAGGAGGATGCAAACCAATTATCTGTTGTAATTGTAATCAACCTGGACACTTGGATCACGATTTCCAGAATCCTTGTATGACATGGACATACTACAGAGCACTGGATCACGCAACAAAATATTATCCCCAACTAGTTGCGAAATGGTAGGACAAAGAAAACCCAAATCAGACTCTGAATCAGAATGTGCAGATGATATTAGCTAAAAGATGCAGTGAAGGACCAAACAACATTATAGTCGTTACATGTGGAAGAGCTAGGACAAGCGTTGATATGGAACCTCGAGGAAACTAGATGAAGTAGTGGGTAAGGAAGTCGAAGGGGTCTATACCAACATTTGATCCACAATAGGAAAAAAAGACATATCATATCGTAAGAAAGGAAATACTTAAACCACATGGGGGAGCATCAACATCATCGATGCCTCACATAGAAGATCATACTGTACCAAAGAAGTCAAGTGCGCAAGTAAGTACACTAATAGAGTTCTTAAAGAGTTGTGTAGATTCAATGATGAAGAATAAAACTATGCTAAGTATGTTATATAACATGTTTTATCACTGCACAAAAGGAAGGGACACCCCTGTCATACAAAGAATAGTAAATTAGGTATTACGCAAGAAGAGAACCAATGGATAATTCAGGTTTAATGCTCAAATTGGAGAGTACGATGTGGATAATTTTATTTTGGACTTAGGATCTGATGTGAATGTGATACCTAAGCAGACATGGGAGATGATGGGAGAAATTGATCTAGTATGGTCCCTTGTTAAGTTAATACTCGTGAATCAACATAAGATAGTCCCAATTTGGCGACTAACATGAGTACCCATAAACATAGATGGGGTGCGTAGCATGGAATATTTTGAAGTTATTGAGATAGTAGATGATAGTCAACCGTATCCAACACTGATGGGGTTGGAATGGGCGTTCAATAACTAGGAAGTTATTAACTTGAAGAAGAGGGAGATGATATTTGAGGTTAGGGATATGAAAGTTACTGCACCTTTGGACCCATTAGAAGAAAAACAAAATACAGAGCCAACAAGAGGGAAAGACATTGGCAAATTATATAATCTAACTGCGCAGATGGAGGACTATGTCAAACTGACAATGGATGGCACGCTGAGTTGGAGAAATATTAGTTCTTGCGCATCAGATTCAGAAATCGATTTGGAAAATTGGAAGCAAAGGATGCATGAAGTATCAACTAGATGATGTGCGCGGTTAAATCGATCTTTGCGTTGGATATGATCAACGCTATGTGATACACCTAGGTATGATGGAATGACTGACATTGGTATATTTATAAAATCATTTGAGTTATATGTGCCTGAAAAACAGAGGATGTTGGCACTATATGTCGTCTTAAAGGAAACTCTAGCTAGGTGGTGGGATGCACACAAAAAGGAAATGAAAGACTGGGCACAATGCAATAGAATTATGTAGCCATTCTTTGGGATTGAGGAAGAAGAGTATGCGTAGAAATATAGAGGAGTGAGAGACTCGACATGTCACTTAGAAAGCTTTATGGCCTTATGGTGTGCAATACCAGAGATAGAGTGGATGCATAGATTCATATCACGTTGGACACAATCCCGAAGATTTTTTTTTAGAATTGGAGATGTGCATGGAGACAACAAAATGGGAAGAATTGGTCCATATATTCAAAATCATGTTCACATTTGAACATGAATCTCCCTGCATACATACAACACTATAGGCCATTCGAACAAATATATTCTCAGAGGTAGAGATGATGGAAGTAGTACCTTTATGCAGTGCACACACAGTCAAGATGACGAACCATAAGCTATTAGAATGCTATAATGTAAAAAAGGAAGAATATGAGGATGAGGATCCAAGGAATGTAAAAATACTCGAGACAGAAGGAACACGTGTAGTAGAAGGTCCATATCTTGCATCCGTTGCACACACACAACCAATCAAGACGAAAAAGGTCAACATTGGGACAATGGAGAATCTTAAGTTTGTGCACATAGGAGATTATTGGAACGATGACCCAATTGAGAAGGTTGTTGAATTATTATGAGAATATCGAGATTTATTTCCAACCACATTCACAGAGATGAAGGGAATAGAAAGTGACTTAGGTGATATGAAGATCCCACTAAAACCCAGAGCTAGGCCAAGATGACAAAGACCTTACAGGTTAAATTCGAGGTACAAGGAGAAGGTCAAGGTTGAAATAGACAGGATTCTAGACGCATGCATCATTGAACCAGTCAAAGAATACGAATGGATTAGTCCAATGGTGGTGCAAGACAAGAAGACATGATTAATTAGGATTTTCATGGATCTAAGGAAGCTGAATGATGCATGCTTACATGACCCATTCGCAACACCATTCATGGATGACGTGCTAGAGAAAGTAGGAGGTCAAGAAACATATTCTTTTACAGATGTATTCTATGGGTACCATTAGATAAGAATTGCATAGGAATATAAACACAAAACCATGTTTGCGATGGAGTGGGGCAGTTATTAGTACACGGTGATGCCATTCGGATTGAAGAATTCCCCTATGATGTTTTCTAGAAAAGTAGTGGCAACATTCAAGGAGTTCATCCATAAGTTTTTGGAGGTTTACTTGGATGATTGGACAATGTTCAGTCTACTACAAGGTCATATTTAAGTTCTTCAGCTCATGTTAGATCAATGGAGACAATGTCAGATCTCGCTAAACTTAAAGAAGTGTATATTTTGGGTACCGTTTGGAATTCTACTAGGACATGTAGTATGAAAACAAGGAATATTGGTTGATCCAGCCAAGATCACAATAATTATGGAATTGGAGGCTCCGACATCAGTCATATAGTTAAGGACCACTTTGGGTCATACAGGTTATTATAGGAAGTTTGTCAAAGGATATGCATAGATTACAACACCCATGGAAAAGTTACTAAATAAGGAAGCCAAGTTTCAATGGAATGAGGACTGCCAGAAGGGGCTCGACACTTTGAAACAAAAATTGGTGACCGCACCAATTTTGATCTTTCCAGAATGGAACAAGGAGTTCCATGTACATGTAGATGCATCATCCATAGCATTGGGTGCAGTGTTGTCACAACCAGGAGAGGGGGAAATTGATCATCCAATTGCATTTACAAGTAGGAAACTATCTACATGTGAAAATAATTATACCACGACAGAGTGGGATGGATTGGCAATGGTCTATGCGCTACAAAAATTTAGGCACTACTTATTGGGGTCCCACTTCAAGATTTATACAAACCATTCTTCCTTAAAGTACTTAGTCAACAAACCTACATTAGGAGGAATAAAATGCAGATGGTTGTTATTGTTTGAGGAGTATGACTTTGAGGTCATAGTAAAACCAAGGAAGATGAATGCAGGGCTTGATCACCTCTCATGCATATTGACAGGAGAGGATGTAGATAATTTAAATGATAATTTCCCAGATGCGAAATTAGTTACAGTCATGATGGTGGATTATTACTTTATGGACATTGTGGAATTTCTAAATACAGGCATGGACCCATCCGAGATGACAGTTGTGCAGAAGAAACAATTGGTGGTGAAAGCGGTAGATTATCACTTGATTGCAGGGAACTTGTATAAATTAGGAGCAGATGGAATATTGAGGCATTGTGTACTAGAAAATGAAAGGCCGATGATATTAGAGGAAGCACAGGATGGGATTTTTGGAGGGAATTACGTAGGTAAAGCAATGACACAAAATATTTTATGCGTAGGGATTTGGTGGCCTACATTGCACAAAGATGCGAAGGAGTATTGTCAAGCCTGCAACGTATTTCAAAGAGTGGGAAAATAGTCTAGGAGAGATGAAATGTCTTTAAATCCATAAGTCACATTGCAAGCATTTGATAAGTGGGCCATTGGCTTTGTAGGACTGATCAATCCAAAAGCAAGGAGATCATGGGCAAGATACATCATCACTGCGACATAGTACTTGACTAGGTGGGCAGAAGCATCACCAATTACTGATTGTACTACAGAGACAACTACACAATTTCTATTTGAGAACATAGTCACAAGGTTTGGATGTCAACACATATTACTTGGTGATTAAGGTACACACTTTTTGAACAAAAACATTGCAACACTCACTGAGGAATTTCGGATTCATGATCAAAAGAGTACACCATATCACCCTTAGGCCAATGGCATAGTGGAAGATTTTAATAATATCTTGGAAAATGATTTGAAAAAGATCTACAATGCAGGGAGAGATGATTGGGACTTGTGAGTCCCTGTAGTGTTATGGGATTACAAAAATACAAGTAAGAAGCTAACAGGGTAGACACCGTTCCTATTGGTATATGGATAGGAAGAAATGATGCTAATGGAGTTCATTCTACCTATAATGCACATTGCAAAAATCATTGAGTTCTATGATACTAGTGCAATAAAGGAGAGATTGACACAATTAGTTCAGCTTGAGGAGGACTAGTTTATTGCGTGATTCCATCAACAGTTGCATAAAACTAGAGAGAAGGCCTGACATGATCACCACATTAAACCCAAGATATTTCAAGTCGACAATTTGGTATTACTCTATGAAAACATGTATCTACAACATCTAGGGAAGTTTCGAATGCACTGGTTAGGTCCCTATGTGATACAATAGATAATTGAGACAGGTGCTACATAGTTGGAAACATTGGATGGACAGATCCTGGAAGGAATGGTGAATAGAAGTCAACTGGAACTCTATAGAGACATTCGACAGTTTACCCAGTAATATGGGCTCTGCCAAAACCCCTGTATTATAGTAAGAGTACCATAGTAGCAAGAAAAACAAGAAAAACCAAATAAAAAGTAGAAAAAGGAAAGAAAAGAAATAAAAAAGTAGCGATAGGAAATACCAAGGTATCAAAACTTGTGCAACTGAGCTAATCATCACATATGAAGACAACACTGCACCAAGTTCAAAGACAAGATACAACTGGAAGAGCGAAGAACTATTGCATAGGTTGGTGAAGACAATATCATTAAAAGTATCCAGACATGAAAAGGACAGTTTGAGAGCCAGCATGACATGCCATAAAAGCAACATATCAACATTAAATCAAAACAACCATCGAAAATCTCGAACAAATCAGTAGTACGAAAAGAGGATTATAAGGAGGATTTGGAAATTAAGGACCATTTAGTTACCAGTCACTAACTTCGATGCCATATTGGAAAAAGTAGTTAAGGTGGGATACAAAAAGTCTACATGGCAAGAACACAGAAAACACCGAGAGGGAAGGAAGCACTAAGTCATTTTTTCATGCAAGCAAGAGAGAACAGAGCCAAGCTTCATGAGCTAAGTTACAATGACCTGCAGAGACAAAAAACACTTGTCCACTAGTCTAGCATACAGAGAGAATGACACCACTGAGAGTAGGAGGATTGTATGAATGAACCAAGAGAAAATTGAGGCAAACAATAGATGTGGAGGTCGAGGAGGTGGCCAGAACTTTGGTCCCGACGCTACCTACAATTTTTCATAGGGATTATTTACCACCAAGGAAGGATGACACAGCCCCAATAATAGTACCGATGAATGCCAAATATCCATTACCCATAACACTAGTCCCGAAGGGTGTCATTCAAGATGAGGACATGCTCAACAATGTGGTCACCTTGAAATTTATGGACTACGATATCAATGACACACAAAAATTCCTTGATTTGGCCAGGGATCAATATTTGTGCATGAAGACCGGCCCCGTCATAGAGAAAATTTGGGTGGAACCACAAGAATGCTCATCGGGCTTGGAGAAAGCTGGGATACTCAAGTTGTTCGAAATTCCACATTTCAGATGAAGTAACGTAATTAATGCATGTGTTAAGGTATTGCTTAGCTATGTCCATGGGGAGACACTTTGGTTAGATCCCCCAATTTCAATTGATACTATGCTAATCACGTGCATCAAAGGGTTGAGCAAGGTAGGTGAAGACCCATCATTAATTCTCCAAAATATAGGAGAGTGATCCCTCTCCGAGGCCATAAAAGACAAGTATGACACATTCATAGGAAAAAGGGATCTGGATGTGATGTGAAGAGAATCATTGACAAAGAGGTCAGGTTTACAACATAAGTTTTGTCCTCCAAACTGTTGTGGAAATGTTGCAGAGACGAGGTACCAGAGATAGTCATATCAGCCGTAGAAAAATGAAAATAAGGTGTTCAGATGATCTGGGAGACATTTCTCGTAAACCAATTTTTGCAGGAATACACATAGGCCCAGGAGAAGGGTGTCAAATTTCACTATGCATGGTTACTTATTGTCATTACAGTGATCGGTTGGTAGGAACCCACATATTTTCATCACATGAGTGTTTTTGGTCGTAGCTCTTTGCCTGCTCAGTATGCCAACTTATTACACACAACCATTAAGAGGTGACAAATTGACATCAACTCCACGTTTTATTCATATTTTTAGCTCATTACGAAGGTAGTAGAGAGTACACTACACATTCCATAGGAAGCAGTCATTGCATACAAGGATTGCATGTGCTTCAGAGCCGACATGCACCATATATATGTGAAAGCCAAAAAGGATCCTGCATGACAAGAGTTTTCAACCAATTACCGGTTGACACTCGAAGACATGCACTTACTTATTAGTGACTTGGAGGATGACTGGAAGAATCCAGCCGACAAGCCAAGACCTTCACAAGAGGATGAATACCATGAGAAAAGAAAGGAGGAAGAGGGTCAGAAAAATGGCGTAGACAAGCACCCTGGCCAATCTATAGTCCCTGAAGTGGGACTCAAAAGAAAATATCAGGAGCCAAAAAAGATAGGAGGGGAGCTAGAAAGATAAAGTGTAGCGCTAGAAAGCTAAAGCGTAGCACCAGACACTATTTTATATTTTAACCAATGGTGATATGGATCAAATTGGGTACCTGATATGCAATTCCACTGAGGAAATTTGAGATGAATCTGCAACAAAGAACAAAGACCACCAAAAGATGGTCTAGGATTAGTTGAAACTTATTCAGCAACTCTTATAAATAACAGGTGTTGGGAAATACCATAGGTCAAGGGATGGACCATATACTAGACCAAGGATGGACATGACCGGTGTGAAAATGGCCCTAACATAGCCCTTAGGGGAACATAGAACTATACAACTTGAGGCATCTTCTCTTGAGTTTATTGCATGTGAGTTGAAGGAACATATCATGACATTGGGCCAAATGAATATAGTTGTATCTCAACTACTCATCCAATGAGTCCAAAAATTACATGTAGAGTTGGTGCAGGAGATAAAGCATAGAGGAGATGTCGCACACCGATACTTGGCTATAATGAGGGACAAGCACACCCATGTACAAACACAGTATGAGACGCCCCTTCAACAAAAGAAGGAGATTGAAGGCTGAATGGAGGAAATTATGAGGATGAAAGAGGGCGCAAAGGAGAGGTTATTGAGAGCATAGAAGGATAAGGATGTAACATAAGCTATGGTACATAAGACACAATCCACTTTCCAAAAGATATATAAACAAGTACCAGAATTTCCCCTGGTCATAGAGGCCATTATGGAGGAACAATTGTTGAAAATTGGTGAAGTCATGAAGGAATTCAGAGAGTAGCTCCAAGATCTTCAACTGAAGAGCACACCCAACATGTGACCGAAGGTGCATGAAGGTATACTAAGGACAAGAATGATAGAGGTTGCCAAGATTAAGAAATTTGAAGATGAATGTGAAAAAATTTGTGAAAAAAGTGCGCAAGTATAGGAAGAGCTCATAGGAAATCCAGAGATGAAGGTCGTAGAGGAAAAACTATGAGAAGCTCAAGAATAGGCCAATGAGGTAGCAGAGAAGGAAACCACATTTCCACCAGTTGAGCGAATGACAATTATTTTGGCACAACGACATGCACACGTCAAAGTAGAGAGACTTAGGGACCAACAAAAGGTCCTACAATAGAGACTTGGACCCATACAAGAGGAAGCGGTCTGGATTATTGAGGAATTGTCCACTTTATAGGGGAAGGTCAAACAAGTCATGGATGAAACAAAGAAAAAACTTCAAGATTTGACCGTGTAGGCCATGGAAGAAATAACAACAAAATATACCACAATCTCAACAGAGGTAGAGGCAACTAAGGTTGTCATGCAACAACTCATTTCAAAGTGGAAGAATAGGAAACAGGCCTGAGTGGCTCAGGATGAGCCACATGTGAGTGTTGGGGGCCTGTTGGATAGGCAGTTTTGGATGCAATTTTGGGAGAAAAAACCTAAGGATAAGGAAAGTGTGCAGGAGAAAGTGCACATAAGAAAGTACGCAGAATAAAGGGAACAAAAGGAAGGATGACACACATGATGAAGTTAGTGCATAGAAAGAAGGATAAAGAAAGCGAACAAGAGGAAAAAGCAAGAAGGACAATAGTGCACCTTTCTAGAAATAGAAGAACAACATAAAAGTTGTATAAAGAGAGAAAAGTAGAAGAAAGAAAACAACCAGTTAACTGAAGTTGGCCATGCCATGCATTGTAATGGGCTATTTTGGGATAGATAAGATTATGGATTTAAGCCCTAGATTTTTTTATAAATATGTAGTGGGTCAGGTGAAAAAGAGTCTAGCGAGCTAAAGAGAGTTTGTAGAATATGTATAGGTTGAGATTATGCAATAATCATGAATGTAATAACTTGATAAGATGGATAAAGACAAAGTTGAGAGATAATGTTGCATCTTGTGATCTTTACTTGTTTATGTGCGTTTATGAATGATGTTGTTATATTTCGTAGACTAGACTTAGTTTATGGAGTATTTACAGTGCAATATTCATGAATGAATGTGTTAAGATATGTAACAATTGAGCACATACATAATCTAGAAGAAGGAATAATGACTCAGATATACACCTCCCTTTCCCTTACTCTTGAAAAATCCTGGTTCATGTAGTCCTCATAGATACCTCGGGTGAGACTTCATCTGCGCAAGAAGGTGATGTCGAAAGGGCCGATGTCGTGTGGTTTTGTTGGTCATAGTTAAAAATAACCCAGGGTATTTACAACCCGTGTGAAAACCAATTTAACCCAACAACCTCACAAGGAACAAGACTAGTGGAACATCGAAATATGTCACCACTATCACCTAGGAAACAACTTCCCTATTTTTAGTGAATCGGTAAATCTAACACAAAGGAGGATTCCGTAGTAGTCTCCAAGAGTCCCTACCACCAATGAAATAAGATAGACAAATTAAGGATAAGGCGGTGAGCAAAAGCAATTTCTATATTTTAAGATACGAGGATCTAGGTCAATCTAAGAGGATTTCCATGTCAAATTAAGGCTCAAGGGGATCCCCAAACACTACAAAAGAAGAAAACTCTAAAGGTTATTGTAAAACTTGGAACAATATATTAAATTACAATAGAAAAACAAGTTATGACAACATAAACTAAAATATCCCTTTGACAAGTAATAATTCAATGAATCAAGAGGGCTAAATAGTGATTTAAACAAGGGTTCAATTAGCTAACAAAATCCAAAATTTAAGACCTGTAATAGCCTTATAAACCCTAGATGTAATAATAACTTAGCAATGCAAATTAGGGTTTAAATATGTTTATAAGGTAAACACCATGCATAAAAGTCAAAATGTCTTAGTCTTTTGTAGCTGAAAATGAATATTTTTGTTATGAAACCCTAATCTAACCCTAAAACAATAAAAAATAGAGTAAAATTTAGAATTTAGTGATTGACTATTGGGAAAATGACTAGTGCCTATTTTTTGGGCATATGGGGTCAATTAAGGACTCCTTTGAGAGATGTGAGTGGATCTAGGGTGATATCTAGAGGTTGTTCACTATTAACCCTAAAATATCCTCCTAGTATATCTCTTTATCTTAAAAGACAATTCAAGGGAAGGTTCTTCACAAGTAACCTTCCAAGAGTTTTAATAATAAGGGATTGTTCAAGAAAGATCCAAAAAAATGCTCAACCTGTTAGCACTCTGTAAATTTTGTCTGACTGATAGAAAAATGTCAGAGGTAATTGTTTCAACCTACTTTAGAGCTGAAACACTAGCCTGCTCAACTCAGAGAGGGATCTCTCATGTCACTTGATATTTCTTTGGAAATCAGTGGCTAGGTTTGGTTTGTTTTGGAGTTTTTCAATAAAGTTGTTGGCAAGGAAGGGGAGGAACACTCAGGGCTATGGAGTCAAAATTTTGAAAGTGAATAAAAACAATGACCAACCAATAGAACTCTCCAGAGGATAAAGGCTAAATGAGGCAATGAATCTGATTTATAGCTTGAATTTAAGTAGAGTGTAGGAAGATATAGAAAACAAATAACTGCATCAGAGAATTACTGAAATGAATTCTGAATTCGTTATGAATAAAATTACACAGTTTAAATTGCTTAAGCCAAGAGCATCATAAGATGAATTCTAGGCCTTTAACTCTCCAATTTAAAGAGAAGAAAATGAAAATGGAATAAAAGAACACAGGAAATACATACAATGAAGGGAGACAAAGCTCATATCACTACCATTAGAATCTTTTCATAGATATTTCAAAGGCTTCTGCATATATATTCAATTTAGCTTCAGAAGGTTACAATAGAGTTCAAAACAACCAAAAAGGTGCCCTTTCACTTCTTCCAACATTAATTCATTCAAAACTCCTAGTACTTATACAGTTTGATTACAATGGTTGAAACTGAAGCATTTCACTATCTAAAACTGACTACAATAATTACAAGCCAACAATTTCGGTAGGCAAACCAATTTAACAAAAAAAAAAATGTTTCATAAACTAGGGATGGATCTCTCTGACTGCTCGACTTCCTTTGCACCATCTGTCTCACTCTGATCTTCTGTTAAATTTTCTAGTTTGGTGACACTTGGAGGTCACTTACTGGTTCCGAGAAAATTGCATTTCGTCTTGCCCAGCTGCATGATTTCCTTCCACTGTGAGTCAGAAGGAATCTCGTAATCAATCATTTCCTTTTTCAAAATTTCCATGTCAATGGACGTAGCGTAGGACATAGTCAACATTCTGATCTTCACTGTCTTAAACTGATTTAAAATCTCAAATTCAATGGCCAAGTGTTCCACCAAACTGGGTCCCTTCAGGTTCTCTTCTAGGTCTTTAAATCTTGAATGATCCATTTTGCGCTGAGTGAGGAGATAATTTTATTCTTCTTGATTGTATAATTTCCATTTACCATCCCAAAATGGTGGGGGGCCCTTGATAAACAATTGTTCAAATGTATCCTTAAACTCCTGTATACTCTGTTCCATTTTCACTGCTTTGGTTTGAACTGATTTGAGAAAATTGCGTTTAGTGATGATCCTTCTAGCCCAAATGATTAGTGGGGTTCTGTCCTTTACCTCAATGGTCTGAAGATCAGCAGTGGGCAAACAATTTAGAAAATAAATAGCGTTCTGGGCCCATTCTGAGGGAGTTTTCGCCACTGTCTCATGAACAACAGTACATTTGCTTCAGGCAGTGAGAGCCACACTGTCTTTGTCATTTATAAAATTTAGATAAACCCTGAACTTAGCATCTTCAACAACAACAACATCCCAGATTACATGTTTAGCTCCTTGCAATAGTGCTTTTTCCTTCAAGCTTTTTTTCAGCTTGTTCACCGTCTCTTGCAAATCTTGATTCTCCTTTTGGAATTGGGCCATCTTTTCATTATTCATTTTCATCTCTTGTTGTAGCTTTTCTATGACCTCCTTAAGGATCTTGATTTCCCCTATGTTTAAGTTTACTTGGGACATAGCTTGAACCAATCCATCAGTGCTTGACCTAGTTTCTATATTAGAGGGTACAATAAAAACCATATCTGATGTTTCTACCTGTCCTAGTAACCAATTCTCTTTCTACTTTTCTAGTTGCAACACTTTAGATTTGTAATTTAGTGTTTTTTTTTTTAATGTCTCCTTTTCTTGCTCTAGAGCAGCTAGCTCTACTATCTGTGGATGTTCTATGGAGGACATATTCAACTTATTCTTTAGGCTTTGGATCATTTTCTCTTTCTCATCTAAGGAAGCCTTTACCCCTTGAGGGCCTTCAGATTCCAATCTTTTGACCCGTGTTTGCCAGGCTTTGCTAGATGCTTTGTCCTGATTCAATTGTCCATCTAATTTGAGTGCATGTGTTGTCAGTCTTGAAACCCTCAGACTCAAACTCAGGTAGTCTGAATATAGAATGTCACTGACATTCCTGTGGAACTTTACTTTGTCTAGGGCACCGATATTTTCACAATTCATCTTGATTTCAAACACTTTATCATCATCACCCACTGCTATGTTAAATGTCTTTCTTTCCACGTCCCTGACTGACAGCAGGGAAGCCTTATGCTGGGAGGTCTTCTCTACCTCGGGAAACAAGTATATTATTTCACTATTGGCCATACTTCCCTTCACAACATACTGGTTCATTAAGTCTTCTTTCGATTGGTAAACTGCCCCAGGTGTCTTGCTATATACATGTTTGTTGCTGCTGAAAACGCTTGAGCTGCTTTCACTTTGTGGCATGATTCTTGTAGGAGCCTCTTCGTTCTTGGTTGCATTTTCCACCATCTCCATGCTTGATTTATCTTTAGGTTCTTCTTCTTCTAGGTCCACTATATGAGAAGATGGTGTGATTTTCATTTTCTTGAGAATATTTTGCTAACTACTGGCACCCAGTGCCTCTGAACTACTCCTCTTGTTATAAACACTCATCTTTGGAGCTTTAATAATCAACTTTGGAGAAGTTTTCCGTGTCTGGATCTGTTGAGGGGCAGACTCTATTTATTGTGTATGATCAAGCTGGAAAGGGACTTCCATATCTGCACAGGCTTCCAAGTTTGCGAATTTATCAAATTCCTCAACCTGATCATGCTCGTAGGGGCCTTGTTTTCTCATCAGTCTTCTTTTAGATATGATCTGGTGTGGGTCATATCTCCTCCCTTGTAACTATGTAAACCCAAATTCACTGATTTTGGCTTGGATATGAGGTAAACCGGACCTAGTCTTTACCACAAAGGGCCCTATCATGAAATGGAATTTTAAGTTAGATGCCTTGTGTGTTTTGAGAAAATGATCTGTCTATGAAATGATCCTTTGTATGATGAAATCTAAAGAAAAGACTTTGAGAGTAAAAAAGAATGGTAAAATATAAGGTCCCTCTTGATAACCATATACCCAAATTACAGTAGAATGCATGAACAACATCCAATATCCCACCCTATTCTCTGGATTAGTTTGTAAAGAGATTTTCATTTCTTCCAAAAACCTTGGCAGGTCTGTGCCGAAGATGAGACTATAAACCCTGGACATAATATTATTTATGAAAATAAGCATTGTGATCCTTTTTCATCCAGTTGAGATGAATGAAACTTTAGGAAATTCAGCCTTATTCGATTCCAGGAACATTCTCAGCAAGTGCGTATAGTACCTAAAGTGTCTCAGTGAATTGAAATTTACCAGTTGTTGGTGCATATTGTTAGCGATGAAATTTTCAAAACTTATACAAACTGAGTGACTGGACTCTGACATAAAAAGGGTTAGTAAGAAACCCAACATGACTTCCACTACAAACTTGTCATTATCGAACCCTAAAATTTGACTAAGTAGGGAACAAGCCCACTGGACCTCAATAACCATGATGCTTACATTGATAGGTAATGACAGACTCTGAGAATGGTGTTCAGGTTTAACAATGGTTTGCAGAAATAAGGGTTTTACTTTGGGGGGACATTCTCTGTAGACCGTGATCATTTTATCTTCCTTGAAGGGATCTGACACTATGAGGGAAGACTCTAGTATACTGAGGGCATGTCAAATTGACGGACTATCTATTTCACATAAGACCTTTGACCCTAACTTATTCAAAATGACCTTTTCTTCCTGCGAATAATGTTTCGCACATGAGCTTATGAACTATGGGAAAGAGAAAACGACTTCTAGAGTGTATGGGGTAGTGGAATATTGGGCCGCTTCGAGGAAGGGTATTCATTTTCCAACGTTGTCTAGCAAATTTAATCTGGACATAGAAATGGGTGAGACTGTTATTTTTGTGTCAAATACATCAGAATCCCTGTCAATTAGGGCTTCTTCTTTAGAGGTAGAGTCTTTCTCTTTCATGGATAAAACGACAAGGTTGGTGGCCATGATGAAAAATACCTATGAATCAGAAGAGAATGCTCGAATCTGGTTCATTGTTGAGCTTTAGTTTCGAATGGAGGATTTGCGTCAATTTTCAAATGTCCAAGTGCTTTGAAATATCATAAAATAATGACTGGGCCCTCCTTTTATATGCGTTTTTCGATATCGGGGGTTGGAAAAAATGGTTTTGGGTAGACAAATTTTCTCCCTGATATGCCTCTGATGATTCCACGTGTCTGCAAAATGAAACCATGGTATTTTCCCCAGCTCGCCCTCGAACAATTATCCTCCATGCTACTTCATTGCCCGATATGTGTCTTGGTCGTCGATCTATGGTGTCTAAGATCTGTGGATCACCGGGTCCCATAGCCTTCATGTCTCCACTATATTTATCCATATTCCGCCATATGCAACCTTATATTCCAAACTATCACACTTCCATACCGATGTAGCTCCTCATTAAATTTTCAAGACTTGGATCCTATTTGAAAATTGTTATGGTGATAACATAAGCTCCAACTGGGGATGCTATCCTCCTTGCGAGGTAACAAAGAACTGTAGGCTAATTGCCTACCCATTGGGCTATGGTCTATTCGTGTGATCTGAATCCATTGATCTTTATTCAAAAACTCAAAATCTACCCAAAATAGCTCAGGGCCCTCACCTCGGGCTTCAACCATTCTTCTTTTATTCTAACTTCTTGATGCGAAATAAAAAACATAAAATGATTATGTACAATGAATGGAAGGAGTGATGATGTTTAAACAAAATAATGATTGAGGAACCTGCCATTCATAGGCCCTCCTCCAACAAGGTCTTCATTATTCTCTTGTAGTATGTAGGCGTTACTTCCACGGTATGCTGCAATTTTGAATGGGCCCAACCACAGATGATCAAACTTCTCGTTCTTTCCCTTATCTTCCTTTCTGGCATCCCATTTCAATACCAAGTTTCCTAGTTCAAAATATTCTACCTTGGTACATCTGTCGAAAGCTTCTTTGATCTTATCTTGACGCAGCTGAGCATTATCGAAAGCCTTTTCCCTTGTTTGCGGTACGCTGATCAACTCATCATCTATTCTCCGATTGGCGTCTGTTTACGCTTCCTGCTCATGTAACAAATTCATCACTATCAATCCTAATGTGGTAGGAAAAATCGCTTCTGTACCATAAGCGATATGGAAAGGAGATGTTTCTATGGACCTCTTTGGGGATATTTTGTCAGCCCATAGTGCATGGATAAGATTTTTGTGCCAGGCCTTTGTATTTTCTTGCAGCAGTTTTTTGATGATTTTGACTAAGATTATATTTGAAGACTCATCCAATCCATTTCCTTGAGGGTAGTATGACGTAGAATGGCCAAGGATGATGTTGTAATCAATGCATAATTTTCCATTTTCTTAGATTTGAAAGCTGCTACGTTGTCTGTTATAATCTTGATCGGGCATCCGAATCTGGATAGAATATTGTCTTCTAAAAATCGGATGATAACATCATCTGTCGCCTGCATGGTGGTAACTGCCTCAATCCACTTAGTGAAATAATATGTCACTGTTAGGATCCATTTGTGTTGAGCTGAGGATTGTGGATGTATTTCCCCTATAAAATCAAGGCCCCACTGTCTGAAGGAGCTTCCACTGAAATAGGTTTTAAGGGAAGATACTGCAATTTTCCTTTCCCATCGAAGATTTGACATTCATGTCACTTTGAAACCTCTTTATAAACATCGCGAAAAATGCTAGGCCAATAAAATCCAACTCCTCAGAATTTTATGCACAATTGTATTCCAATAATGATGACCTCCACAGTCATCCTTATGGAAATCTCTGATGGTTTTCTCTACTTTTTCCTCTATCAAACAACTCAATAAAATTTCCCCCTGGATATTTCCAATATAGCGATTCATTCACTATACAAAATTTTGTTGCCTTGAATTTCAAGAATCTGGCTTTTGTTTTACTAAATTCAAGAGGAGCCTACAAATTTTTCAACACAAAGATGATATCTGCATACCATGTAGACTCGAGAATTTTTTGGGATATTTGTGGAGTCGCCTTCTCTTCTTATGCAACCTCTGACAGGTCTGCAATGAAATTTATTCCTAACAATTCGCAATTGGTCTGTCCCATCAGCTTAACCAGCTCCTATCCCTTGATTAACTTCGTGGGTTTGATTTCAAGATCATATTCTAATAGCAATGCAATCCATTTTCCTCTCTTTCCTTCGGGATCGGGCTGAGTCAAGATGTCTTTCACTGACCTACTAGGTACATAAGCAGTGGTATGGGAGTGTAGGATGTAGAATCTGAATTCTTTCAAGGCCTTTACTAGAGCATATGCTTGCTTCTCCATGATGCCATATTTTAAAGGAGCATCCCTCAATGTCTTGCTATAATACGTTATTGGCTTCTCAAAATTCTGGTCATCTTTCTGGAGTAGCACACCTGCAATTGTGTGTTCTAAGGAAAAAGAGAATAATATGAAATCTTTCCCAAAATTGGGACTAGCCAATACAAGATCCTTTGTCAATGCCACCTTGATGTCTTCGAAATATTTTCTAGCCTCAAGAATCCACTTTATTTCATTTCCCTTTTTGAGCATGTTGGTAATATGTTTTATGATTTCAGCCAAATTAGGGATGAATCTCCTCAGAAAGTTCACTTTGCCCCAGAAAGGATTGTACTGCCTTTTTACTTTTGGGTATGCCAATTTTTAAGATCCCCTCAACTCTATCGGGTTCTACCTTTATTCCTTCCTTTGAAATAATGTGTCCCATCAGCTTTCCTTCTTCCATGGAGAAATTTGACTTTTTAGGATTCAATCAGATCCTGAACTTTCTTCATTTTTGAAATGCCCTTCTGAGATGTTTGAGGTGTTCCTCATATGAGGTAGAATACACAGTGATGTCATCAAGGTATATAACAATGAATTTGTATTTTTCATCAACAAAATCTATGTCCATAGCTCAAAACATTTCTCCTTCATTCATAAGCCCAAACAACATTTTGGCATACATGAATGTTCCCCATGGTGTGGTAAACATCATATTTTCCTGATCATTAGGGTGTACCATAATATGATTGTATCCCGAGAAACCATCTAACATTGACATCTTCTGAGAGCCCACCACCTTCTGTAAAATATGATCCATTTTGGGCAATGGGTAGTTTTCCTTAAGAGATACCTTATTTAGGTTCCTGAAATCCACACACAACCTGATTTCTCCACTCTTGTTTCTAACTGACACCAGATTTTCGACCCATTTGGAAAACCTCAGGGACACTATGATTTTCGCTTCAAATAGTTTCTTTACTTATTTCTCTATCAATGGTAACAACAGAGGGTTTATTCTTCTCAATTTATGTTTAAATGGATTGTGATCTTCTTTGATTGGGAGAACATGTTGGATTATACTGGTATCATAAACTTTCAGCTCATCATAGCTCCAAGAAAAAACATTAGGGAATTCTTTCATTAATTTTACATACCTCTCTTTGAATTTAGGGCTGAGTTTTCTAGACAACTTAATGATCTTTGGATCCTCTGGAGTCCCAATATTGCAATATTCCACATCCCCTTCATTTACTGTAACATTTGGACTTCTGGCCACGTCATTATTATCGAAAAGTTTCTCTAATGGTACCAAGACCTTGGGAATGATGTTGGTTTTTAATTGAAGGATGTCTCTGTCTGCAATTTGGTTGTCAAAATACCCTTCTTCTGTGAAAGCAGCTGCATCCATCCCATCATCACAGTATTCATCATCAATGTTTAAATTCTCGAACTCATTCTCCATTTTGAAGAAGCTTTCTATCTTCTTGTCATTTTCGAAAACGTGCCAGTGCTTCATATTATTTGGTACTACTGGTCTGTACTTGACCTCAAACTTGTAGCTTTTGTCAGGGAAAATTGGGACTTTGAAAACTGCTGTTGAAGTAGCTAAGGCATTAACAACCTAATTTTGTTCTCTTATAATTGCTGAAAGATTGCATTCTGGAAATTTCTCAAGGAGGTCTAGTACCAGATTTCTATAAGCCCTCAATTTGGGATGTTTTTCTTGGTATATGCCTTTGATTTGATTTATGATTAGCTCAGAGTATCCATGTACAACAATTATTTTGGCACCCATTTCTTCCAAAACTTTCAACCCCAATATTAATGCTTCATATTCGGCCATGTTATTTGTGCATTCAAAAACAAGTTTGTAAGAACATAATTTTGAGTGTCCTTTGGGGTAATTAATCCATACGCCAGCTCTAGCTCCTTCTCTGTAGGCAGCTCCATCGAAATTCATTTTCCATATCTGATCTTTCACATCATCTTGCTGCTCTGAAAACTCCTCTATCTGCTGGTCAAGCTTGTCTTTGTCAGCCATAATGATTTTGGTTTCCTCTTCTTCGGAGCACAGGTCATTAAAGAAAATAGAAGACCCCAACTCATTTTTCACTGAATAGATAGGATGATTGCTAGGCTATGATTTGTTGCTGACCATGTATTTAAGAAAACCCTCTCTGTACAATCTTTTGTCTTGACCAAAGATAGGAATAGTGGCATATGACATGTCCATCTGGAGGGTTCCTTTTAATTTTGCAATCCGTGACCTAGACAACAACATACCAATATTTGGAGGGATATCAGTGACCACTACGTCCATCACCATATTCTTTGCTAGGATTTGTGCCAAAGACACCACCAAATCCTTGATCATGCCAAGGCATTTCACCTTTCTTGAATCGAAAGAGAACAAGTCTTTATAAGGTCTTGTGACATCGAGACCCAATTGGTCCATGACAACTTTGGGCATCAGGTTGTGAGATGCTCCAGAATCCAACATAACATTGTGTAGAGTCATGTCGTGGATTTTCAAACTGACATAAAAAGGCATAACTTCTTCATTTTCATTGCTTTCTTCTACTCTTGGGCCAAATAAGATGGCTGGGTGATCATCTTGTATGTTCAAGGTATCAGAGGTTTGTCCCATCTTAAGCATCTTGATGATTTGATTGTTGTACTTGCTATTCTTTATCAATTCATTAAATGGTACCGAAATTTTTATCTTAACCATTTCACTTTCAAAATTAGAAGAGGATGAAGTCTTCTCTACCTCTTTGGTGACCGTTTTTTTCCTTGCTTCCAATAATTTCTTCTGGGGTTCTTCTTTCTGCTTTCGTTTTTCCACAATACCCTTTGCAGCATAATCATTCTTAGTAGAGTCCTTTGCAACTGAATCTTTTGGAGCTGAATCTTTTTTGGGCTGACTTGAAGAAGGTATGTTACTCTGAGATTGTTTGGTGGGATTTCCCTTTGGAGGATTCGGAGGTACCTTTTGATTTCAAACGTTATATTGTCTTTGGAATTGCATGATGGAATTTTGCAATCTTGTCTCGTAATCTTCCTTTTCTATTGATACCCTTTCCTCCTCATCTTGCAAAAAGATCTCATTTGCATCCATGAACCGGTCATGTTCTTCTTTGGTGAAAAATACCTATGTTTCTTTATCATCACAAAAGTTCATGTTGTCTTCAAAATATCCATCATAATATTCATTCACATAATTATTTTGAAAAGGAAGAATTATTTGTTGTTCCCCGTTATTTCCTTGGTTTCCCTGATTTGCCTGATTTGCCTGATCTGCTTGATTTGCCCGATTCCCCTGATTTCCCCGATTTCTTTGCTCTCTTTGTCTAATCTGTGGAATATATGGTATTCTCATATTTCTGGGTGGACCATCAACGTATTCTCTAGGGTTAGGCCTATTTCCTAGGGCCATTCTCTCCATCATTCTTTCCATGTTTCTCATCATTGCTTCAAACCTTTCTTATGATGTTTGTGATGTTGAAGGTTGTTCTTTATCCTGAGTTCTATTCATTTCCCTGCCAGAGTTAGCTTTTATATTTCCTGAATCCATTAGGATCACTTCGACTTCTATGGCATCGATAATCATATCATATAATGTCGAAAATCTTCATTCCCTAAATAATAAAGAAAAAACGCTTTCAAAAGAATCAACATATCTAAGATGAGTATCTTTGGGGGGGGGGTTTACCTCAGCAGAAATAAAATTATAGACCTTCATGAATCTGGTTGAAAAATCCTGCACTGTTTCATCAGGGGATATTTTCATGTTGTTGTACTGGGTCAACAACTGAAGGGGATTTTTATTATCTCCTCATTTTGCAAGGAAGTTGGTTTCAAAGGCATCAAAATATTTGATACTAGCTGGTGGAAGGGCTATGAACGAATTCCTCACTTATCCTGCAAGGCTTTGTGTAAACAAACTCATTTTCACATCTTCAAATTCCACCTCTTCCAAGTCTATGAAATCATTAAACCAATCTAGATGCTTCTGAGCTAATATATAACCTTCAACATCACATAGTTTGATCCTTAGGTTGTAGTCTTGAGGTAAATCGGGTAGTTGAGCAGGAAGTATGAGGGGAGAAAATCTGGCTACCATAGCTGCTATGAGGGGTCGGAGTAGCTGTTAGTTTCGAGCAAGGGTCACTATAGGCATGGTAGATGCGACTAAAATCAAATCTTGGAATCACTTTCCGTCAAAGATAGTCTTGTTTAAATGAGATTCAGATTTAGTTCTGAATAGGGATTGTTCAAATTTCACGTCAAACTCAAGGTATTCAATGGTAGTCACTCCATCCTTGGGAAAATACAAATATCGGTCTGGATGCAACACTACGGTTACTAGATTTTCTTTTCTTTTATGTACAAGATTTTCAGGGTCAGACAAAGGGATTGCAGCTTCTGGGTCTGGGTTGCTCCTAGTGTGAATTCTCCTAGGAGCCAGGATTTATATCTCAAATAGTGGAGTGCAACTGGTCTCTGAGTAACAGAGTCACCAGGGTAAAAATAATCTCATCCAATAAGGTATTTGATCCACTGTCACCCTCAGGGATCAAACTAAAGCCTTAAGTTGTTTTTCCCTGGGAAGATTTTTTCAATTTCGTCCCCGACAACGGTGCCAGAATGTTAGCATTTTGTAAATTTCATCCGTCTGATAGAAAAATGACAGAGGTAACTGTTTCAACCTACTTTAGAGTTGAAACACTAGCCTGCTCAACTTAGAGAGGGCTCTCTTGTGTCACTTGATATTTCTTTGGAAATTGGTGGCTAGATTTGGTTTGTTTTGGGGTTTTTTAATAAACTTGCTGGCAAGGAAGCGGAGGAACACTCAAGGCTATGGAGTCAAAATTATGAAAGTGAATGAAAATAATGACCTGCCAGTAGAACTCTCCAGAGGATAAAGGCTAAATGAGGCGATGAATCTGAGTTATAGCTTCAATTTAAGTAGAGTGTAGGAAGATATAGAAAACAAATAACTGCATCAGAGAATTACTGAAATGAATTCTGAATTCATTAAGAAGAAAATTACACAGTTTAAATTGCTTAAGCCAAGAGCATCATAAGATGAATTTTGGGCCTTTAACTCTCCAATTTAAACAAAAGAAAATGCAAATGGAATAAAAGAACACAGAAAATACATACAATGAAGGGAGACAAAGCTCATATCACCACCATTAGAATATTTTCATAGATATTTCAAAGGCTTCTGCATATATATACAAATTAGCTTTAGAAAGTTACAATAGAGTTCGAAACAACCAAAAAGGTGCCCTTGCACTTCTACCAACATTAATTCATTCGAAAATCCTAGTACTTATACAGTTTCATTACAATGGCTGAAACTGAAGCGTTTCAGTGTCTAAAACGGACTACAATAATTACAAGCCAATGGTTTCAGTAGGCAAACTGATTTACAATGATTTAACCAAAAAAAACATTTCATAAACTAAGGATAGATCTCTCTGACTGCTCAACTTCCTCTGCACCATCTGTCTCGCTCTGATCTTCTATCAAATTTTCTAGTTTGCTGAAACCTGGAGGCCACTTACTGGTTCCTAGAAAACTGCATTTTGTCCTGCCCAGCTGCACACTTTCCTTCCACTGTGAGTCAGAAGGAATCTCGTAATCCATCATTTCCTTTATCAGAATTTCCAGGTAAATGCACGTAGTGTAGGACATAGTCGACAGTCTGATATTCACTGTTTAAACTAATTTAAAATGTCAAAGTCAGCGGTCAAGTGCTCCACCAAACTGGGTCCCTTTAGGTTCTCTTCCAGATCTTCAAATATCGAATGATCCATTCTGCGCCGAGTGAGGAGAGAATTGTATCCTTCTTGATTGTATAATTTCCCTTTACCATCCCAAAATGGTGGGAGGCCATTGATAAACAATTGTTCAAATGTATATTTAAACTCTTGTATACTTTGTTCCATTTGCACTGCTTTGGTTTGAACCGATTTGAGAAAATTGTGTTTGGAGATGATCCTCCTAGCCCAAATGATCAATGCAGTTCTATTCTTTACCCCAATGTTCTGAAGATCGACAGTGAGAACATAATTTAGCAAATAAATAGCGTTCTGGGCCCATTCGAAGGGATTTTTCGCCAGTGTCTCATTAACAACAGTACATTTTCTTCAGATAGTGAGAGCCACACTGTCTCTGTCATTTATAAAATTCAAATAAACCCTGAACTTAGAATCTTTAGTAGAAACAACATCCCAGATTACATGTTTAGCTCCTTGCAACAGTGCTTTTCCCTTCGACCTTATTTTCATCTTGTTCACCCTGTCTTGCAAATCTTGATTCTCTTTTTGGAATTGGGCCATCTTTTCATTGTTCATTTTCATCTCTTGCTGCAACTTTTCTATGACCTCCTTAAGGATCTTGATTTCCCCTGTCTTTAAGCTTACTTGGGACATAGCTCGAACCAATCCATCAGTGCTTGACCCAGTTTATGTATTAAAGGGTACAATAATAGCCATATCTGATGTTTCTACCTGTTCTTGTAACCAATTCTCTTTCTCATTTTTTAGCTGCAACACTTTAGCTTTGTAATTTAGTGTTTCTTTTATGAATGTCTCCTTTTCTTTCTCTAGAGAAGCTAGCTCTGCTATCTTTGGATGTTCTGTGGAGGACATATTAAAATTCTTCTTTAGGATTTGGATCATTTTCTCTTTCTCAGATAAAGAAGCCTTTAACCCTTGAGGGCCTTCCGATTCCAATCTTTTGACTCGTGTTTGCCGGGCTTTGCTGGATGCTTTCTCCTTCTTCAATTGTCCATATAATTTGAGTGCATGTGTTGTCAGTCTTGAAACTCTTAGACTCAAAATCAGGTAGTCTAAATATAGCATGTCATTAACATTCCCGCGGAACTTTACTTTGTCTGGGGCACCGATATTTTCATAATTCATCTTGATTTCAGACACTTTATCATCATCACCCACTGCTATGTTAAATGTCTTTCTTTCCACATCCCTGACTGAGAGTAGGGAATCCTTATGATGGAAGGTCTTATCTACCTCGGGAAACAAGTCTCTTATTTCACTATTGGCCATACTTCCCTTCATAACATACTGGTTCATTAAGTCTTCTTTGGATTAATAAACTGCCCCAGGTGTCTTTCTATATACATGTTTCTTGCTGCTGAAAACCCTTGAGCTGCTTTCACTTTGTGGCATGCTTCCTGTACCAACCTCTTCATTCTTGGTTGCATTTTCCACCATCTCTATTCTCATTTTCTCTTTAGTTTCTTCTTCTTCCAGGTCCACGATCTGAGAAGATGGTGTGATTTTCATTTTATTTAGAATATTTTGCTGACTACTGGCACCCAGTGCCTTTGAACTACTCCTCTTGTTATAAACACTCATCTTTGGAGCTTTAATAATCAACTTTGGAGAAGTTTTATGTGTCTGGATCTGCTGAGGGGCATACTCTATTTGTTGTGTATGATCAAGCTGGAAAGGGACTTCCATATATGCACAGGCTTCTAAGTTTGCCAATTTATCAAATTCATCAACCTGCTCATGCTCATAGGGGCCTTGTCTGCTCATCAGTCTTTTAGATATGATCTGGTGTGGGTCATATCTCCTCCCTTGTAACTGTGTAAACCCAAATTCACTGAGTTTGGCTTGGATCTGAGGTAAATAGGACCTGTTCTTTACCACAAAGGGACCAATCATGAAAGGGAATTTTAAGTTAGATGCCTTATGCGTTTTCAGAAAATGATCTGTCTCTGAAATGATCCTTTGTCTGATGAACTCTAAAGAAAAGACTCCGGGAGTAAAAAAGGATGGTAAAATATAAAGTCCTTCTTGATAATCATATACCCAAATTACAGTATAATTGATGCAGGAGCATCGCCAACACATCAAGCGAGCAAGCACATCAAGCGGAAGACAGCTGGATAAGCCATCACACATTTTGAAATACTTTGGGATGTTGCGTGATCTTAAATGATTCATTTAAGAGACAACGCACTTGTATTGTAATGGACCTTGAGCGGATAGCTCTTGTCTTTAGGTAGATGAGGCATTTAAAATAGTTAATGATGGTAGATAGAATATTTAAGTCTAGATTTGATAGTTTAGAGTTCGAGAGGGAAAACGGATATAGACACCCTCATTGTACCATTGTAAAATAATCAAGCATTCAGGAGCAAGAGAGAAGAGCAAGCAGAGAGTTGTGTAAATAAAATCCATGTAAAGATATTGAATTAATAGAAGAAAGCTTTGATTCAAATCCATGGTTATGTGTCTATTCTCTGTGTGTTAATGTTATGCTCATGAATGTTTGTTTTCTTGTATGCATTTGCTTTGTGTATGCTGTGCATATGATTTCATGTTTTGAAACTGAAGTCTGAAGGAGAGGGAGAGAATAAGTTTCAATTGTTTCTCTATCTGAGCCAGGAGATTCCTGCAAAGAGTGTAGTCGAATTCATCTGCATAGAGTGCGTTGATGAGGGCTCAGTAGTCTAACTCTTGTTCTCATTCACCCAGAAGTTGATTTGAGTTTTTGAAGCTGTGTAAGGAGTGAGCAGGTTGGAGAAGAAGTATCAGTTGTTAATATGAGAAAAGGTATTGAAAGACCGTTGCTGCAGGAGTGCACAGGGTCGAAAGACTTCAACACTTAGACATTGTTGAAGATTTGCTGCAAGGAGTGCGCGCAAGAAGTTCTCAAAAGGACGTGATAAGTTGAGAACAAGATCAGGAGAAGTAGGCCTTCGAATTCATCGAAGGAATTCAAAAAGAGGTTGTGCATCGAAGTGTTCGAGCAGGTGATGAAAATTTGCATGCAGGGTGACGAGTTTCGTGGAGGAGCGTCTCATCATTTCAGGGATTTCGTCGGGGAGAACGGACAGTCAAAATTCTTCGAGGAGAAGTCACGAGAATCTGAGGTCCGTGGGATCTGATCGAGTTGCAGGGAAGATATCGCAGGGACCCAAAGGGCAGAAAGCTCGTGATAGTGAGGGCATTGACACAAGTCAGCCAAGACCATTGAATTACTTGCGAGATCGCCTATCGGGATCTCGTTAGAGAAGTGTCGAAGATTTGGCAATGAAAGTCACGAGGTCGCGAGGTGCGACATCCCGACGGTGACATAAGCCGTGTGGGACCGCGGGAGTGAGTAGGAGACAGGTGGCAGAGCTATCGGGGTCTCGCAGCGAGGATCACCAAGACATCGGCGTCCAATTTCATGAGAACGCGAGGTCCGATACCCCAATAGAAGTGACGGGGAGTTGAAGTGATAGTCCACATGTGCATCGATGTTTCGGTACATCGGGACTCGGGAGTTGGAGGACCGAGTGCTGGGAGTCGCGAACAACGAAGTCGCAAGTAGCGAGGCTGTGATAGAATCGAAGTCTCGACAAGGTGAAAGGAAGTCAGCATTGACTGACATATCGGGTCTCGGGGATTCGAGAGCCCAGAGAGAAAACAAGAATTCGCGAACCCGCGAATTTTGATCCTCCGAAAGTAGAGAAGAGGGGATCGCGCCGAAGAGAACTGTGTGTGTAGATTTCCCGATCGGGAAATAGAAGAACCGTTGATTTCTTCGGGCCGTGAGTGGAAGAAGGTCCTGAGGAAGCGGACGTGCCAGTGAGATTAGGTCGACACCAAGTGGTATCAGAGCGGGATTGACTCTTTGTTTTCTGTAACAGAGGAGAAGAGAAAATTTCGCCATGCCGCCGAGAAGAGGTAGACAATCACCCGATCCAGACAGGGAAAGGGAATTGTCCAGGGAAAGAGAAACATCCAGAGAAAGAGGAAGGCAAGGACAAAATCCAGACATGGAGAGAGAAATACGAAATCTTCGTGCCAGAATGGAAGATATGGAAGCAACGCAGAGATGCACAGCCAATGCTGGAGATCTGAGTGATTCCGACGGCGAAGTTGAAGCTAAACAACAAAGGGGAGTTGCAGCAGAAGATGCAGCCAATGAGCGATTAATTAAAGCTATCGCCAGGATGGGTGCGAAGGTGAAGATGGACATTCTAGTCTATGAGGGGAATCTGGATGCATAAGAGCTTCTAGATTGGATCAGAGCTCTTGACACCTACTTCGATTATGAGGATATCGAAGAGGATAAAAAGGTTAGGCATGCTGTCACAAAATTGAAAGGACATGCATCATTGTGGTGGGACGAGCTTCAAGTGGATAGACGTTCCAAGGGAAAGCAAAAGATCAAAAGATGGGATCGAATGATTACAAAGATGAAGGCAAAGTTCATCCTAAGGGACTATCAAATTACTTTGTTCAGGAGGATGCAGAACTTGAGACAGAAGCTGATGATAGTGAAAGAATACACTAAGGAATTCTATCGACTGAACATCAGAGCAGGTCATCAGGAGAGCGATGATGAGAAGGTTTCTAGATATCTGAATGGTCTAAGATACGACATTCAAGATGAATTAAGCATGGTTACCATCAGAACGGTGGAGAATGCTTATCAGATGGCTCTGAAGGCCAAAGAGAAGCTGAGCCGTAAGCAAGGTCAGTGAGGGCAAGGCAGAATTCAGCCCAGAGGCAAGGTAGTTGCCCAAGACAAATACCAGAAGCCCAAAGAGGAATGGAAGAAACCTCAAGGTAAGATTGAGAGAGGTGGAACCTCACAGCGAGGACAGCCACAGGTTGAACAGAGAGGACGGCATAATGAGCAGAGAGGAGATTATGCTGACACAAACACTTTTCCTCGTACCAGAGGTAGAGGAAGAGGCCGAGGTGGAGTAATCACATGCTTCACGTGTGGAAAGGATGGGCACAAATCATTTGAGTGTCCAGAGAAAAATAAAGATGGAGGAGAAGCTCACATCGCTGAAGCGTAGAGGTGTGATGTTGAGAATGAAGACTCAGGAAGTGGGAGGTCACTGATGGTGCACAAAGTCCTTTTGACACCTAAGAAGGAGGTGGAGGACTCAACTCAGAGGACCAGACTTTTCAGAACCACATGCAAGACCAAGGACTAGAAATGCAAGGTTATTGTGGATAGTGGTAGCACAAATAATCTTGTTTCGATCGAGATGGTAGAAAAGCTGGAGCTGGAGACAACTGATCACCCGAGTCCATACAAAGTTTCATGGCTACAAAAAATACATCAGGTGAGTGTCACTAAACAGTGTTTAGTTGAGTTCAAGATGGGGGAATATAAGGATAAGGTCTTATGTGATGTTATTCCCATGGATGTATGTCATTTATTGCTGGGTAGACCATGGCAATATGATAGAAATGTGGTTCATGATGGGAGAATGAACACATATACTTTGGAGAAGGATGGGAGGACACACAGGTTGCTTCTGATAAAGGATAAGGAGGTGAAGCCGGAAGTAAGTAACACAATACTTCTCATGAGTGGGAAGGAACTTCTCACAGAGATGGAGAAGAAAGAAGATCCACAATTCTTTGCGATCAGGAAGCCGATGATTGTTCTGACTAGCACAAGAGTGGATGCCTTACCTGACGAGATTCAGGAACTGCTGGAAGAGTTCATTGACATCATCGTGGATGAATTACCTCATTCGTTGCCACCGATGAGAAGTGTGAGTCACCATATAGACCTCATACCAGGATCTAGTTTTCCGAACAAGGCGGCGTACAGATTGATGCCACAAGAAAATGAGGAGGTCAAGACGTAGGTCCAGGATTTGTTGGACAAGAGATTGGTCAGAGAAAGATTGAGTCCATGTGTTGTTCCGACAGTACTAATTCCAAAGAAAGATGGAGGTTGGAGAATGTGTACAGACTCCAGAGCGATCAACACGATTACCATCAGGTACAGGTTTCCACTGCCGAGAATGGACGATCTGATGGATTGCCTGAGTGGGGCAAACTATTTTTCGAAGATTGATCTGAAGAGCGGATATCACCAGATTCGCATGAGAGAAGGTGATGAATGGAAGACAACATTCAAGACAAACGAAGGTTTGTACGAGTGGCTAGTCATGCCGTTTGGGTTGACGAATGCACCCAACACATTCATTAGATTGATGAATGAAGTCCTGAGGGAGTTCATCGAAAAATTTGTCATCATATATCTGGATGACATACTGATCTTTAGTAAGACCAAGGCTGAACATTTGAAACATTTGGCCATTGTGATGAGAAAGCTACAGCAGGAGAAGCTGTTGATTAATATGAATAAGTCCTCATTTATGAAGACAGAGCTCATTTACTTGGGTTTTGTCGTATTGGCGAACAAGTTGAATATGGATCCGAGTAAAGTGGAAGTGATCAAGAATTGGCCATCACCGAGGAATGTTTTCGAGGTGAGAAGTTTCCATGGTTTAGCTAGTTTCTACCAAAAGTTCATCAGGAATTTCAGTGGGATTAGTGCAGCAATGATGGACACAGTCAAGAAGCGACATAAGTCTTTTTATTGGACAGCAGAGGATGAGAAAAGCTTCAATCTGTTGAAACAGAAGAGCACAGAACGACCGGTCTTGGTGATACCGGATTTCAAGAAGACAATTCAGGTGAAATGTGATGCAAGCAGGTATGCCATAGGAGCGGTCTTAAGTCAAGAAGACATACCAGTTGCATATTTCAGTGAGAAGCTGGATGAAGGAAAGCTGAAATACTCCACGTATGATAAATAATTTTATGCTATCATACAAGCGTTGAAGAAATGGAGGCATTATTTGATTCCAAAAGAATTTGTATTGTATAGCGATAATCATGCATTGCAGTTTGTGAGTCAACAGGAGAAGTTGAATCAGAAGCATGCAAAATGGGTAGAGTATATGCAGAATTTCACGTTTGTGATTAAGCATATTGTGGGTACTGCTAACAAAGTGGCTGATGCTTTGAGCAAGAAGTGTTTGTTGCTGCAGGAGTTCCGAGTCAAAACATTGGGCTTTGAAAATCTCAGGGACATGTATGCAGGAGATCCAGATTTTGCAGAAGCGTATGAAGCAGCTGGGAATCCAGTTCTCAGAGATCGGAGCCCATGGATAGATTATATGATCCAGGAGGGATTGCTCTTCAGAGGCAATCAACTGTGTATTCCGAATTGCTCCATGAGGGAGAATTTGGTGAAGGAAAAACACAGTGGTGGATTAGCAGGACATTTTGGCCACGATAAGACATTTTCAAAGCTGAGCGAATCATATTTTTGGCCAGGCATGCGAGAAGATGTCAAGAAGTTTGTTGACAAATGTCGGATTTGTTAGCATTCGAAGGGGCGAAAGCAGAATGCAGGGTTTTATCAGCCATTGCCCATACCAGAGAGACCATGGGAGGCGATCAGCATGGATTTTGTATTAGGTTTGCCGAGAACGCAGAGAGGGGTTGATTCCATCTTTGTGGTGGTAGACAGGTTTTCTAAGATGGCACACTTCAGTCCATGCCAGAAGACCAGCGATGCGACTCACATTGCGAATTTGTTTTTCAAGGAGGTCATTCGACTCCATGGATTGCCAAAAAGCATAGTTTCGGACAGGGACACAAAATTCATAGGGAATTTCTGGAGGACCTTATGGAAGAAGATAGGAACTAACTTGACATTTAGTTCGACTTATCATCCACATATAGACGGACAAACGGAAGTGGTCAACAGAAGTCTGGGAGACTTGCTGAGGAGCTTGGTGACAGAGCACCATAACAGCTGGGATAACATATTGCCACAGGCAGAGTTTGCATACAATGATTCAGTGAATCGGAGTACAGGGAAGAGTCCATTCCAGATTGTGTATGTGACACAACCAAGGGGAGTTTCTGAACTGAGGGATTCAGAACAGACTGCGACTAGCAGTGCGAGCGCAAAGGAGTTCACTGAAGCGATGAAGGAACTTCACAGCAAGGTGAAGCAGCGACTGATAGACTCAAATCAGGAGTATAAGCGTAGAGCGGATCAACATCGGAGACAACTTTAGTTCGAAGTTGGTGATCTGGTTCTGGCACATTTGAGGAAGGAAAGGTTCCCAAGGGGAACATACAATAAGTTGAAGATGAAGAAAATCGGGCCATGCAAGGTCTTGAAGAAATTTGGAGAGAATGCTTATGAGATTGAGTTGTCGGATGGCATCGGGATATCTCCAATATTTAATGTTTCAGATTTATATCCATATAAGGCTGGAGAAGCAGAGACTGCAACTGAGGAATCAGTGATCCAGTGGCAAAAGCAAATGTCGATAGCAGAAAAGCCACAGATAGAGTGCATACTGGACAAACGGGTGGGTAAGAAAACCAGGCAAAAGCAGTATTTCGAGTACCTGGTGAAGTGGAAGAATCACCTAGTGGAAGATGCCAGCTGGGAGACTGAAGCGGAAATACAGAAGAATGGACAGACCGTGCAGAAGCTCATGGACAGGAGCCCATGAAATTTTTCGAGCCGAGGAGTATGATGCAGGAGCATCGCCAGCACATCAAGCGAGCCAACACATCAAGCGGAAGACAGCTGGATAAGCCAGCACACATTTTGAAATACTTTGGGATGTTGCATGATCTTAAATGATTAATTTAAGAGACGGTGCACTTGTATTGTAATGGACCTTGAGCGGATAGCTCTCGTCCTTAGGTTAGATGAGGCATTTAAAATAGTTAATGCTGGTAGATAGAATATTTAAGTCTAGATTTGATAGTTTAGAGTTCGAGAGGGAAAACAGATATAGACACCCTCATTGTACCATTGTAAAATAATCAAGCATTCAGGAGCAAGAGAGAAGAGCAAGCAGAGAGCTGTGTAAAGAACATCTATGTACAGATATTGAATTAATAGAAGAAAGCTTTGATTCAAATCCATGGTTATGTGTCTATTCTCTGTGTGTTAATGTTATGCTCAGGAATGTTTGTTTTCTTGTATGCATTTTCTTTGTGTATGTTGTGCATATGATTTCATGTTTCGAAACTGAAGTCTGAAGGAGAGGGAGAGAATAAGTTTCAATTATTTCTCTATCTGAGCCAGGAGATTCCTGCAAAGAGTGCAGTCGAATTCATCCGCATAGAGTGCGTTGATGAGGGCTCAGTAGTCTAACTCTTGTTCTCATTCACCCAGAAGTTGATTTGAGTTTTTTAAGCCATGCAAGGAGTGCATAGGCTGGAGAAGAAGTCTCAGTTGTTAATCTGAGAAAAGGTATTGAAAGACTACTGCTGCAGGAGTGCGCAGGGTCGAAAGACTTCAACATTTGGATGTTGTTGAAGATTTGCTACAAGGAGTGCACGCAAGAAGTTCTCAAAAGGACATGAGAAGTTGAGAACAAGCTCAGGAGGAGTAGGCCTTCGAATTCGTCGAAGGAATTCACAAAGAGGTTGTGCATCGAAGTGTTCGAGCAGGTGCTGAAACTTTGCGTGGAGGGTGACGAGTTCCGTGGAGGAGCGTCTCATCATTTCAGGGATTTCGTCGGGGACAACGGACAGTCAGAATTCTCCAAGGAGAAGTCGCGAGAATCTGAGGGCCATGGGATCTGACCGAGTTGCAGGGAAGATATCGCAAGTACCCAAAGGGTGGAAAGCTCGTGACAGCGAGGGCATTGACACAAGTCGGCCAAGACCGTTGAATTACTTGCGAGATCGCCTATCGGGATCTCGTGAGAGAAGTGTCGAAGATTTGGCAATGGAAGTCATGAGGTCGCGAGGTGCGACATCCTGATGGTGACATAAGCCGTGTGGGACCGTGGGAGCGAGTAGGAGACAGGTGGCATAGCTATCGGGGTCTCATAGCGAGGAGCACCGAGACATCGACGTCCAATTTCGCGAGCACACGAGGTCTGATACCCCAATAGAAGTGACGGAGAGTTGAAGTGATAGTCCACACATGCATTGGCGTTTCGGTACATCGAGACTCAGGAGTTGGAGGACCGAGTGCTGGGAGTCGCGAACATCGAAGTCGCGAGTAGCGAGGCCGCGATAGAAATGAAGTCCCGACAAGGGGAAAGGAAGTCAACATTGACTGACATATCGGGTCTCAGGGATTCGAGAGCCCAGAGAGAAAACAAGAATTCGTGAAGCCGCAAATTTTGATCCTCCGAAAGTAGAGAAGAGGGGATCGCACCGAAGAGAATTGTGGGTGCAGATTTCCTGATCGGGAAATAGAAGAACCATTGAGTTCTTCGGGCCTTGAGTGGAAGAAGGTCCTGAGGAAGCGGACGTGCCAGTGAGGGTAGGTCAACACCAATAATGCATGAACAACATCCAATCTCCCACCATGTTCTCTGGATTGGGTTGTAAAGAGCTTTTCATTTCTTCGAAAAACCTTGGCAGGTTCGTGCCGAAGATGAGACTATAAACCCTAGACAAAATCTTATTTATGAAAATAAGCATTATGATCCTTTTGCATTCAATCGAGATGAATGCAACTTCAGGGAGTTCATCCTTATTCGATTCCAGGAACATTCTCAGCAAGTGCATGTAGTACCTGAAGTGTCTCAGTGAATTGAAATTTACCAGTTGTTGGTGCATATTGTCAGCGTTGAAATTTTAAAAAATTATACAAACTGACTGACTAGACTCTGACATAAAAAAGGTCAGGAGGAAACCCAACATGACTTCCACTACAAACTTGTCATTATCCAACCCTAAAATTTGACTAAGTAGGTAACAAGCCCATTGGACTTCAATAACCATGATGCTTACATTGATAGGTAACGACAGACTTTGAGAATGGTGTTCAAGTTTAACAATGGTTTCCAGAAATAAGGTTTTTACTTTGGGGGGACATTCTCTATAGAATGTGATCATTTTCTCTTCCTCGAAGGGCTCTGACACTCTGAGGGAAGACTCTGGTATACTGAGGGCATGTTGAATTGACGAACTATCTATTTCGCATAAGACCTCTGACCCTAACTTATTAAAAATGACCTTTTCTTCCTGTGAATACTGTTCTGCGCACCATCTTATGAACTCTGGGAAAGGGAAAAAAACTTCTACAGCCTATGGGGTAATGGAATATTGGGTCGCTTCGAGGAAGGGTATTCATTTTCCAACGTTGTCTAGCAAATTTGATCTGGACACGAAAATGGGTGAGATTGTTATTTCTGTGTCAAATACATTAGAATCCCTGTCAATTAGGGCTTCTTCATTAGAGGTAGAGTCTTGCTCTTTCACAGATAAAACGACAGGGTTGGTGGACATGATGAAAAATACCTGTGAATCGACGGAGAATGCTCGAATCTGGTTCACTGTTGATATTTAGTTTCGAGTAGAGGATTTGTGCCAATTTTCAAACGTTCGAGTGCTTTGAAATATCATAAAATAATGACCGGGCCCTCCTTTTATATGCATTTTTCGATATTGGGGGTTGGAAAAAACGGTTTTGGGTAGACAGAGTTTCGCCCCGATTTGCCTCTGACAATTATCCTTCGGGCTACATCATTGCCCGAAATGTGTCTTGGTCGTCGATCTATGGTGTTTGATATCTGTGGATTGCTAAGTCCCATTGCCTTCACATCTCCACCATAGATGATTTTAGGGGCGAAATTTCGCAAATGAGCGAAATTTTAAGGTTTAAAATTTTGAAGGGGCTAATTTTTATTGATATAGTTTTTAAGAAAATTAATTTTTTTAGTCCAAATATTAAATTAAACAATAGAAATTGCACATCATTAGCCCCTTATAAAATAGAAAGAAAATCCATACAAAGAGGATTCTCCCTCCGCATTTCATGGCTAAATTTTAGATTCGCCTTGGATATTTTAGAATCCATTTTTTTAAAAGTGAATCACCCATATTCCCTAAACCATGGTGCTTTTGGAATTAATTCACGTACATATCCTCAAATCAAGGCTATATGGCACCAATTTTGCCGACCAATTTTCATGGTTTTTCTTAGGGAATGATTTAGCCCATAGATTTTCAGTTTTTCCTTCCATTTCTAGTTTCTGTCATGTATTTCTTTCCATGTTTTATGGAACCTGGGCATTATAAATTATGGTAAAGGCTTACATGATTTCATATCTAAACTCGTTACTCAACCAACCTTGATATTGAATAAGACTGTAAAGGCACGCACATTCTTCCAGCTCTTTGATGAATTTTGAAGGACAATTCCCCATCTCTCTCGTGCGCTTCAAATCAATCACACTGCACAAGATATCAGGTTGATGGAATTTGTTTTTTTTGATATAAATCGAGACTTTTAAGTGAGTAAAAATGTGACAAAAAAAATTAATGATGTATTAACAAAAGCCAAAAATCTCTACTTGTTTTTGAAATTCCAAAGTTCACTGTTATTTCGATACCAATTAATTTTTTTCACAGTCATAAAGTGAAGAACCAATAATAATTTATCAGGTACGTTTCATGGATTTTATGTAATCATATCAAATTATATATTATTTCGATACTGATTAATTTTTTTCACGAAAAGTGAAGAACCAATAATAATTTATCAGGTATGTTTCATGGATTTTATGTAATCTTATTAAATTAGATAACTGTTTACGTTTTCTAGTAATATGATGATTTATATGATCATAAATTTCTAGAAATAATTAGCCTACCCATTTTCACCACTACAGCGTTAGGATTTGCTACCCGTCAAAATATTTAATTATGAAGAGAATTTAGTGTGATTTATCCACGATTTGATTTGAATTGGATGCATTAACTAGATTTATCTAACCCTTGATTGGGCTAATAACTAAAGTTAAAGGCGGTATGAAATGTCATATCTTGCAAAATACAAGTTGCATTCAAAAAAATCACTTGAGAAGTTCACAAGGTAATATTATAAAATTTAGGTTCTTGATATAATATTATAAAATCTAGGTTCTTGCCACGGAATATCAAGAGCGAGTTAATATCTAAAGTATTGTCAATTTGCTGGATTAAAAATTATATTTGTTCAACTCACATGGATTTGAATGATTCAAAATATGTTGAAGATTCAATAGATTAGAAGGAAAGTGTGCACCCAATCCGTGTTAATTATAACTCCACAAAGTAACTTAAGTTTACATAGATAGTATAATAATGATTTGAATAATTTAGGTTTTTATATTTTGGGACAAACAAATATTTTTCCATGTT
>JZKD02S2160939.1:204974-232266 GCA_000966675.3 Picea glauca
TATTGTTAAATGCCATGTAATAATTGGTTGGTGTATTGTGTAATCTTGTGCAAATTATGACTAAATGTATTTTCATTTGTGAAATTATTTTCAAGGTTGAAGAACTGGATTTTGCGAAATCATGTATAAGTTGACAAAACTCTTTTCACAACATTTCGTCAAAAGATTTTAATCGATTTAATTTAATAGACTGATGGTATATTTTCTATCAACAAGTGTTGTATATTTGCATTTGGTAAAACAAATCAGGTTTATGATTGTTTGTCTTAGTAGTCATCATGTTCTAAGAGTTCTTTTCCAAATGTAATTTAGAGATTAGTTACTAGTTAGTTGGTTAAATAGGTCTTAGATGTTTAGAGTTTGTTTATTGCACTATCGTTCTTGAAGTCAAAGTTGAAGAACAAGCTTGATAAACTAGATTGAAAAAAAATCATTACATAGTTTATGCTAATAATGCACATGTTATAGAAAATTTCATCTAACTAAGAAATATATATGTTTATTGGTGCTTGTGTCACATGGAAAAAAGAAAAAAATAACTTTCTATAAAATTTTGGATCATTTATTTCTTCATTACTTTTCTGCAACTCAATTTTGAGAGTCGGTATGTAGTAGGATCCAAGTGATAGACATAACATACATTAAAATGAGTGATAGGACTTTGATTGTGCACCATGCTATTGCCAGGTGTAGATATACATGATGACATAATAGCCCTTAATTAATCTACATATCTTATTGTTCATGCTGAATTATGGCAGTCTAACTAAGACTATCTCTTTTCTAAGGCCTAATCTATGCCCAACATTTATTATAAAGTTATGTGTCTCTTTATTTTTTTATAAGACAATAAATATATAAGGGATAAAAGAGACCTCTATTCCTTGAAAATGGGTTCCTTTTTAGTACAAATGGATGATTAGATAGGAAGTCATGCATGGAATGTGACTTATCAATATTATCATACTTTTGGAGTTATTGATGGATAGAATTATGTGTGCTCCTAGTTAAGACCATGATCCTAGGATGAACTTGTTTTAAGGGTCCTTTCATAATCAATGAATCAATAAAAAATAATCCATAATAGAAGTGGTAGAGAAAATATTAATATATCCTTATCTTGATAGAAGTGGTGGTCAAGATCAACACATATGAACTTTGTGGTGAAATTTCATCAAAACTGATAGAGGGATATACAACAGTGTACAATGAGAACCTTGACAAACATAAACCCTAATGCTTGCAACATCGTATCGAGGATGGAAAAATTATGTTTCTTTTCCCAAATATGTAAAATGATTATATTCCTATTTAATGATTACATTTTCCTATTATTATATATGGTTTTATACTTTATCAAAAAAATCGCCAAAAATTTACAAGGTTTTATAATTCAGTGAAAGATTCGCCAAGTTTTTACAAGAGTTTATAATTCAGTGAAACATTTGCCATCATCTTACAATATTATATAATTGACTAAAATATTCTCCAAAAAATTATATATACATATTATATTATTGATAAAATAACATTCAATTTTTCCTATGTATCATGGGGATTCACCCATTTATTATACATATAAATTTAGGGGGGGTTCTTAAAATCACCCTTGGTCTCCACTATATTTATCCATATTCCGCCATATGTGACCTTATATTCCAAACTATCTCACTTCCATACCGATGTAGCTCCTCGCTAAATTTCCGAGACTTGGATCATATCTAAAAATTGTTATGGTGATAACATAGGCTCCAACTGGGGATGCTTTCCTCCCTGCAAGGTAACAAAGAACCGTAGAATAATTGCCTACCCATTGGGCTGTGGTCTATTCGTGTGATCTAAATCCACTTATCTTTATTCAAAAACTCAAAATCTACCCAACATAGCTCAGGGCCTTCACCTCGGGCTTCAACTATGCTGTTTTTATTTCAACTTCTTCATGCGAAAGAAGAAACATAAAATGATTATGTACAATGAATGGAAGGAGTGATGATGTTTAAATGACATAATGATTGAGGAACCTGCCATTCATAGGCCCTCCTCCAACGAGGTCTCCATTAGTCTCTTGCAGTATGTAGGTGTTACTTCCACGGTATGCTACAATTTTGAATGGGCTCAACCACAGATGATCAAACTTCCCGTTCTTTCCCTTATATTCCTTTCTAGTATCCCATTTCAATACCAAATCTCCCAGTTCGAAATATTCTACCTTGGTACGTCTATCGAAAGTTTCTTTTATCTTATCTTGATGCAGCTGATCATTATCAAAAGCCCTTTCCCTGGTTTGTTGTATGCTGATCAACTCACCGTCTCTTCTCCGATTGGCGTCTGTTTCTGCTTCCTGCTCATGTAACAACTTCATCACTGGAAATCCTAATGCGTTAGGAAAAATTACCTTTGTACAATAAACGATCTGGAAAGGAGATGTTGCTATGGACCTGATGCAGACACTATCTTCACTAGCACGTCTGCTCTCCTCAGGACCTTCTCTCTTCCCTCAGCCCGAAGAACTCAACGGTTCTTATACTTCCCTAATGGGAAGTCTGCACCCCACAGGTTCACTTCGGTGCAATCCCCTCTTCTTCCTTTCGGAGGATCGGCACTCGCGACTTCGCGAGTCCAATAGTCAAGCGCTACCCCCTCGGATCCCCGAGATCCGATGCCTCGGTCAACGCTGACCTTCCTTTCGTCTATCGGGACTTCGGTTCTGTCGCAGCCTCACTATGTCGCAACTTCGCTATTCGCAAGGCCAAACACTTGGCTCTCTAACTTTCGAGCCCGATGCGCTGAAACACCGATATTCTCCTGTCGCACTTTCGCCACCTCGCGTCTCGCAACTTGAACCTTCAAATATTTGGGCTTTCAACTTACGAGCCCCGAGCTCACGAGATTCCAATTTTTGCCACCTGTATTCCACTTTCTCCTGCGGTCTCCACATGACTTATATCACTGTCAGAATATCACGTCTTGCTATATCGCGACTTCCTTTGCATAGATTAGGAATCTCACCTCACGAACTCCTGATATGCCGATCCACAAGTAGAACCAAACTCCTCGTGATCCCGATCGACGGCTCCTGCCCTCTTGAGCTTCGAACCTTTTTCACACCTGCACTATAGCCTCCTTGCACCTCGCAAAGATCCTTTGGCCTACGGAACTTCATCAAATCTCTTGGATGAGTCCGTCCGTTCGTTCGTCCTCTTGCAAATCCACGAATTGATGAGACGATCCTCCACGGAACTCGTCACCCTGCACGCAAAGTTTCAGCACTAGCTCGAACGCTTCGAGCGCAACTTCTCTTGTGAAATTTGAAGGCCTACTCCTCCTGAGCTTGTTCTCAACTTCCCAAGTCCTTTTGAGAACCTTCTGCGCGCATTCCTTGCGGAAAATCTTCAACAATGTCTAAGTGTTGACGTCTTTCAACCCTGCGCACTCCTACAGCAGCAGTTTTCCAATACTTTGCTCAGAATCGCAACTCTGAGACTTCTCCTTGGCCTACGCACTCCTTGCACGGCACTGTGCCTATCTGCACTCTCGAGGAAATGAGAACAAAAGCCTTCTCTAATTGAACCCTGCAGTCACGCACTCCTTGCGGACAAATTCAACTGCACTCTTTGCAGGAATCCTCTGGCTCACTTAGAGAAACAATTGAAACTCATTTACTTCCTCTCCTTCAGACTTCAGTTTCGAAACATGAAATCACATGCACAACATATACAAAGAAAATGCATGACAGAAGACAAACATTCATGAGCATAACATTAACACACAGAGAATAGACACATAACCATGGAATTGAATCAGGGCTTTCTTCTATTAATTCAATGTCTGTACATGGGTGTTCTATACATAGTTTTCTGCTTTCTCTTCTTTCTCTCCTGCTTCTATTCAATAATCTTACAATGATACAATGAGGGTGTCTATATCTGTTTTCCCTTTCGAACTCTAAAGCTATCCATTCTAGACTTAACTATTCTATCTACTTTTCATTTAAATCTATTAAATGCCTCATCTACCTAAGGACGAGAGCTTATCCGCTCAAGGTCCATTACAATTACAAGTGCGTCATCTCTTAAATGAATCATTTAAGATCACGCAACAAATCCAAAGTGTTTTCAAAATGTGCGATGGCTTATCCAGCTGTCTCCCACTTGATGTGCTGGCTCGCTTGATGTGTTGTCGATGCTCCTGCATCATACTCCTCGACTTGAAAATTTTCATGGGCTCCTGTCCATGAGCTCCTGCATGGTCTGTCCATGCTTCTGTATCATCACTTCAGTTTCCCAGCTAGCATCTTCCACTGGGTGATTCTTCCATTTGATCAGATATTCTAAATATTCTTTCCTTCGGGTCTTCTTACCCACTTGCTTGTCCAGTATGCACTCCATTTGCGGTTTCTCTGCTACTGGCAATTGTTTCTTCCACTGGATCACTGGCTCCTCAGTTCCAGTCTCTTCTTCTTCAGCCTTATACGGGTATAAATCCATGATATTGAATATCGGAGATATCTCGATGCCATCCGACAATTCGATCTCATAAGCATTCTCTCTGAATTTCTTCAAGACCTTGCATGGCCAGATTTTCTTCATTTTCAGCTTGTTATATGTTCCCCTTGGGAACCTTTCCTTCCTCAAGTGTGCTAGAACCAGATCACCAACTTCAAATTGAATTTGTCTCTGATGTTGATCTGCTCTGCGCTTATACTCCTGATTTGAGTTTATCAGTCGTTGCTTCACCTTGCTGTGAAGTTCCTTCATTGCTTCAGCGAACTCCTCTGTGCTCGCACTGCTAGTTGAAGTCTGTTCTGAATCCCTCAGTTCAGAAACTCCCCTTGGTTGTGTCCCATATACAATCTGAAATGGGCTCTTTCCTGTACTCTGATTCACTAAATCGTTGTACACAAACTCTGCCCGTGGCAATATGTTATCCCAGCTGCTATGGTGCTTTGTCACCAAGCTTCTCAGCAAGTCTCCTAGACTTCTGTTGACCACTTCCATCTGTCCTTCTGTTTGAGGATGGTAAGCTGAACTAAATGCCAAGTTAGTTCCCAGCTTATTCTACAATGTTCTCCAGAAATGCCCGATGAATTTCGTATCTCTGTCCGAAACTATGCTTTTCGACAATCCATGGAGTCGAATGACCTCCTTGAAAAAAAAAATTGTGATGTGAGTCGCATCGTTGGTTTTCTGGAATGGAATGAAGTGTGCCATATTTGAAAACTTGTCTACCACCACAAAGATTGAATCAACACCTCTCTGTGTCCTTGTCAAACCCAATACAAAATCCATGCTAATTGCCTCCCATGGTCGCTCTGGTATGGGCAATGGCTGATAAAAACCTGCATTCTACTTTCGTCCCTTCGAATGCTGACAAATTCGACATCTGTCAACAAACTTCTTGACATCCGACCGCATCCCCGGCCAAAAATATTCTTCGCTCAACTTTGCGAATGTTTTGTCGTGACCAAAATGCCCTGCCAAGCCTCCGCTGTGTTTTTCTTTCAACAGGTTCTCCCTCATGGAGAAATTCGGAATACACAGTTGATTGCCTATGAATAGCAATCCCTCCTAGATCATATAATCTATCCACGGGGTTCGATCTCTGAGAACTGGATTCTCAGCTGCTTCATATGCTTCTCCAAAATCTGGATCTCCTGCATACATGTCCCTGAGATTTTCAAAGCCCAATGTTTTGACTCGGAACTCCTGCAGCAACAAACATTTCCTGCTCA
This sequence comes from Picea glauca, assembly GCA_000966675.3. Taxonomy (NCBI): domain Eukaryota; kingdom Viridiplantae; phylum Streptophyta; class Pinopsida; order Pinales; family Pinaceae; genus Picea; species Picea glauca. The sequence goes on from JZKD02S2160939.1 coordinate 210,706, forward strand.
AAGCATCAGCCACTTTGTTAGCAGTACCTGTAATATGATTAATCACAAACGTGAAATTTTGCATATACTCTACCCATTTTGCATGTTTGTGATTCAACTTCTCTTGTTGACTCACAAACTGTAATGCATGATTATCGCTATACAATACAAATTCTTTTGGGATCAAGTAATGCCTCCACTTCTTCAATGCCTGTATGATAGCATAAAACTCTTTATCATACGTGGAGTATTTCAGCTTTGCTTCATCTAGCTTCTCACTGAAATATGCGACCGGTCTGTCCTCCTGACTCAAGACCACTCCTATGGCATATCCACTTGCATCACATTTCACCTGAAATGTCTTCTGGAAATCCGGCAACACCAACACCGGTCGTTCTGTTATCTTCCGCTTCAACAGATTGAAGCTCTGCTAAGCCTCTGTTGTCCAGTGAAAATACTTATGTCGCTTGTTCACTGTGTCCATCATTGCTGCACTAATTCCATTGAAATTCCTGATGAACTTTCGGTAGAAACTAGCCAAACCATGGAAACTCCTCACCTCGAAAACATTTCTCGGTGATGGCCAATTCTTAATCACTTCCACCTTACTTGGATCCATCTTCAACTCATTTTCCGAAATAACAAAACCCAAGTAAATGAGCTCTGTCTTCATGAATGAGGACTTCTTCATATTTATCAACAACTTCTCCTGCTGTAGCTTCCTCATCACTATAGCCAAATGTTTCAAATGTTCAGCCTTTGTCTTACTAAAAATCAGTATATCGTCTAGATATATGACGACAAATTTCCCGATGAGTTCCCTCAGGACTTCATTCATTAGTCTCATGAATGTGCTCGACGCGTTTGTCAAACCAAATGGCATGACCAGCCATTCGTACAAACCTTCGTTTGTCTTGAATGTTGTTTTCCATTCATCACCTTCCCTCATGCGAATCTGGTGATATCCACTTTTCAAATCAATCTTTGAAAAATAATTTGCCCCACTCAAGCAATCCATCAAATCATCCATTCTCGGCAGTGGAAACCTGTACCTGATGGTAATTTTGTTGATCGCTCTGGAGTCTGTACACATTCTCCAACCTCCATCCTTCTTTGGACTTAGTACTGTCAGAACAACACATGGACTCAAGCTTTCCCTGACCAATCCTTTATCCAACAAATCATGGACCTGCGTCTTGACCTCCTCATTTTCTTGTGGCGTCAATCTGTACGCAGCTTTGTTCGACAAACTAGCTCCTGGTATGAGGTCTATGTGGTGACTCACACTTCTCATCGGTGGCAACGAATGAGGTAATTCGTCCACGATGATGTCAGTGAACTCTCCTAGTAGTTCCTGAATCTCATCTAGTAAATCATCCACTCTTGTGCTAGTCAAGACAATTCTTGGTTTCCTGACCACAAATAATTGTGGATCTTCTTTCTTCTCCATCTCTGTGAGAAGTTCCTTCCCACTCATGAGAAGTATTGTGTTGCTTACCTCCAGTTTCACCTCCTTATCCTTTATCGGAAGCAATCTGTGTGTCTTCCCATCCTTCTCTAAAGTATATGTGTTCATTCTCCCATCATGAACCACATTTCTGTCATATTGCCATGGTCTACCCAGCAATAAATGACATACATCCATGGGAATGACATCACATAAGACCTTATCTTTATATTCCCCCATCTTGAATTCAACTAAACACTGTTTAGTGACACTCACCTGATGTCCTTTTTGTAGCCATGAAACTTTGTATGGACTCGGGTGATCAGTTGTCTCCAGCTCTAATTTCTCCACCATCTCGGTCGAAACGAGATTATCTGTGCTACCACTGTCCACAATAACCTTGCATTCCCAGCCCTTGGTTTTGCATGTGGTTCTGAAAAGTCTGGTCCTCTGAGCTGTGTCCTCCACCTCCTTCTTGGGTGTTAAGAGAACTTTGTGCACCGTCAGTGACCTCCCACTTCCGGTGTCTTCATTCTCAACATCACGCCTCTGTGCTTCAGCGATGTGAGCTTCTCCTCTGTCTTTCTTTTTCTCTGGACACTCAAATGATTTGTGCCCATCCTTTCCACATGTGAAGCATGTGATTACTCCACCTCAGCCTCTTCCCCTACCTCTGGTACGAGGAAAAGTGTTCGCATCAGCATAATCTCCCTTCTGCTCATTATGCTGTTCCCTCTGCTCAGCATATGGCCTTCTTTGTTCAACATGTGGCTGTCCTCGCTGTGAGGTTCCACCTCCCTCAATCTTACCCCGAGGTTTCTTCCATTCCTTTTTGGGCTTCTGATATTTGTCCTGGGCAACTGCCTTGCCTTTGGGCTGACTTCTGCCTCTCCCTCGCTGACCTTTCTTACGGCTTAGCTTCTCCTCGGATTTCAGAGCCATCTGATAAGCATCCTCTATAGCTCGGATGGTTACCATGCTTAATTCATCCTAAATGTCATATCTCAGACCATTCAGATACCTAGCAACCTTCTCATCATCGCTCTCTCGATGACCTGCTCTGATGTTCAATCGATAGAATTCCTCAGTGTATTCTTTCACTGTCATCAGTTTCTGTCTCAGGTTCTGCATCCTCCTGAACAGATTAATTTGGTAATCTCTTGGGATGAATTTTACCTTCATCTTTGCAATCATTCGATCCCAAATTTTGATCTTTTGCTTGCCTTTGCAGCATCTGTCTGCTTGAAGCTCGTCCCACCATAATGCTGCATGTCCCTTCAACTTCGTGACAGCATGCCTAACCTTTTTATCTTCTTCGATATCTTCATAATCGAAGTAGGTATCAAGAGCTCTGATCCAGTCTAGAAGCTCTTCTGCATCCAGGCTTCCTTCATAAGCTGGAATGTCCATTTTTGTCTTTGAACTCATCCGGGCGATAGCTTTAATCAATCGCTCGTTGGCTGCATCTTCGGCTGCAACTTCTCCTTGTTGTTCAACCTCAGCTTCATTGTCAAAATCACTAAGATCCCCTACACCAACTGTGCGTCTTTGAGCTGTTTCCATCTCCTCGAGTCTCGCTCTGAGATCTCGTATCTGTCGCTCCATTTCTAGATTCCCTGCCGGCCTGCCTCTTCTTCGCACCTCCCTATCTTCTGGGTCGGGTGACTGTCTTTCTCTTCTGGGTGGCATGGTGTAATCCTCTCTCTCTGCTATAGAAAACAAAGAGTCAATCTCGCTCTGATACCACTTGATGCAGACACTAGCCTCACTAGCACGTCCGCTCTCCTCAGGACCTTCTCTCTTCCCTCGGCCCGAAGAACTCAACGGTTCTTATACTTCCCTAACAGGAAGTCTGCACCCCACAGGTTCACTTCGGCGCAATCCTCTCTTCTTCCTTTCAGAGGATCGGCTCTCGCGACTTCGTGAGTCCAATAGTCAAGCGCTACCCCCTCGGATCCCCGAGATCCGATGCCTCGGTCAATGCTGACCTTCCTTTCGTCTATCAGGACTTCAGTTCTGTCGCAGCCTCGCTATGTCGCAACTTCCCTGCTCGCGAGGCCAAACACTTGGCTCTCCGACTTCCAAGCCCTGATGCGCCGAAACACCGATATTCTCCTGTCGCACTTTCGCCACCTCGCATCTCGCAACTTGAACCTTCAAATATTTGGGCTTTCAATTTACGAGCCCCGAGCTTGCGAGATTCCGATTTCCGCCACCTGTCTTCCACTTTCTTCTGCGGTCCCCACACGAATTACATCACTGTTGGAATATCGCGTCTCTCTATATCGTGACTTCTGTTGCATAGATTAGGAGTCTCACCTCACGAACTCCCGATATGCTGATCCACGAGTAGAACCAAAATCCTCGTGATCCCGATCTATGGCTCCTGCCCTCCTGAGATTCAAACCTTTTTCACAGCTGCACTGTAGCCTCCTTTCACCTCACAAAGATCCTTCGGCCTACGGAACTTCGTCAAATCTCTTGGATGAGTCCGTTCGTTCATTCGTCCTCTTGCAAATCCACGAATTGATGAGACACTCCTCCACGGAACTCATCACCTTACACGCAAAGTTTCAGCACTAGCTCGAATGCTTCGAGCACAACTTCTCTTGTGAAATTTGAAGGCCTACTCCTCCTGAGCTTGTTCTCGACTTCCCAAGTCCTTTTGAGAACCTTCTGTGCGCATTCATTGCGGAAAATCTTCAACAACGTCTAAGTGTTGACATCTTTCAACCCTGCGCACTCCTGCAGCAACAGTTTTCTAATACTTTTCTCAGAATCGCAACTCTGAGACTTCTCCCTGGCCTGCGCACTCCTTGCACAGCAATGTGCCTATATACACTCTCGAGGAAATGAGAACAAAAGCCTTCTCTAATTGAACCCTGCAGTCACGCACTCCTTGCGGACAAATTCAACTACACTCTTTGCAGGAATCCTCTGGCTCACTTAGAGAAACAATTGAAACTCATTTACTTCCTCTCCTTCAGACTTCAGTTTCGAAACATGAAATCACATGCACAACATATAAAAAGAAAATGCATGACAGAAGAGAAACATTCATGAGCATAACATTAACACATAGATAATAGACACATAACCATGGAATTGATTCAGGGCTTTCTTCTATTAATTCAATGTCTGTACATGGGTGTTCTATACATAGTTTTCTGCTTGCTCTTCTTGCTCTCCTGCTTCTGTTCAATAATCTTATAATGATACAATGAGGGTGTCTATATCCGTTTTCCCTCTCAAACTCTAAAGCTATCCATTCTAGACTTAACTATTCTATCTACTTTTCATTTAAATCTATTAAATGCCTCATCTACCTAAGGACGAGAGCTTATCCTCTCAAGGTCCATTACAATTACAAGTGCGCCATCTCTTAAATGAATCATTTAAGATCACGCAACAATTCCAAAGTGTTTTCAAAATGTGTGCTGGCTTATCCATCTGTCTCCCGCTTGATGTGTTGTCGATGCTCCTGCATCAGGACCTCTTCGGGGATACTCTGTCAGCCCACAGTGCATGGATGAGATTTTTGTGCTAGGCCTTTTTATTTTCTTGTAGCAGTTTTTTGATGATTATGACTAAGATTTTATTCGAAGAATCATCCAATCTATTTCCTTGAGGGTAGTATGATGTAGAATGGCCAAGGGTGATGTTGTAATCACTGCATAATTTTTCCATTTTATTAGATTTGAAAGCCGCTACGTTGTCTATTATAATCTTGATTGGGCATCCAAATCTGGACATAATATTGTCTTCTAAAAATCCAATGATAACATCATCTGTCACCTGCCTGGTGGGAACTGCCTCAATCCACTTAGTGAAATAATCTGTCGCTATCAAGATCCATTTGTGTTGAGCTGAGGATTGTGGATGTAATTCCCCTATAAAATCAAGGCCCCACTGTCTGAAAGGAGCTTCCACTGAAATGGGTTTTAAGGGTAGAGACTGCAATTTTCCTTTCCCATCGAAGATTTGAAATTCATGGCACTTTGAAACCTTTTTATAAACATCGGGAAAAATTCTAGGCCAATAAAATCCAGCCCTCAGAATTTTATGCACAATTGTCTTCCAATAATGATGACCTCCACATTCACCCTTATGGAACTCTCTGATGGTTTTCTCTTCTTCTTCCTCTATCAAACAACTCAATAAAATCCCCCCTGGATCTTTCCAATATAGAGATTCATTCACTATACAAAATTTTGCTGCCTTCAATTTCAAGAATCTGGCTTTTGTTTTACTAAATTTAGGAGGAGCTTGCAAAATTTTCAGCACAAAGATGATATCTGCATGCCATGTAGAATCGAGAAATGATGGGATATTTGTGGATTCACCTTCTGTTCTTATGCAACCTTTGATAGGTATGCAATGAAATTTATTCCTATCAATTTGCAATTAGTCTATGCCATCAACTTAGCCAACCCTTGTCCCTTGATTAACTTCGTGGGTTTGATTTCAAGATCATATTCTAATAGCATTGCATTCCATTTTCCTCTCTTTCCTTTGGGATCGAGATGAGTCAAGATGTCTTTCATTGAGCTACTAGGTACATAAACAGTGGTATGCGAGTGTAGAATGTAGACTTTGAATTCTTTCAAGGCCTTTACTAGAACATATGCTTGCTTCTCCATGATGTCATATTTTAAAGGAGCATCCCTCAATGTCTTGCTATAATACGCTATTTCCTTCTCAAAATTATGGTCATCTTTCTGGAGTAGCACAACTGCAATTGTGTGTTCTGAGGAAAAAGAGAATAATATGAAATCTTTCTCAAAATTGGGAATAGCCAATATAAGAGCCTTTGTCAATGCCACCTTGATGTCTTCAAAATATTTTCTAGCCTCAAGAATCCACTTTATTTCATTTCCCTTTTTGAGCATGTTGGTAATATGTTTTATTATTTCAGCTAAATCAGGGATGAATCTCCTCAAAAAGTCCACTTTTCCCAGGAAGGATTGTACTTCCTTTTTACTTCTGGGTATGCCAATTTTTAAGATCCCTTCAACTCTGTTGGGGTCTACCTTTCTTCCTTCCTTTGAAATAATGTGTCCCATCAACTTTCCTTCATCCATGGCGAAATTTGACTTTTTAGGATTCAATGAGATTCCAAACTTTCTGCATTTTTGAAATGCCCTTCTGAGATGTTTGAGGTGTTCCTCATCTGAGGTAGAATACATAGTGATGTCATCAAGGTATATAACAATGAATTTGTCTTTTTCATCAACAAAATCTATGTCCATAGATCTTTGAAATGTTTCTCCTTCATTCATAAGCCCAAATGACATTTTGGCATACATGAATGTTCCCTATGGTGTGGTAAACGCCGTCTTTTCCTAATTGTTAGGGTGTACCATAATATGATTGTATCCTGAGAAACTATCTAACATTGACATCTTCTGAGAGCCCACCACCTTCTGTAAAATATGATCCATTTTGGGCAATGGGTAGTTGTCCTTAAGAGATACCTTATTCATGTTCTGTAAATCCACACACAACCTGATTTCTCCACTCTTTTTTCTAACTGGCACAAGATTTTCCACCCATTTGGAAAACCTCAGGGACACTATGATTTTTTCTTCAAATAGTTTCTTTACTTCTTTCTCTATCAATGGTAACAACAGAGGGTTTATTCTTCTCAATTTTGGTTTAAATGTCTTGTGATATTCTATGATTGGGAGAACATGCTGGATTATACTGGTATCATAAACTTTCAGCTCATCATAGCTCCAAGGAAAAACATCAGGGAATTATTTCATTAATTTTACATACCTCTCTTTGACTTCAGGGCTGAGTTTTCTGGACAACTTAATGATCTTTAGATCCTCTGGAGTCCCAATATTGCAATATTCCACATCCCCTTCATTTACTGTAATCTTTGGACTTCTAGCCACGTCATTATTATCGAAACATTTCTCTAATGGTACCAGGCCCTTGGGAATGATGTTGCTTTTTAACTGCACGATGTCTCTGCCTGCAATTTGGTTGTCAAAATACCCTTCTTCTGTAAAAGTAGCTGCATCCACCTCATCATCATAGTATTCATCATCAATGTTTAAATTCTTGAACTCATTCTCCATTTTGAGGAAGCTTTCTATCTGCTTGTCATTTTCGAAAACTTGCCAGTGCTTCATATTATCTGGTACTGCTGACCTGTACTTGACCTCAACCTTGTAGCTTTTGTTAGGGAAAATTGGGACTTTGAAAACTACTGCTGAAGTAGCTAAGGCATCAACAACCTGATTTTGTTCTCTTGGAATTGCTGAAAGATTGCATTCTTGAAATTTTTCAAGGAGGTCTAGTACCAGATTTCTATAAGCCCTCAATCTGGGATGTTTTGCTTGGTAGATGCCTTTGATTTGATTTATTATTAGCTTAGAGTCTCCATGTACAACAATTCTTTTGGCACCCGTTTCTTCCAAAAATTTCAACCCCAATATTAATGCTTCATATTTGGCCATGTTATTTGTGCATTCAAAAAAAAGTTTGTAAGAACATAATTTTGAGTCTCCTTTGGGGTGATTGATCCATATGCCAGCTCCATCTCCTTCTCTGTAGGCAGCTCCATCGAAATTCATTTTCCATATATGATCTTCCACATCATCTTGCTTCTCTGAAAACTCCTCTATATGCTGGTCAAGCTTGTCTTTGTCAGCCATAATGATTTTGGTTTTCTCTTCTTCGGAGAACAGGTCATTGAAGAAAATAGACGACCCCAACTCAGTTTCCACTGAATAGATATGATGATTTCTAGGATGTGATTTTTTGTTGACCATGTATTTAAGAAAAACCTCTGTATACAATCTTTTGTCTTGACCAAAGACAAGAATAGTGGCATATGACATGTCCATCTGGAGGGTTCCTTTTAATTTTGCAGCCCATGACCTGGACAACAACATACCAAATTTTGGAGGGATATCAGCGATCACTACGTCCATCACCATATTCTTTGCTGGGATTTGTGCCAAAGACACCACCAGATCCTTGATGATGCCAAGGCATTTCACCTTTCTTGAATCGAAAGAGCACAGGTATTTATAAGGTCTTGTGACATCGAGACCCAATTGGTCCATGACCAATTTGGGCATCAGGTTGTGAGATGCTCCATAATCCAACATAGCATTGTACATAGTCATGTTGTGGATTTTCATACTAACATAAAAAGGCAGAACTTTTTCATTTTCACTGCTTTCTTCTACTGTTGGACCAAATAAGATGGTTGGGTGATCATCTTGTATGTTCAGGGTATCAGAGATTTGTCCCATCCTAAGCATATTGATGATCTGATTTTTGTACTCGCTATTCTTGATCAATTCATTAAATGCTACCGAATTTTTTATCTTATCCACCTCACTTTCAAAATTAAAAGAGGATGAAGTCTTCTCTACCTCTTTGGTGATCGTTTCTTTCCTTGCTTCCAATAATTTCTTCTGTGGGTTCTTCTTTCTGCTTTCCTTTTTCCAAAGTACCCTTTGCAGCAGAATCCTTCGCAGTAGAGTCCTTTGCAGCTGAATCTTTTGTAGCAAAATATTTTTTGGGATGACTTGAAGAAGGTATGTTACTCTGAGCTTCTTTGGTGGGATTTCCCTTTGGAGGATTTGGAAGTACCTTTTGATTTCAAAGGTTATATTTTCATTGGAATTGCATGATGGAATTTTTTAATCCTATCTCGTAATCTTCCCTTTCTATTGATACCCTTTCCTCCTCATCTTGCAAAGCGATCTCACTTGCATCCACTAACTGGTCATGTTCTTCTTTGGTCAAAAATACCTATGTTTCTTTATCATCACAACAGTTCATGTTGTCTTCAAAATATCCATCATAATCTTCATTCACATAATTATTTTGAAAAGGAGGCGTTAGTTGTTGTTCCCCCCTGATTTCCTTGGTTTCCCTGATTTGCCTGATTTCCATAATTTGCCCGATCTGCTTGATTTGCCTAATTCTCATGATTTCCCTGATTTCTTTTCTTTCTTTGTCTAATCTATGGAATAGTTAGTCTTCTCGTATTTCTGGGTGGACCATCAACCTATTCTCTAGGGTTAGGTCTATTTCCGAGGGCCATTCTCTCCATTATTCTTTCCATGTTTCTCATCATTGCTTCAAACCTTTCATCTGATGTTTGTGATGTTGAAGGTTATGCTTTATCCCGAGTTCTGTTCATGTCCCCTCTAAAGTTAGATTTTATTTTTTCTAAAGCCATTATAATCACTTTGACTTCGATGGAATCGATCATCATATCATCTAATGTAGAAAATTTTCATTCCCTCAATAATAAAGAAAAATTGCTTTCAAACGAATCAACATATCTGAGCTAAGCAACTTTAGGGGGGGGGTTTACCTCAACAGGAATCAAATTATAGACCTTCATGAATCTGGTTGAAAACTCTTGCATTGTTTCATTAGGTGATCTTTTCATGTTGTTGTACTGGGTCAACAAATGAAGGGGATTTTCTTATCTCCCCATTTTGCAAGGAAGCTAATTTCAAAGGCCTTAAAATATACGATACTAACTGGTGGAAGGGCTATGAACCACTTCCTCACTTCTCCTGCAAGGATTTGTGTAAACAACCTCATTTTCACATCTTCAAAGTCCACCTCTTCCAAGTCTATGAAATCATTAAACCAGTCTAGATGCTTCTGAGATGATATATTACCTTCAACGTCATATAGTTTGATCCTTAGGTTGTAGTCTTGAGGTACATCATGTAGTTGAGGAGGTAGTATCAGGGGAGAAAATTTGGCTTCCATAGCTACTGTGAGGGGTCGGAGAGACTATTGGTTTTGAGCAGGGGTCACTATAGGCCTGGTAGACAAGGCTAAAATCAAATCTTGGAATCTCTTTTCGTCAAAGATAGTCTCGTTTAAACGAGATTCAGATTTAGTTTTGAACAAGGATTGTTCAAATTTCACGTTAAACTCAAGGTATTCAATGCTAGTCACTCCTTCCTTGGGAAAAGAAAAATATTGGTCTGGATGCAACACTGGGATTATTGTCTTTTCTCTTCTTTTATGTACAAGCTTTTCAGGGTCAGACACATGGATTGCAACTTCTGGGTCTGGGATGCTCCTAGTGTGAATTCTTTTATGAGCCATGATTTCTATCTCACACGGTGTAGTTCAACTGGTCTCTGAGTAACATAGTCACCAGGGTAAAAATAATCTCATCCAATAAGGTATTTGATCCACTGTCACCCTCAGGGATCAAACTAAATCCTTAAGTCGTTTTTCCCAGGGAATAGTTTTTGAATTTCGTCCCCGACAATGACGCCATAATGTTAGCACTTTGTAAGTTTTTTCCAGTTGATAGACAAATGACACAGGTAACTATTTCAACCTACTTTCGAGCTGAAACACTAGCCTTCTCAACTTAGATAGGTCTCTCTCATGTCACTTGATATTTCTTTGGAAATCGATGGCTATATTTGGTTTGTTTTGGGGTTTTTTAATAAAGTTGCTGGCAAGGAAGGGGAGGAACACTCAGGGCTATGGAGTCAAATTTATGAGAGTGAATGAAAACAATGACCAGCTAGTAGAACTCTCCATAGGATAAAGGCTAAATGAGGCGATGAATCTTAGTTATAGCTTGAATTTAAGTAGAGTGTAGGAAGATATAGAAAACAAATAACTGCATCAGAGAATTACTGAAATGAATTCTGAATTCGTTAAAAAGAAAATTACACAGTTTAAATTGCTTAAGCCAAGCGCATCATAAGATGAATTCTGGGCCTTTAACTCTCCAATTTAAACAAAAGAAAATGCAAATGGAATAAAATAACGTAGGAAATACATACAATGAAGGAGACAAAGCTCATATCATCACCATTAGAATCTTTTCATAGGTATTTCAAAGGCTTTTGCATATATATTCAATTCAACTTCAGAAAGTTACAATAGAGTTTGAAACAACCAAAAAGGTGCCCTTGCACTTCTGCCAACATTATATCATTCAAAACTACTAGTACTTATATATTTTCATTACAATGGATGAAACTAAAGCGCTTCAGTGTCTAAAACCGACTACAATAATTACAAGCTAACGGTTTCGGTAGGAAAATCGATTTACAACGATTTAACAAAAAAAAATGTTTTATAAACTAGGGATGGATCTCTCTAGCTGCTCGGCTTCCTCTGCGCCATCTGTCTCTCTTTAATCTTCTATCAAATTTGCTAGTTTGGTGACACCTGGAGGTCACTTACTGGTTTCAAGAAAATTGCATCTCATCCTGCCCAGCCGCACGCTTTCCTTCCACTATGAGTCAGAAGGAATCTCGTAATCCATCATTTCCTTTATCATAATTTCTAGTTCAATGTACGTAGTGTAGGACATGGTCAACAGTATGACCTTCACTGTCTTAAACTGATTTAAAATCTCAAAGTCAGCGGCCAAGTGTTCCACCAAACTGGGTCCCTTCAGGTTCTCTTCCAGGTCTTCAAATATCGAATGATCCATTCTGCGTTGAGTGAGGACAGAATTGTATCCTTCTTGATTGTATAATTTCCCTTTACCATCCCAAAATGGTGGGAGGCCATTGATAAACAATTGTTCAAATGTATCCTTAAACTCCTATATACTCTGTTCCATTTGCACTGCTTTGGTTTGAAATGATTTGAGAAAATTGTGTTTAGCAATGATTCTCCTGGCCCAAATCATTAGTGTAGTTTTGTCCTTTACCCCAATGGTGTGAAGATCGGCAATGGGCACATAATTAAGAAAATGAATAGCGTTCTGGGCCCATTCCAAGGGATTTTTCGCCAGTGTCTCATTAACAACAGTACATCTACTTCAGGCAGTGAGAGCCACACTGTCTCTGTCATTTATAAAATTCAGATAAACCCTGAACTTAGCAGCTTCAGTAGTAACAACATCCCAGATTACATGTTTAGCTCCTTGCAACAATGCTTTTCCCTTCAACCTTATTTTCAGCTTGTTCACCCTCTCTTGCAAATCTTGATTACCTTTTTGGAATTGGGCCATATTTTCATTATTCATTTTCATCTCTTGCTGCAGCTTTTCTATGACCTCCTTAAGGATCTTGATTTCCCCTGTCTTTAATCTTATTTGGGACATAGCTTGAACCAATCCATTCTTGCTTGACCCAGTTTCTATATTAGAGGGTACAATAACATCTATATATGATGTTACTACCTATCCTTGTAACCAATTCTCTTTCTCCTTTTCTAGCTGCAACACTTTTTCTTTGTAATTTATTGCTTCTTGTCTGAATGTCTCATTTTCTTGCTCTAGAGCAGCTAACTCTACCGTCTGTGGATGTTCTGTGGAGGACATATTTATCTTCTTATTTAGGCTTTGGATAATCTTCTCTTTCTCATCTAAAGAAGCCTTTACCCCTTGATGACCTTTAGATTTTAATCTTTTGACCTCTGTTTGCTAGGCTTTGCTAGATGCTTTCTCCTGCTTTAATTGTCCATCTAATTTGAGTGCATGTGTTGCCAGACTTGAAACCCTCAAACTCAAACTCAGGTAGTCTGAATATAGCATGTCATTGACTTTCCTGTGGTACTTTACTTTGTCTAGGGCACCGATATTTTCATAATGCATCTTGATTTCAGACACTTTATCATCATCACCCATTGCTATGTTAAATGTATTTCTTTCCACATCCCTGACTGAGAGTAGAGAAGCCTTATGTTGGGAGGTCTTCTCTACCTCGAGAAACAAGTCTCTTATTTCACTATTAGCCATACTTCCCTTCACAACATACTAGTTTATTAAGTCTTCTTTGGATTAATAAACTACCCCAGGTGTCTTGCTGCTGAAAACCCTTGAGCTACTTTCACTTTGTGGCATGCTTCCTGTACCAGCCTCTTCGTTCTTGGTTTCATTTTTTTCTATCTCCATGCTCGTTTTCTCTTTAGGATCTTCTTCTTCCAGATCCACTATCTGAGAAGATGGTGTGATTTTCATTTTCTTGAGAGTATTTGTCTGACTACTGGAACCTAGTGCCTCTGAACTACTCCTCTTGTTATAAACACTCATATTTGGAGATTTAATAATCAACTTTGGAGAATTTTTCTGTGTCTGGATCTGTTGAGGGGAAGACTCTATTTGTTGTGTATGATCAAGCTGCAAAGCAACTTCCATATCTGCACAGGCTTCCAAGTTTGCCAATTTATCAAATTCCTCAACCTGCTCATGCTCATAGGGGCCTTATCTACTTATCAGTCTTCTTTTAGATATGATCTGGTGTGGGTCATATCTCCTCCCTTGTATCTATGTAAACCCAAGTTCACTGAGTTTGGCTTGAATCTGAGGTAAACAAGACCTGGTATTTACCACAAAGGGCCTTATCATGAAAGGGAATTTTAATTTAGATGCCTTGTGCATTTTCAGAAAATGCTCTATCTATGAAATGATCCTTTGTTTGATGAAATCTAAAGCGAAGACTCTGGGAGTCAAAAAGGTTGGTAAAATATAAGGTCCTTCTTGATAACCATATACCCAAACTACAATAGAATGCATGAACAACATCCAATCTCCCACCCTGTTCTCTGGATTAGGTTGTAAAGAGATTTTCATTTCTTCCAAAACACTTGGCAGGTCTGTGCCGAAGATGAGACTATAAACCCTGGAAATAATCTTATTTATGAAAATAAGCATTGTGATCCTTTTGCATTCAGTTGAGATGAATGAAACTTCAGGGAATTCAACCTTATTTGATTCCAGGAACATTCTCAGCAAGTGCCTGTAGTACCTGAAGTGTCTAAGTGAATTGAAATTTACCATCTGTTGGTGCATATTGTTAGCGATGAAATTTTTGAAACTTATACAAACTGACTGACTAGAATCTGACATAAAAAAGGTCAGTAGGAAACCCAACTTGACTTCCACTACAAACTTGTCGTTATCCAACCCTAAAATTTGACTAAGTGGGGAACAAGCCCACTAGACTTCAATAACCATGACACTTACATTGATAGGTAACAACATACTCTCAAAATGGTGTTCAGGTTTAACAATGGTTTGCAGAAATAGGGTTTTTAGTTCGGGGGGACATTCTTTGTAAATTGTGATCATTTTCTCTTCCTTGAATGGCTTTGACACTGTGAGGGAAGACTCTGGTATACTGAGGGCATGTCGAATTGACAAACTATCTATTTCTCATAAGACCTCTGACCCTAACTTATTCAAAATGACCTTTTCTTCCTGTGAATACTGTTCCGCATACTAGCTTATGAACTCTGGGAAAGGGAAAACGACTTCTACGATGTATGGGGTAATGGAAGCTTGGGCCACTTTGAGGAAGGGTATTCATTTTCCAACTTTGTCTAGAAAATTTGATCCAGACACAGAAATGGGTGAGACTGTTATTTCTGTGTCAAATACATCGGAATCCCTGTCAATTAGGGCTTCTTCCTTAGAGGCGGAGTCTTACTCTTTCATAGATAAAACGACAGGGTTTGTGGACATGATGAAAAATACCTGTGAATCGACGGAGAATGCTCAAATCTGGTTCACCATTGAGCTTTATTTTCGAATGGAGGCTTTGCGCCAATTTTCAAACGTTCGAGTGCTTTGAAATATCATAAAATAATGACTGGGGCCCTCCTTTTTATATGCGTTTTTCGATATTGGGGGTTGGAAAAAAAGGTTTTGGGTAGACCTCTTTTCACCTCGATATTCCTCTGATGATGCCACACGTCCATGAAATGAAACCATGGTATTTTCCCTGACCCACCCTCGAACAATTATCCTCCGCGCTACTTCATTGCCTAATATGTGTCTTGGTCATCAATATGTGGTGTCTGATATATGTGGCTCTTCGGGTCCCATTGCCTTCGCGTCTCTACTATATTTACTCATATTCCTCCATATGTGACCTTATCCTCCAAACTATCGTGCTTCCATACCAATGTAGCTCCTCGCTAAATTTCCGAGACTTGGACCCTATCTGAAAATTGTTATGGTGATAACACAACCAACACTAGAGAAACAAAATTACACTTACATACATTCATAAACAAAACCACAAGATAACAAGAGATCACTTACTCAATAAATATTCCATCCATCAAAACCCTAACAATGTACATCCATGAAGTAGCAAAGGCATCCATAAAGAATCCACTTCAAAAAGTCTCTCTAACTAGCCATCCATAGCATTTTTCATAACAAAGAAAGTAGTACTAGACAAGTAATGATCAATCTCTACAAGTAGAAATGGTTTACAAATGAGAAGTTCTTCTCTATTTATATGAGAGATCTAGCACCCTTCTCATTACAATAATAATATTCTTCTAGATTTTAGCTTAAAAGAATATAAAATACCATGATCTCTTTACAAACCCTATATATATGGTAAAAAATACATACACTATGAAGTGGTTATACCACCTATACAATAATATCCATGATACATGTGTGGATGAGTCAAAATACCCCAAATATGCTCCAAAACTCAAGGAAAATCTCATCAAGTTTCAATTCCTCCTCCTCAACATATGAAACAACCTCCTAAAAGGTGGAACTATCTCCTCAAAAGCCTCAACGACCTCCTCCAAAAGTGTCTCACAAGTGGTAAAAAATTCGTGATAATATTTTCACAACAAATTTTAAAAGCACCCTATATGTGTTCATTTTTGCTCGAATCTATATTAAGACCACTTTTTGGAAACATCATGGGAATTATGCATATAATGAAATTGATCTAATGGAATTCCATGTATTCTGTCAAAATATAATTTCTCCTGAATATGGCTGCCCTCAAAATAGGTGCTAAAATATCCTCAAGTTGTACAATCACCTCTAAAATAAGTGGGACAACCTCCATCAAGCATGTAATTGGCCTCCCCAATGTCCTCCAAAGGAGTTAAACGACCTCTCAAAACTTAGGTGGGACATCCTCCATAAAGTGTGCAAGTATCTCCTCAACATCCCCCAAAGGACTAAGGCTCATATTCATGTCAAAGTCATGCAAAGTGGATTTTCTAGGGATGGGATCAAGTGACCCAATGTACCATGAAAACCGAAGTCAAGGTACGCAATTCAAACACAACATATAAAGTGAGTCATGTAATTGAAAAATTCATTAGATATATCTCATTAAGTATCCTCTTCAAAATTCACACTAGATTACAAAGTTATACCATTTAGGTATGGGAGGATCATTATTACCCCCTATTAGGTGTGTCAGTACCCAGGAGAAGAAGTATGTTCCAAGGAACCCATCAAGGAGTATGTGAAATGACATGTGGTATGGTTTGGGTTTTACTTCATAGGTGGATGCCATTAACATGTAAGGTCACATAATATATTCATCCCCATGAGTGACTTTGTAGAGGGAGCACTTATGCAATGAGGTGCCCTTTCCTCAACAATGTGTCTTTCCAAACCCCTTTTTCCTTTTTCTTCATCGATTTAACATTTTGTCTTTTGATTTTCATTTCCTAAGTCCCATTTTAGATACACATTCATTGCACAAGACTTGGTGTGGTGGCCTCTTAGCAAGGGGGAATTACTCATGCTTTGTATTTCTTGGTTCTTGTATTTTCTTTTCATTTTCCTTGCATTTTTAATATAGAATTTTTCTTTTTCTCTTTTTATCAAGCTACATTAAAATCGGTCATTCAAGCCTCTTCTTCTCTTGGGATTATGAAGAATGAAACTTTTTGGGATACATGTAACAACCAACCCAAATGAAAAGACAACGATGAAAGGACAGATGGAATTTGTTATCTATGGTATGGAATATGGACATGTTACCCCTATTAACGCCCAACAATAGCAAAACAATGCCCAAGAGTGACAATGCTTGACTAGGAGACAATGACAAACAGAAGGTGAAACAAGCCAAAAAGTGTAAATTCAAAGCCTCATGAGTCATAATCCAATTCAACCCATGACCACCATTTTCATGCCCAAAACATTGGAATTATCAGATGATATGAAGTATCAGAACAATGCACCTCAGTGCGTAAAGTACCATGTCATTTGATGTGAGTGATTTGAGTATGTAATGGAAGGAATCCATGTGAAACTATCTATGGAGAGTCTGAAATGTCATCATTGGAACCATTGTATGAAATGCGGATCATGGAGAAAAAATCTCCTCTAGTTACCCCTAGAAGTGAGGGGGTAACAAGACACCCTATAAAAAGGATCTCTATAGGTTTGAAGTTGCTTAATGATTTTGGAAGGAGTTGTAAGCATAGAGAACAAATAAAGAGGCATGGATTGTAGTACATATTTGATAAGGAGGTTTTTTTCAAGAAGTGAGAGGAAATGGAAAGTCCAACTTTGAAATTTGTTTTCCGATTTGGTGAGGAGTTCTTCCCAAGAGGAATTCCCTGCCCAAATATTTTGAGGGTAGATTTCCTTGTTGAAAACCCATGATTTTGGAAGTGTTGCATTGGATGTTTATAAATGTGTTGAAAAAGTATATGAAATATTTACCTTGATTTACCTGACCTATCGAGGAAAGAAAGAATGTGTCAAATATGCCTTTGAAGGAGTGGCTTATCGATCTCTTGCTTCTCCCATTAGAAGTTTGTCATCCACAAATTGAACATGGGAAAAATGGTCACCATTATCGTTTAGATTTATCCCTTTTAGATAACAAATAAGTAGTTCTTGTTTGATGCGTCATTATAAACATTCAACAATAAGGATGCATAGAAAAGGGAATAGGGGATAATTTTGTCAAATTCCCTTGGAGGGATTGAAGGTGGAAAAGGGATTGTTATTAACAAGGATGGAGAAGAAATCCAAGGAGATGAGGTTTCCAATATAGGAGATCCAATTTGACCGTAAACCAAAGGCCATTAACATTTTTTCCATGAGTTCCTAGCTAAGGTGGTCATAATCTTTGGACATGTCTAGTTTGATCATCATCCAGAGAGATTTACTAGTTTTTCAGGGAGTGGATAATTTCATAGGCTATGATAATTCCATCTAGAATATTTCTTCCCTTGACATGGCCTCCTTTATCTTGTGAATTTACTTGGGCTATGATTGGTTTTAATCGGTTTGTAATGAGTTTAGTGATGATTTATAGATCACATTACATAGGGATATGGGTCAGAATGTTTTTGTAGAATGGGCTTCCAAATCCTTTGGAATGAGGTGCATAAAGGTTTAGTTAAAGGAATGGAGGATGTTCCTTGTGCTCTTGATTCTTCCACTACTTCCTGTGCCTCTTTACCAATCACCAGCTAGAAAGCTTGGAAAAAATCTACAGTGAATCCATTAGGACCTGGGGATTTACTTGTAGCCATTTCATAGATAGTTTGGGTGACTTCCTCAAAGGTTGTATCCCACATTAGACTTAGGTTATGTTAATCAGTAATCAGACAAGAAATGTTTCTTGTAATTGATTTAATAGTTTCTACTCTATCCATGGGAGGTTCTGAGAAGAGATGACGAAAGTGACTTATGAGCTTGACTTCAATATCCTCATGATTTTCCAATCTATCCACTATGGTAGATATGAGAGAATTGATTTGGTTGTGATTCCTTCGAATTAACATGGAATTGTGGAAAAAATGAGTGTTCTTGTCCCCCTCTTTGACCCATTCGATTCTTGATTTTTGTCTCCAGAGTGTTTCTTGTTCGGTCCTGAGTGAGAGTTGAGTTTGAATGTTTTATGCTTGAGTTGTTCTTTCTGATGTTTTTCCCTACTTGATTATGATTGTTTTTAATCTTTCCATCTAGTTTTTGAGTTGAGTCTAGGCTTGGAAGATATTCCCAAATACTTCTTTATTCCATTTTTTAATTTTTTGGGTAAAGTTGCAATCCGTACATACTTGTGCCCTTAGTTCCAATTTCCTCTATCCACYAGYTCCTTATGTTGTCCATGAAGTCAGGATGGTATAACCAAAATTTTTCAAAGTGAAATGTTTTGGGAATAGGAATTATATAGTTGTCCCATGATAGGAAAATTGGTGAGTGGTCAGAGTCTGCACATGGAAAAATATCATCCTCCATTGATGTTTTATAATGGAATAGGGATTTTGATATAAGAATTCAATCCATCCTTTCTACTATTTGGTGTGTGCCTCCTATTTTGTTATTCCACTTGTAGAAATCATTGGAGGTTTGTAGATCTATTAACCTCCACCTACTGACAGTGTCTCAAAAGGTTGTGTTATTGGCATCTCATCTTCTATTCCCTCTATTTTCCTCAAGCGAAGTGATTATATTAGAATAATCCCCAATATCCTGTTGAGTATGTGTTATATTCTTTACATGACTGTGGATCCCCATATTTGGGGTTTCGAGGGTAGAGCCCCCAAAATAATTTTGGGGGGATTTATTCACCAAATTTTTGGGTGGTTTTTCACCTTTGGAGGAGGCGATTTTTTGCCTTTGGTGGTTTATAGGCGCAAGGTATTTCTTCCCGTGGTTTTCTAATTTTGGTTAAGGAATTAAGGTTGTAATCTAATCTGGGTCAATGGATTAGGGGTTTTTTGGATGCCAGAGGATCCTATATATTGTATTGTAAACAAAAAATTAGTATGATGAATAAGAATTAGAGGCGCGACTAAAAATAAGTTGTTGGTTTTCCCTATTTGGGTTTCCAGGGTAAATCTCTATGTATATGTGTGATTGCAATTGTGTTCTTTATGGTTTTTTTAAGAATATGTGTGCATTACATTACTGTAAAATGTTTAAAACGTACATTTGGTATCAAAACAATTATTAGCTTCAGGGGGACTCCTTTGTGGCTAAGGGTTTGGCTCAATTATGTGATAAATATTGTTACAATGGGATCTCTACAATATTGATTCTTGTGGTGAAAAGAAATGGCGAGAAATTAAAAATAGAGATCAAAAAATTCAATGGGAAAATTTTTGAGTTGTGGAAGCTCAAGATGGAAGATCTGTTGGTAGACAAAGATCAATGGGTCATTGTGGATCCATGTACTACATATACAAGAATGTCAAAAAAAGACTAGGAAAAGTTGGATCCGAAGGCAAAGAGCACAATATGGTTCTCTTAGATTTGGTATTACTGAATGTGTGAGGGGAAGCTACAACCAAGGCATTATGGAATAAGTTAGGGGTTTTATATCAGTCTAAGTCCCTGGTAAAAACATTTCTCCTGTGGAAGAATGAAATATGGAGACTTAGTGACAAAGTATTTGAACGCATTCAATGCTATGGTAAGTTCGTTATTATCTATTGATATTAATATTTGTGATGAAGATAAGTGTATTAGTTTATTTTTCTCTTTACTGGACTCATGGGATAGTATGGTTATGGCCATAGGAATTAATGAAAATACTTTAAGTTTCAACGATGAGGTCTCATGTAATGACTAACATACAATACGTCAAGCATATTCGACTAGGGAGAAAAAAATAAATCACCATTTTTTTTTTGAAATCAATATAATTTTTTTCTTAATTATTTACAAAAAAGTATGAAGTGCTTCATTCATTTTCCAAAACCAAATATGTGAGAATCAATAATAATATGAAAATTCATATGTAATAACCTACATCCATATGTAATAACCTCTTCCATATAAGTAAAGAACTAATCTAGATATGTTAAACATGTTATGACAATGAAGAAGGAATCTAATGTACATGCCTTCTAGGTAATTCATAAAAAGTGATAATACTTGTATAATCTCTTACATTGGTTCATATGTTCTGTCACTATCATAAATTTATGAATATTAACTTTTCTAATCTTGCTATAGAAAAATGGTTCATATACCGATTCATAATAAGGAGCCTAATCTTATATAAAATGCATGACTACGAAAATTCATTTATTAGGCCAAGTTGCTAAATTCCCCTTTGCCCATTTATAGGGCCCATTTTATCCAAATCAAGTTATATAATTATATTGAAATAAAGGTCATATGTATAGAAATGGAATACATATTATATACTTTAATAAAGGATACCAATTAAACCAACAATGATGTTTATATTATAGTATACAATTTGGTTCTAACTGCACAAAACTCATCCCTCCTACTCAAATGAATGAAAAGAGAATCAAAATCCAAATCCATAGATAGGATGCAATAGTACAACATCCCACACATTAATATAACCCAAAATTTGTTTAACTATATAACAAATTGCTTGAGATACTTCAAGATTTGAAATAGTACCATTGGCAAATACTAGAACCCATCCCTCTAATTATCTAGA
>JZKD02S2160939.1:248115-264770 GCA_000966675.3 Picea glauca
GGCTTACTTGTATTGGCTACTTGGGAAGAGTTTATATATGGTATCAAAACAAGAATGCAATTTGTTGTTATTGTTTGTTATCCTTACTTAGATGATGGTTGGACTAAATAAGTTTTTTTCACTATTAGTCTGGGTTGATTATTTTGCATGGTGTAGATAAGCGACACTACATATGGTATCAGAGTGGGTTCAACACTACGAGAAGGGACCCATTACGCTTTCCACTGTGTTAAATAAAATGATTAAAAATGTATCACTAATCATTTTTAAATTGTCCATGCAGGTAATCATGGTTAGAGGATGCATGGGAAGTAGAATTCGTGGTGTAGGAGGAAGAGTTATGCCTCCTCCGAGAGTATCCACACTAGAGGGATCTAACCCTCAGGAAGATGAGAAGACTACTTAGCAGGAGCATGTTGCTATGGGAGATGTGGTAGGTATGATGAGTTCCTTCTAGAGGATGTTAGAGGCATTGATCAACTATCTTGATCAGGATGAGGGAAGAATATTTGTGCCAAATGAGGGTTCACAACTCACTCCAGCAGGTAGTAGTAGCATACACAGAGAACTCGAGAAGGTGAAATTTTCTTAGTTCTAGGGTTCCATGAACGGATTAGTCGCTGAGGCATGGTTGGAGAACATAGCGATGTGCTTCACACTTTGCGATTACACCTCCAACATGAAATTCTACATGGAGGTATTTCAACTGAAAGGGAGTGCTCTACTTTGGTGGAAAACACTCCTACCACAACTAAACATGGTCATTGAAGATGTGTCATGGGAATTGTTCGAGGAATGATTCCGAGAGAGGTACTTGTCCGATGAATTTATTGAGTGCCAACTTAATGAGTTCAATGCCTTACGAAAGGGTAGTCTTATGATACTAGAGTATGAGGCTAAGTTCATGGAGCTACTTAGATATCCTCCACATCTAAACATGGAGAAGTTAAAGGTCAACAAGTTTGTGTTCAGCCTCAACATCAAATTCATGTGAAGGTGAGGATCCTAATGCCTCAGACGTTGCATGATGAAGTTCAGAAGGCCCTCATAGATGAGGAAGAGCTGAATAGGGGGGGTCAGAGCATGACTCCTTCTAGATAGAATGGATAGGCGACAACAAGAGCGCAACAATACCAGACACCAACTAGATATACTTTTGGGCACCGTGATATGCCCAGAGGACCTATGTTCTCGACATGGAAATGAAAACATCCTTAGCAGAGGACTCCTTATAGAGCACCACAAAAACAACAATAGCAGCGTCGTCCGCAACAAAAAAAATCGTTTAGGCCTGTTTGACATAACAAAATAGTATCACAGACTACTAGGCCAACAACTTCTAGTTTGGGGACCAGGAGCACTAGACTGAAGAATGGATGTTGAACATGTGAAGAGACACATTACCAACAATATTTTCCGATTGAGAAGGCTAGAGCAACTGGATTATCAGGACCCACTACAGTTGGAGATTTGGGAAAAACCAACAGGATACATGTAGTGGTGAATAACTTCCAGGCCGAGCACTAGTCCACTGTGCTCGAGACATTAGGTATGATCGTCGATCAAAATTTTAGTATTTTGATAGATCCAGGAGCTACAGAGAAATTTATTTCTAGTGCAATGCTTAAGAGAATTAAGGTAAAGGAAGTCGATCATGATGAGTTCAGATATGTAGAAATGGCATTGGGAGCCAAACAAAAAGTTTGAGGAAAGGTTATGGATTGCAACATTAACTTGGGTGATTTTGTAATGAAGGTAAACATTTATGTCACAATTTTAGGATCTTATGATATAGTGATTGGCATGGACTAGTTAGAATTGCATGATGCGATACTTAACTATAAGACAAAGCGGTTAGGTTTGATGAATGATTTGGGACAGAGTAGGGTCATTGTAGGAAGAAACTAGGGGGTTTCACTGAGATTTATTTCTTCCCCACAATTACAAAAAATTATGCCCAAGGGATGTAAGTTATATTCCATCCTATCACTTAACAAAAAGGGCGAGGTGGAAGGATTATAAAAACTTCCAATAGATCATAGTTTACAAACGTATTTCCAGAGGAACTACCAGGTTTTCCACTGAAAAGAGAACTTGAGTTTACCATAGATTTGAAACATGGAACATAACCGATTGTGAGAACACCATATTGGATGTCAACACCTAAATTACATGAGTTTAAAATGCAACTGAAGGAATTGTTAGAATTGGGACTTATACGTCCAAGTGTGTCACCATGGGGTGCACCAATGATTTTTGTTAGAAAGAAGGATGGATTTTGGAGGATTTGTATTGACTACTGTCAATTGAACAAGGCTACAATCAAGAACCAATATCTGTTGCCAAGGATTGACAATTTATTTGATCAGATGAAGGGAGAAATTGTGTTTTCTAAGATCGACTTGAGATCAATATATCACCAATTACAAATCGAAGAGGAAGATATCTTGAAGACCACATTTAAGATGAGATTCAGACACTATGAGTTCATAGTCTTAACATTTGAATTAACGAATTCCCCAGACGTATTTATGTGTTTGATGAATGGGGTATTCCATGAATACTTGGACAATTTTGTTCAAGTCTTTATTGATGACATACTGATTTATTCTTGAATGAAAGAAGAGCATGATGACCACTTGAGATTGGTTTTACAATGTCTAAGAGAAAACAAGTTGTATAGGAAGTTGTCGAAGTTCTCTTTTTATCAGAAGGAGATTCATTACTTAGGACATACCATATCTGGGGAAGGTATCACTATGGATCCAACAAAAGTAGAGGCTATTATGGAATGGTCAACATCGACAAACATACAATAAGTACATATATTTATGGGGTTAACATGTTATTATCGACGCTTCATTGAATGTTTTTCAAAGATAGAAAATATAATTAGGGAATTGAAAAAGAAAAACAAGAAATTTGCATGGACAAAGAAATGTGCAAAAGCATTTTAAAAGATTAAAGAGTTATTAAAGACAATTTCAATATTGAAGGTCCATAACATGGACAAATAATTCTTTGTATGCACGGATGCATCCAAGGAAGGATTAGGTGGATTTTTGATGCAAGATGGATGAGTGATCACTTACATTTCAAGGAAATTAAGAAGACATGAAGAGAACTATGCAATGCACGACTTAGATTTATTAGCGATCGTATATGACTTACGAGTTTGGAGACATTATCTGATTTGATGAAAATTTGAATTAAAGACAGATCATTGCAGATTGTTGCATATCTTTATGCAGAGTGACCTTAACGCATGTAAAATGTGTTGGTCAGAACTACTAAGTGAATACGATTTTGATATTACTTACATTAAAGGAACGGTGAACAGAGTAGAAAATGCATTGAGTCATAAACCACACATATTCTCAGTAATACCTCTTAAGACGAATCTTTGAGAAAATATTCTAGCTCTACAGATTGACGATGATTGGTACAAGGAGATTAAGGATAACATGGGACAAGAAACCATGATGGTACCAAGGTATGAAGGTTATTATTTTGACAATGACGTATTGCTAAGGTATAACAACAAAATTTACATACCGCCTAATGATGAATTAAGAAGTTTGATTTTGAGAGAAGCTCATCGAGCAATATATAGGCTCATCTGGGAGTTAGGAAGATGAAGGCAGACCCTAATCCTTTATTCTTTTGGAAAGGAATGAAAAAATACATAGTTAGTTACATGGCGAGATGTCTAGAATGCCAGCAAGTGAAGGATAAACATAGGCATCCAGCAGGATTGTTACATCCAAACCCTATTCCTGAATTGAAATGGAAAGTCATTTCAATGGATTTTATTATTGGATTTCCACTTATGGAAAGGATACATGATTCTATTTTTGTGGTCATTGGCACTCTGATGAAGAGTGCACACTTTATTCCAGTACGTACAACGTATCAGGTGCCAGACATAGCTAGAGTTTTTGTTAGTGAGATTGTGAGGTTGCAAAGAGTACCAAGAAATATCATATTCGATTGTGGATCGATGTTAACATGATGGTTCTAGAGTAGTTTCCAAGAGGCCTTGGGAACACAATTGAATTTTAGCACAACATATCACCTTGAAACAGATGGACAAACAAAACGAACAAACTAGATCTTAGAGGATATGATTCGGATGTATGTGATGGATCAACATAAGAATTGGGAGGGCTTCTTGCCATTGGTAGAGTTTTCATACAACAACAATTATCAAAGAACAATAAAGATGGCACCGTTTGAGTTTCTTTATGAGCGACCATGTAGGATGCCCATAAGTTGGGATAGACTAGAGGATAGGATTAGGGTAGGACCACAAGTAGTACAAGAAATGGAAGAAAAGATGCAATCGATAAGACATAGGATTAAAGAAGCGCAAGATCAGAAGAAGAGTTATGTTGATGCTCATCGCATTGACCACAATTATGAGGTTGGCGACAAATTTTTCTTGTGGTAAAACCACATAAGAGTTGAATAAAGTTTGGAAAGGGTGCTAAACTCTCTCCTAGGTTCGTAGGAACTTTTGATATTGTGGAAAGGAAAGGGTCTGTGGCTTATCAACTAGCCTTGCCTGATTATTTGAGGTGCATGCATGATGTATTTCATGTATTTGTTTTGTGACATTATATTTCAGACCCGTCACATGTTATTGACATGATTTCTTTGCAGGTGTCAGACGATGGTGCTCTCATGGCAGAGCCAATCCACATTCTGGACCATTGCACTCAACAACTATGACGTTGAATAGACGATCGGGTCAAGGTCCAGTGGGACCATTATAGTCCACACTTAGATATGTGGGAGGATGCATTTGAGATGCATCAATAATTTCCTTATTTGTTTAATAGATTAGATATGTAGATCTCTGACAAATACATTTATTTACTTGGATTTATAAACTGTACAAACTTCGGGACAAAGTTTAAAAAAAGAGGGTGTGTATGTAACATCTTGTTTTATTGATCACACTTGTATTGACTTATTCTTTGAGGACACTTGTGTGCAAGTGATCCAGTTATGATACATTATGATTTCATCTCGATTATGAGTTATATATGATGATGATGATGATGTATTGTGATTTATATGTTACTTTTAGATGCAAATGTATTGACAGATATTATTGACGAGTTCTCCTGAGTGTCCAGGACACATGACAGGTTATGGATGTTGATAACATCAATGGACTTCCTTGGACTCTAGATTGAGTCAGGGAGTGGATTGCATTTTGTTTGAGTATTTCACTTTTAGCACATGTGATATATGATTGATTATAATATGATTTATGTATATGCATTATTCACATTGTTTTTGTCAGTGGATGTAGGCTTGATGATGTTTGCTAATCCGACTCACATAAGGAGTAAATGGTTCATGCACAAAAACTAGAAATTTGAGGGAGATGTGTGGGAATGTCCCTGTCACAGCCTACTATCACTCCCACCATGACCTGAACTGTAGGTTAATGATTACCTAGTTCAATAGGTACATGATGTTGTGAGGGCATATTGAGACAATCGTTCACGAAAAAATCTAAGGGCCGCACTATTACAGGGAAATTCCCCTGCGGATAGGTGAATCCCCTCTTGGGCTCTAGAATCCTAAGACCAAGACAGAAAGGTGCTAACGTTGATCATTGACATCCCTGTAAACCTAGCTAAATCAATGTATAGAGAAGAGGAAGAATATGTACCTTTTTACAATGTTTTTCCTCGCCCAGTCCGAGTTGAGATTTAATCTCCAAGCTCCTCAACAAGTCCTACAATCTAGTCAAAGACAAAACATGATTCCTATTCTACTATGATTAACTTGAAACTAGATCTATCTATTAAAGACATGTTCATGTAGATAAACACAATCTTGAAGGAAACAGGCCAAGAACATGTATTAATGAGAACTCATAGAGATACTTACATACCTTTGATGAAGCTGCAACAACCTCTTCCATCTCTCCTTGTCAAACCCTTTGCTCAAATAATCCACAAACAAAATGACTATGCTTCATAGATTATATTCCTTACGAGATCATAAGTTTGATGCCTTTAATGTCTCCCCTTCCTTATGAGATCATAAGTTAGGTATTTCTCAATCTCTCCATATGCCTTTTACCATGAGGAGGCCTCCTTATATAGGCTTAGAGAGGCCTAACCATATTAGAGATTCTTGGGATAGGTTGAGGATATTTCTCCTTCAGTTGTGGATCCTCCCTAAGATCCAACCTTGACCTCAGATTCGAATCAAACCAACTTCAGATATAAGGGGGATTGTTCCTTGATTTTCCTCAACATCCCAATATTTCCTCAAACAGGATAGTGCTCCCCCAAAATGGTGCATAGAGCATTGCAACGCTCCCCTAAAGAAGCGGAAGGAGTGCTAGTGCTCCCTGCTAGTTGGTAGAGAATCACTACCCTTCAAAAATCATTTTTAAGTGGTGTTTTCCATGGTAAAACCTTTGTACTCTTTGTCATTTGATTTCTCTTTCTTAAAACAATCTTTGAAGGTCTCTTAAGTGTCCCTATGATGTTGTTAGAGACACGACATAGGAAATATGATAGTATGATGTTTGCAACACTTGCGACACTTGCGGTCAAAATGCGACATTTGTGAAACTTGTAATGAAGATAATAGGTCATCATTGAAGTGAGTAATTTTGATGTGTAACAGATTGCTCCCCAAAGTGCAAAGTTAGAAGATAGAAACTGATGACTGAAGTTAGAGTTTTTCAAGCAAGGGTATGGACTCAGAGAGCTTGGTAGAAGTTTCACACAATGATCAAATAAATATTAAGATATGTTTCAAACCCAAGGCAGGCATACCTATGCTTGAGTGATAAAGAATTTCAAGGTATGGCCGCCATAAGATATACTGCGGATCCATAATTATATTGACAAAAGGGTATAACCACTGAATATACAATGCAGATCTATACTTCCATGACATGAACTTATCATATCCACGAAAAATGCATAGTGGATCTACGAGATGACAAGACATAGCCACAGACCAATACAAAGTGGATCTATGTAACAGTATATGTGTCAATGTTCAAAAACTCTGTCGCAACCTAGGCAAAGTACTTATTAGAGTGATCACTCAACCCAGGGTCTTCTTACCGATCCCGATATAGTATGAATCTAACCATGTGAATAGATGTCCTGATGTCAAACATGGTAGAAACCACTTGATTATCGGTCAATGAGGTAAACCGTTAACAAGTGCAAGGGAAATCACCATTGATGTAAATGATTCCCAAGGTACCCTAGTACATTCCATCGAATGTGAATGGATGAGCTGAAGTCGAAGATTCGTGGAATCATACGATCAGAGGTCAATGATGTAAACCCACTTTCGGATGTGAGGAGGCATGCATGTCCCAAGGTACTAACTGGTTTCTAAGTCTAGTTCCCAAAGAATGTGTTGAAGTCGACAGGAACAAACTCGTCGAAGGAGGGCCTTGATGTATCCCCCATAAACGACACGAAACTGACACAGAGATATAAATTGGTGAATCAGATGAACATGGACTGACACAGGTATTGAAATAGGAAATTTGTGATGGTTGAATTTTGAAGCAGATACTTCCCTTGAACACCGAGACATGACAGCAAAAACATGACATGGACCAAAACATGATAATGCAGTGGATACTATGACTTTCTTTGGGTGACCCAAAGAAGTTAGGAAACTCAGAGGATTGGTTCAGTGCAGAGGTTCAGCGGATTAAAATGTGTGCAAAGACAAAGCATCCTGTTCAAGGGCGAATGTAATTGTGACTGGTGATGTTTTCAAAAACTGCTTGGCTTGCTTCCTTCAAATTTTTACCTCATCCATATAGATGAGTACCTCTTTTTAATTTAACGAGCTCAAGGAGGGTAACACATGCTCAATATAACTCACCTTTGGTAAGTTCCTCTTCCTTTGTTTAACAAAGAGGAAGAAGTAAGGGTTCGGTCCCATATGGGCCCTTTAATGTATGATTGTTTAACGAATCCATAGAAGGTAAAATCGGTGATTTTTCAAGTTTAGAGAGTTTGAAAAGAACTTAAAGACGACTCCATTGTTGTCCTTTTTCATAATATTAGTCTTGCGAGGCCAAAAAAGAGATAAATTACCACTCGAAAGATGCCCTTTCAAACCTTTTAACGAGTGTGAAAGGAAGCAAGATCACTCGACAATCTTTTCATGTTTAGAGAGTCTGAAAAGAGCTTAAAGGAGACTTTGGGGGGTTCCTTTTTCATATAACCATTATGAGTCTGAAAAAGTGATAAAAGTATACTCGGTTACATTCTAATATTTTTGCAAGAACGAGAAAGAACAAAGACTAATATCGGTATTGGTTTCATTTTTACACAAGCTTGAAACAAAATTAAACTTATGCTTGGTATTCTGCCCCCTGGATGGTTGGTATTTTTCCCCCAACTTGAAAATCTAGTGGCTTAACTCTAGAATGATAATCAAAGGCTGGAGACATGCCCCCCA
The DNA here is from genome assembly GCA_000966675.3 of Picea glauca. Classification (NCBI taxonomy): domain Eukaryota; kingdom Viridiplantae; phylum Streptophyta; class Pinopsida; order Pinales; family Pinaceae; genus Picea; species Picea glauca. Next base: position 256,588 of record JZKD02S2160939.1, read on the forward strand.
ATCTTCAATTCATTCACCGACTTTGAGGTTGTCACCAATTTTTGTACTAGATAGAGAAAAAGGATAAGGGTGGATGCAATGAAGGTTCAAAGACGAGACCTAACGAAAGAATCGACTCGTTATCTATGAGATCTAGATAAATACTCAACTCGAAGGGAGAGGTGACTGTTTCATTTTTTAACGATCTTGACACAGGAAAGGAACTATGCTCAAGGATCCGGGTTCAATTCCCAGACTTCTGTTTCATTTTTTAACGAGCTTGTTATAGAGAGGAAAACTATGCTCAAGACCTCTGTTTCATTTTTAAATGAGATTGCTACAGAGAAGTAAAACTATGCTTGTGACCTCTGTTTCATTTTTAAATGAGCTTGCTACAGAGAAGTAAAACTATGCTTGTGACCTTTTCTTGATCATGGCTTCCATGAGGATAATGTTCTGGAAGGAATACATGTCAAGGGACAAACATCGATCATGTATTTTAAGATATCTTCACTAGATGGAAGAGAAACACTCTGGAAGGAATACATGTCGATGAACTTGATAAGGGTAGGGAGATCTGGCTCTAATAGCCCTATCGAAGAGATCACCATGTCAACTACTGGATATAAATCATCAGGAGTTGAAGTGATGGGAGACAATGCCACATAATTAACATGTGGCAGGGGAGATACTGTCTTCACATAAGAACCATTTAGGGAGCTCATTGGGTTGGTAATCAAGTCAGGACCAATGCATGAAATCTGATCAATAGCTACAATTCTTCCATCGTGAGGGAAATATATCACGTGAATAAAAGTGTACACGATAGCTTTCATGGCATAGACATAATCTCTCCCAAGGAGTAAATCGAAATCCAAGGGGTCCTGGACTACCATAACATCAATGAAGATAGTTTTCCCTCCCAAAGTTATAGGAAACTGAGGAAGGACTCCTAAAGGGTGACTGGTTCTTCTGTTAAAAGCTAACAGATTCTGTGTAACTGGTACAAGCTGAGGATAACTGAAATCTTTCCAAGAAATAGAGGATAAAATACTAATGGACACACCTTCATCTATCAGTGTTTGAGGAATGACCCGACCACAAACCTGTAGTGTAATATTGAAAGGAATGTGAAAGGGAAGATTAGGTCCAGTTAGCGCACCCCAATAAAAAAGGATGGCCTCATTACTTGGAGGGCGTTTCGCAGGAGAAGGAGGAATGCCCCCCAGCATGGTATATTTTGTATCAATGAGAAAAACATGGGAAGTATTGGGTTTACTCTCTAGAGGGAGAGTAGGATCGACCAATGATGGGATCAGATCGACCACTTTGGCACTCTTCAGAGGAGGAGTGGGATTGACCGATGATGTAACCAGAGCAACCACTTTTTCACTCTTTGGATGAAGGGTGGGATAGATCGATGAAGTAACCGGAGTAACCACTTTGGCACTCCTCAATGGAGGAGTGGGATCGACCGATGGTGGAACCGGATCAACCACTTTGGAATTCCTCAAGGAAGGAGTGGGATCGACCGATGGTGGAACCAGATCGACCACGTTGACACTCTTCAGATGAAGGGTGGGACTGACTGATGAAGGGACTAGATCAATCACTTGGGTTTCTAGAACAATTACTTAGGTTTGTGGTTCAATCGAGGATGAAACTAGATTGACCACCTAATCAACCAGATTGACCTAGGATGGAACCGGATTGACTAGTCCATTAACTAAAAATGGTTTGGGGGAAATCTTACGATAACCAGTTGGAAGTTGAATATTTTCCAAAAGAGAAGAAGCCTCATCCATACAAGGAAAAAAGTGAGAGTAATGATCACCTTTTTATAACATGCAAGGAAACTTAACAGTTGTCTTCTTCTTACCAACCTTTACGTCACTAGTTGATGGGGTGTCACCAACATGTCTAGCAGGGGTTGATGACATGGAGGACCACATTTCTAAGACCCGAGGAAGACCAGGGAAATCCCTCAGAAAGTGGCCACCCTTACAAATATTGCAAGGGAATTTGGGTTTCATATTCTTCGTTTTAATCTTGTTGACCTCATCAAAACTCCCAGTACTATTAACAATAGCTGGTTGTTTTGATCCAAAATTTGATGTAGTTGGAGGCTTGGTCCCTTTCGGGTTCTTCTTCTTCTTCTCTATATGTTTCTTCTTCTTCTTATCAACCTGGCTACTCACTGGGCGAAGAAGGAGAAAGGGAAGGAGACCTGACAGACAAAGAAGGATAAAGGTTGAAATGAAGTTGATGGGTGGGTGGCGTACTTACATCTGAAGCACTTGCTACATTCGAGATTACTGGAGTGGAAAACAACCATACTGGTAACCCAATTGTGAGACTTGGAAGGCTCAAAGTAGCGATGTAAGGAGGACCAACATTTCCATAAGAAGGAAAAACAAAAGGTTCCCCCAGAGAAGGGGTTTCTCCATTGGTAGTTGCAGGAACTAACACCATTAAATAAAGATCCAACCTAGATTTTGCTAGGGAAAACAAAAAACACACGCTAAAAATCTAGGAATCAAACAAACAAGCAAAAACATCTCACAATGAATGCACTAGTTGGTGATGAAATTCAACATTGCAAGAACAATATAAGAAGGGCCTGAGATAAAGCAGGTGAAAAAGTTATGTTGATGACCTTCTTAACGGACTTACACCATAGTGCAAGCTCCCACACATAAACGTGGGTATACCCTCCAAGGAGCCCGAGTGAGTTTGGCCAATGTTGATTCTAGGTACCGTGAAGACTTGCCCCTCCACAGTCACCTTGTGTAAATACCATAAAGAGATAGGCCACTAAGGTTACCAACTACAACAATGACGTTTGGGGAAAAAGTCGACAGTCTGATCCAAGCGCAAAAGCAGGGTATCTAGCTCGAAATCAACTTGAAAGGCTTCCACTCATTATTGTGGGTATACCTTCAAGCGACCCCCATAATATGTGCAATCTCTACACCAAGACCAACAAAGCAGGGTGAGTAACATTGCCAGTCTTAATGCGACCTCGTGATTGACCCTTGTGTTAGAAGGGCTTCCCAGGACAAAATGTAGCAAGTGTATTTCACCACTCCCTAAATCAATATTCTATGTTTGTTTACAACTTTGGAAATTTATCTTGCACACCTATTCCAAATCCCTACACCCTAAGCTAATGTAGGTTTGCTACCAGAAAATATAAAAATTTCTAATAAATTTTAGTTTAGCGCTTGATTTTAAGGTTGTTGCTTACTCAAGAGGAAAATGGCGTGGACTAAATGATTTTTTGACCGACTCTAAACAATGCAAATAAATGAGAATGAAAACATTTCACTTCAATGAAAGATATATTACGAGAAGGAGAAAACACTCATCATTACAGATGCACAATGTCCCTAAAAGGATAAAAAACATGCAATTCCGCTACTTCAAATGCAATCTAGTTTCACTACCCAAAAGCAATAATGCATCTATCTTCTTTATTTGATTCTGATGTATACCGAAAGTAAATACAAAACCTTCAATTCTCCATTACTTTCAATCAGGAGAAAGAGTCCTATGCAGATGCAAAAGATACGAAGCAAAAGGGATACAAACAAAGCATGCACTCAAGGAAATGAGGTGTGAAAGAAAACAAGGAGAAACTTTTTCTGACAAACAAGAGCACAATCAAGGATTCTGCAACCAATCAAGCATTCAAGGAACACAATAAAATGCAGAGAAGAATCCAAGAAATGATAGGGAGAAAGAGAAACCACTCAAAACTGCCCTGACAAAACACGCAACTAGAAAATACAATTTCACATTCCTGAAAAAGGTTTCAAGCTCCAATCAAGAAAATATGGAGTGATAAGAATAAAAAACCAATCCAAACAACTTCACAAACCTGTTATAACCCTAAATTGCACCACACATTCTTACCTGGCATCAGGCCAACTCATATCCCTTCATTGCCAAAACATCTACTGAAAAAGCTCTTTGAAAATCCTCATGGGTCAAGGTACACGTGCCCTAACCCACTACTGCACACGTGTGAATGCTGGCAGGCCTACTACAGCCTGCGTTTACCTAACAAAACACAAAAATAGGAAAGTTGCCGACGGGACAAAAAGCTATGGGTCAGTTAACTGAAACTCCCAACCATGCATGGCCGAGAGTTCATCCAAAACCCTAGCTCCTTCTAGCCTATAAAAGAAGGGGTAGGGGTACCATTAAAAGGAGGAAAATTACAGTGAAGAAACTCTACCCATTTGCCGAATCCATTGTCCCAACCCTTTAGCCTTTCCTCAAGCCTAAGGAGAATTAATGCAAAGCAATTAAAAAGAAAAAGAAGTCTTTCTTTGTGAAAAGTTGTTGATTTTTGCATTTAGTAAAAGTCTTTTGTTTCCAGCTTTTTTCATTCGTTTTTTATTTGAGTCTTTACACATCATCAGTTTCACCTTCATACCCCATGACGTAAAAAATCCCATAAAAGAAACGCTAATTTAAAATCTATTAGAATTTTTGTTTGTAGGGTTCATACACTAGTTCAGGACTAGGGCCTTGGATTAGGTTGGAGAGGAAACTCTCCAAGGCCACTCAAAACCAAACATTGGATTCTGTGATAGGGAGTGTAGAAGTCCAGTTTCGTGGAAGTTATTCGGGACCCCTCTCTAACATAGGGGCTACACACGAGGTTGCATGAGGAAAGGTAGCGGAGATAACCCCTCCAAAGTCGGACCAAGTGTAGTGGAGAACACATATCGAGGATTTGTTTTGGGATTCTGTCATTTTCATTTTCCAGGGGGCTTCGTGGGTCTCGAATCCATTCGAGGTCCTTAGTTGTCTTCTGGACCATTTGCTCTCGACACCCTTGACAGGTTTCTGGTCTGATACCCTGCTCATTGTGGTCTACCCGACTATCGACTGTACCCACCTGGTGACTGTTTGCGTGCTGGCAAACTAGTTGCCAATCTTTTTAGGGACATACACAGGTGACTGCGGGGGTATACCGCAGTACCTAGGATAGACATCAGGCCACGCTTTGCAGAGTATACCCAGAGGGTTCTTCCATATTTGAATTTTACTTGCAACGGTAAGTTGCTCTAGTGTTGGTTGTTGTAACTGTTCTTCAAAATAGTTAGTGATTGCTTGTCTTATCTCCTAGGGGCTTCTTTTTAGTGTGTGTTACTGTTTGAACGTGTAGAATACCTTAGCGTGTCTTGGATCTTCTCACACAGTGGAGGATCCCGAGCTCCACCGGTCACGAAGGCTTATGGGCCTGCCGCCGGTTATACTGGAGCCACCCCCGCCACCATTGAGGTGAAAGCTAGACCAACAAGGGTCTTTCGAAGCAACCGGGTTACAAACCATTGTACCCGAACAACTCCCGAAGGAATCAACCGCCAATATTAGTTCGGTTGAAACCCCAACCACTGATACTTGGCCACAATTTATTGTACCAATTCAATTTTACGAACGTTTGTCAGTGCCTCACACAGCTATGGAAACAAACGTTGTTACTTCCTCTGGGAATTCTTCCATTCCCACCACCATTGCTACCACAGGAGAAGCATCTCCTAACTTGCCGTCATCGGTCCGAGCCACCATGGTCTCGGCCGCAACTACGTCACATAGTGGACTGATCCCATCTATCGCGGTGACCATAACTCCCTTCACACCCAGTGCGACAGGCTTTCCGTTTTCATACGGTATGCCTAGTTTGGGTACAAGTCCTGCACTCACTCACTCCACTTTATAGACTTTGGGTCTGGGGGCAAGGAGCTCTAATGCTCCTCTGCAAGGTCAACTTGGGGGCATTCCTGTCCCTTTTAACGCTTTTCCTTACGCTGGAGGTCATATCTCCCCTTCGTCCCCTTCGCTTGGTGGTATGCATCAGCAGTCCACCGGGCAGCCTGCACACACTAGTTCATTTGGAGTCGAGAGTCAAGGAACACCTGCACAAAATATGTCGGTCGGTTCATCGTCATTTGTTTGGAACAGGACGTTTGGTAACAACACTTTCGCATCCACCGCTTTCCCGTCTAGGGGCACTCCCATTTTTGGACAGTCTACTCCAGCGCAGGGTACTATTCGTGCGCCGGGGGCACACATAGCAGGACCTTGGAACTCATGACAAGGATCCATTCCCTCCTCTGGAATGTCGTTTTGGGGTAATTATTTCCACAGTCAATGGAACCCTGGACAGACTAATATGCCTCTTCCATCAGGACCGGCATGGGGTAATCCTTCCCAAAGTCCTTCAAACACAATGCATGCCCAACATCCGATGTCCTTTATAGAGAATCAACCAATGATGCCTCCACAGATGCAAAATCCTTACGCTGGTCAGGGCCATGGTTTCTACCAGAATCCGGGCCAACAGCCAAACTTTTCCTGGCAACCTGGTGCCAGTCAAACTCTAGGACCCTTTTTCTCGGGCTATCAGCAACAACCCAAACTACCATTCCTAGTGATGTTACACTTGCCAGATTTGACAAGGTTGTTAAATGATCCTATTTGTCATGATCCACGTTGGCCTCCTATGCCAACGAAGTTGCCTTCGGACATTCCAAAGTTCGAGGCCAAGCCTAACGAAGATCCAGGTGATCACGTGAATACCTTCCATCTTTGGTGTTCATCTAACTCATTGAAAGATGACTCCATCCAGCTGCGATTGTTTCAACGCACTCTTATGGGGAGTGCCACAAAATGGTACATCGAGCTCGATCGCTCAAGATACTCTTCCTTTGGTGAACTGGCGATGGCCTTCCTTAACCATTTCCAGTTACCTATGAGATACAATGCTGGCACAGAGCTGCTTGCCAATTTCAAACAGACAACCACGAACCATATCTCTGATCATATCTGAGAGTGGAGATGCCAGAAGAGTCTAATCAAAGTACCAGTCCCACCAACATTCCTACTTGAATGGTTCCTTAAGTATTTAGTCCCACAATTATCCAAAGACGTCGCAACTTCTAGGGTTTTCTCCGAGGAAGAAGCCATCATGAGGGCTCAATAGTTTGAGCTTATCTATTCTCAGTCTGGTTTATTATACAACATCCTGCCGGATGCTCCACGATCAATACTGGATAAAACTAGACAGAGAGCTGGACCACATGCCGATGGTATTATTGGTTCAGCACAAACCAAGCCCGCTGAGCAATTGACAAAAAAATTGCAACAATTATCTATACAACACTCAGCGGCCAGCCATACTACTTCTTTGGCTGCTCCTGCTACCCAAACATCGGAAGTACACTCTGTGCAGACGACTAACCCAAAGGCCACCCAGCAGCCTAAAGGGAAGAAAAAAAAATGAAAGAAGGGTAAGGAGGAGAAAAAACCCATTGATAATGCTGGCGAGGGCACCATGGAAAAACGGAAGGCGAGGTATTCGTGCAACTTGTGTGCGGAAGACCACCTGACCCATCTATGTCCTCGACTTGCAGAGGCCCAAAAATTTGTCACACAACAACAGCAAGCCGTGTTGACTAATCCCTTTTAGCATGGGCAAAATTTAACTCAAGCCTCTACAAGTGCGGAAGGGGGCAGCCAAGACACCTGCCCTCCTCCAAATAAATCCTCATCCGCGAACGTATATATGGTTAGGGGTGATTCTTTAATAACGACTAGAGCACATGACTATAGTAAACCAAGTGCCTCTGAGAAGGGTAAAGAAGCCGAAATCCCATCTCTTCCTCTACATATTGATAATACGTTGGGAGAAATGATGACACGCATTCCAAAGGGTGCATTTAAGAAATCTTCTCATAACCCAAATGCAAGGGCCACCCAGAATTATTCTGTGGTGGAAGATTTATCACAAACACCTTGTGCAATGTCCTCTTTGGAGGTCCTCCAAAGTTTCCCTGCTCAGAGGAAAGCCTTGCTAACTACTTTAGGCTCTACTGAGACTTGTAACCCAGGTACTATCATGCTAGATACGACCGATTTAAAACCTCGTCTGCTTTACCATGTTGCATTTCAGATAGTAGTGGCTCATCCCATGAAAAATTTTACACACAATATCTTCCACACGGTGGTCGAAGAGGGCGCCTCGACATGCGTTATGTCATTATCATGTTGGAAGGCCATTGGCCAACCCACTTTTTCTCCATCACCTACTCTCCTCACTGCGTTCGACGGTCGTTCTTTCCGACCACATGGCATCGTTCCTTCTTTCCCTGTGCAGTTAGGAGGGAAGACTGTGTGCGTTGAAGTAGAGG